>JAZGLO010000194.1:0-170000 GCA_036873155.1 Biomphalaria sudanica | reverse complement strand
GTATCTTTCTTTCTCTTCACTAAGGCAGCTTCTTTTCTTTATCTCTCGGCAAGGATCGTACCAGCACGTACAGTCTGTCTCCATGCTGTCCGGTCTTGGGGCGTAGTGAGGGGGTGGAAAAAGGACACGATGCCCAGGGCGCCTCCCTCATGGGGACGCCACACGCAGCCTATATTTCTATGTGATGTTCAAGGAAAATGAGGGGGAGCGCTAATAATGTACATTGCCCCAGACACACGTTGTGCTCACTATGCCTCTGATTTCCTCCAACATACTTCCATTAATATCAGTGGTTCTCATGTCATGTTGCAGACATCTCTGTAGGTTAATCTTGGGCGGCCCTTGGGTCTGACTCCCACATATATATCCATATATATTCCTTTTTTTAGACCTTGCGATATATATACGACAAATCGCTTTTTCTTTATCAAAATTATGTCAAGTACCCTTTAGAGTTGGGTAGACTTGGAAATAAACTAAAAATCTTGATTTTGGAAATTCCAGACTTCACTGAGATTTGAACCCAAGACCATTTGGTATAGACGCCAATCATTTTACCACTAAGCCTCCACACAGAAAAAAAAAAGATCTAAACTTCTATTGTTCAAAGTAATCTGAAATAATGATGCTCGAAATAACAGAACTCATGGTCAAATACAGCTTGATATTAAAGCCAAATAGACTGTGTTCAAATGTAAAACCAACTAGCCTGTGGTGAAATACAGGTGCCAAAAAGCCTATCTATTTTACAATAAAATCTATCTTTGTTGGAATTACTTAGACTTAGATCCTCCCGTTCTGCGTATGGGCGGCAAGCTGTCTGTTGCTGTCTCCACAAAGATCTGTCACTGGCAATGTCTGAAGCCTCCTCCCACCTGGTGTCCACTGCTCTGAGGTCCTCCATGAAGGTGTGGCGCCAAGTTATACGAGGACGTCCCTGTTTGCGCTTTTCTCGTATTGGCCTCCATGTCATCGCAACTCTTGGTATGCGTAGTTTATTTTGTCGGAGAACATGTCCCGCAAACCTCATGCAACGCTCTGCCACAACCTCTTATATCTTATCTTATATAATACAGACGTTACTTCTTATCTTATATAATACAGACGTTACTTCAATAAAAAAGAAGATGATTACGTCCTACGCGTCATGCATTCAGTCATGCATATTAACCAATGACTTAAATTCTGCCAAGTCACTGGCTTTCCTGGCAACCCATTCCATGCTCTAATAGCACTAGGGAAGAAGGAGTATTTGTACAAATTTGTCCTAGCATATGGGATGAGGGATGTGCCTTTACCTTTGTGTCTTTCTGAGTATTTTATTAAATTGTGTTTTTGTATTTGAAGATTATGGTTCAGTGTTTTATGTATAATTGCTACTTTACTTTTAAGTCTTCTGTCCTGAAGTCATTCTAAATTTAGTGATTAAGTGATTTTTCGTTTGTTATGAATCTCACTGCTCTATTTTGTGACTGTTCCAGTTTCTTAATGTTTTCTAGAGTTGAGGGGTCCCAAACAGAGAATGCACATTCTATTATTGGCCTAACCATTTTAAATAACATTTTAGTCAAAACACTAAGTGTTCGACTCCCAGTTCGGCATAGGATATCCCTGTTTGAGACACGATCTTGATAACGGACTCCCTAAATCCGTCTCAGTCATTTTTTCTGAGCAACATATATTCTTTTCTCAATTTCGTCAGATGCCTTCCATGTCTCCCATGCATATTTTGCTGCTGAGATGACGATTGTGTTAAGAAGGTGTATTTTGTCTCAAGTCCAATGGCTTGGCTACACCAAGTAGGCTGCCGACTACAAATGTTCTTTCTTTTGTTTTTTATTGTAAGAATAATATAAAATAGATGTTTCTTATATGCAAAAGGCGTATAGATTTTTAAATACGATGATTACATCTAAGTATATATCAACCGAAATAAGTTAACTCCTTCTCTCCTAATTGACGATACCAACGTTGACTTGACACCATGAAATTAAATATTAATTTTTGGTTTTATAAACTTTAATTAAACTTGTGTAAAAATCTATTTAAATCTAATTAAATTTGTGTAAAAAGAACACGCAATCCTCTATAATTCTATACCAAATAAAACATTTTCTAATGACAACCAAAAAGTTATTATAAAAGGATAGGGAAATACAAATGAGCCAAATGAATACTTTCATTGAAACGTGAGGAATAATTGCGGAGAGAAAGAGTTAATTCTAGAAGTTTGTCTAATATGCATAACTTAAGAGTGTCCTCCTGGTTGACACTGTCTTTTCTGAAATGTCATTCTCTTTTACATTATTGTACCAGGATTCCCAACTAGTTTATGCCTAGGATCTTTGCATACAATCAGAAGGTGAACATTATATGCAACTAATCAAGTTTCTCAGTAGTAGAGAAAAATCTTTCTAAAAATTCTAATTCCTTTGTGTTAATCCCGGACAAAATCTACATATTTCGTTTTTTAGTAATGAATATCTCATTTGGTTTTCTTAGAGTGATAGTTTAAATGTCAGATCCGTATAGCTGTAGAGAACTGAGTGGCCTAGAGATTGCGGTCTCATTTATCTTATATGTTTTTGTAAAAGCGCATTCATGTTCAGTTAGACATCCGGAAAGTCGCTACGTTTGTTGCTGTACTCTACATTAAACTGTAGCCTACTAAGTGGGATGTTTATAGAGTTAAAGGTCCTAGTGTGGACACATTTTAATACGTAAACTTATCGGTTTGCATTGAGTTCACATTTTGTTATTATTGCTGTTGTTTTTAGAAGCGCGCATTACACTACGTCAGATGGTTCATTACTTTGCATTAGAAAACGTTTGACTATGACGTAACGCCAAAAAACCACCTTTCTTAACCCTTATGTCCCCTGTGTAACAAATCGTAACTAGACTCAATCCCCCCCCCTGGTAGAGTAACATTTGAAAATGTTAATTTTACAAGGCATGTGTATTATCATTTTTTCCAATCACATTTTTCATCATGGTATCGATAGCAATGATAGAAAAAGTATCGACTTTTGGCACTTTGATGACGTATTCAGTTGTTTTTTTTACTTTACATTTACACCGGGCGTTCGACGGAAAACCCCGTAAGTATTTTTGTCAATATTTTTTTGTTAAACAAGTGATATTGGCTTTCCACGAAAGTGGGACGCACGAAAACTAGGACCCGCAAAAGACAATGGATCTGTCATTTCATTTAAATTTTGTTTTGTTTTGTTTAAACTCCTCCTCACTCCCTTGTAACAAATCTTCAAACTCCTCCTCACTCCCTTGTAACAAATCTTCAAACTCCTCCTCACTCCCTTGTAACAAATCTTCAAACTCCTTCTCCTCCATTGTTACAAATCTTCAAACTCCTCCTCACTCCCTTGTAACAAATCTTCAAACTCCTCCTCACTCCCTTGTAACAAATCTTCAAACTCCTCCTCACTCCCTTGTAACAAATCTTCAAACTCCTCCTCACTCCCTTGTAACAAATCTTCAAACTCCTCCTCTCTCCCTTGTTACAAATCTTCAAACTCCTCCTCCCTACCTTGTAATAAATCTTCAAACTCCTCCTCTCTCCCTTGTTACAAATCTTCAAACTCCTCCTCCCTACCTTGTAATAAATCTTCAAACTCCTCTTTCCTACCTTGTAATAAATCTTCAAACTCCTCCTCACTCCCTTGTAACAAATCTTCAAACTCCTCTTTCCTACCTTGTAATAAATCTTCAAACTCCTCCTCACTCCCTTGTAACAAATCTTCAAACTCCTCTTTCCTACCTTGTAATAAATCTTCAAACTCCTCTTTCCTACCTTGTAATAAATCTTCAAACTCCTCCTCACTCCCTTGTAACAAATCTTCAAACTCCTCCTCACTCCCTTGTAACAAATCTTCAAACTCCTCCTCTCTCCCTTGTTACAAATCTTCAAACTCCTCATCCCTACCTTGTAATAAATCTTCAAACTCCTCCTCTCTCCCTTGTTACAAATCTTCAAACTCCTCCTCCCTACCTTGTAATAAATCTTCAAACTCCTCTTTTCTTCCTTGTAATAAATCTTCAAACTCATCCTCACTCCCTTGTAACAAATCTTCAAACTCCTCTTTCCTACCTTGTAATAAATCTTCAAACTCCTCCTCACTCCCTTGTAACAAATCTTCAAACTCCTCTTTCCTACCTTGTAATAAATCTTCAAACTCCTCCTCCCTACCTTGTAATAAATCTTCAAACTCCTCTTTCCTACCTTGTAATAAATCTTCAAACTCCTCCTCACTCCCTTGTAACAAATCTTCAAACTCCTCCTCACTCCCTTGTAACAAATCTTCAAACTCCTCTCTCCCTTGTTACAAATCTTCAAACTCCTCCTCCCTACCTTGTAATAAATCTTCAAACTCCTCCTCTCTCCCTTGTTACAAATCTTCAAACTCCTCCTCCCTAGCTTGTAATACATCTTCAAACTCCTCTTTCCTACCTTGTAATAAATCTTCAAACTCCTCCTCACTCCCTTGTAACAAATCTTCAAACTCCTCTTTCCTACCTTGTAATAAATCTTCAAACTCCTCCTCACTCCCTTGTAACAAATCTTCAAACTCCTCTTTCCTACCTTGTAATAAATCTTCAAACTCCTCTTTCCTACCTATAAATAAATCTTCAAACTCCTCCTCCCTACCTTGTAATAAATCTTCAAACTCCTTCTCCTCCATTGTTACAAATCTTCAAACTCCTCTTTCCTACCTTGTAATAAATCTTCAAACTCCTCTTTCCTACCTTGTAACAAATCTTCAAACTCCTTCTCCCTACCTTGTAACAAATCTTCAAACTCCTCTTTCCTACCTTGTAACAAATCTTCAAACTCCTCCTCACTCCCTTGTAACAAATCTTCAAACTCCTCCTCACTTCCTTGTAACAAATCTTCAAACTCCTTCTCCTCCATTGTTACAAATCTTCAAACTCCTCCTCCCTACCTTGTAATAAATCTTCAAACTCCTCTTTCCTACCTTGTAACAAATCTTCAAACTCCTTCTCCCTACCTTGTAACAAATCTTCAAAGTCCTCCCCTTCCCTTGTCACAAATCTTCAAACTCAACCTCCCTCCCTTGTAACAAATCTTCAAATTCCTCCTCCCTCCCTCCCTTGTTACAAATCCTTAAACTCCTCCACCCTCTCTCACTTGTAACAAATCTTCAAACTCCTCCTTTCTCCCTTGTAACAAATCTTCAAACTCCTCCCCCCTCCATTGTAACAAATCTTCAAACTCCTCCTCCCTCCCTTGTAACAAATCTTCAAACTCCTCCTCCCTCCCTTCCTTGTTACAAATCTTTTAACTCCTCCTCCCTCCCTCTCTTGTTACAAATCTTTTAACTCCTCCTCCCTCCCTCTCTTGTTACAAATCTTTTAACTCCTCCTCCCTCCCTCCCTTGTTACAAATCTTTAAACTCCTCCTCCCTCTCTCTCTTGTAACAAATCTTCAAACTCCTCCTTCCTCTCTCTCTCTTGTAACAAATCTTCAAACTCCTCCTCCCTCTCTCTCTTGTAACAAATCTTCAAACTCCTCCTCCCTTGTAACAAATCTTCAAACTCCTCCCCCTCCCTTGTAACAAATCTTCAAACTCAACCTCCCTCCCTTGTTACAAATCCTTAAACTCCTCCACCCTCTCTCACTTGTAACAAATCTTCAAACTCCTCCTCTCTCCCTCGTTACAAATCTTTAAACTCCTCCTCCCTCCCTTGTAACAAATCTTCAAACTCCTCTTTCCTCCCTTGTAACAAATCTTCAAACTCCTCCTCCCTCCCTCCCTTGTTACAAATCTTTTAACTCCTCCTTCCTCAATCTTTTGTTACAAATCTTTTAACTCCTCCTCCCTCCCTCCCTTGTTACAAATCTTTTAACTCCTCCTCCCTCCCTCTCTTGTAACAAATCTTCAAACTCCTCCTCCCTTGTAACAAATCTTCAAACTCCTCCTCCCTCCCTTGTAACAAATCTTCAAACTCAACCTCCCTCCCTCGTTACAAATCTTTAAACTCCTCCTTCCTCCCTTGTAACAAATCTTCAAACTCCTCCTCCCTCCCTTGTAACAAATCTTCAAACTCCTCCTTCCTCCCTTGTAACAAATCTTCAAACTCCTCCCTCTCTCCCTTGTAACAAATATTCAAACTCCTCCTCCCTCTCTTATAATAATAAGATTTTTATTTGTAACAAATTCTAAGAAACATTTATATGCCCCCCTCTCCCCTTTTTAGCCGTTACGTAATATCTGTACTTTTCTCTTTATGCTTCAACTCAGGGCCGGCCGATTTTAACGATAGTTCCAAATTGGGCGCCGGTCCAGGCAGGGGCCCCATAATTTACATTTACATGTCTCTTGTCAATAGACTTTTAAAGATGTAGGAGTTAATAGCCTATATTTAATGTATCCTATGATCGACGTCACTTCAATCACTTTAGTCACTTTAAACCCTCTGGCGCCTATTGCATTTCATATTCTACCCCTCCTCCCCTCACCCTAGCTACACCACTGCTTATTATATCTAAGGTTACTGTAAAAAAAAAATTGGAACAGGGCCTCGCAAGCTTCCATTAAATTGGGCCTCACCAATTTGTAAGGCCGGCCCTGCTTCTACTAACATGCTTCACAAATAAACGCAGTTTGATGTATTGCCTGTGAGGCGGTGAGTGATATCCCTTTGCGTGGTTGTCAACCTAGTCCTCAGCTGACTAATCATGTGACATATGAATGAAATAGAAACACTGAGGAACAGTTGTAAACCGATACTGTGTCACGGAGTCCTAGCAAGCGCTAGCAAGTAAAGTGTACAATGTCCTGATGCTTCTCAGACGTGCTGATAAACTTAACCTTTCGTATCTTATCTTATATATTACTGACGTTACTTCAAAGAAGAAGATAGTTACGTCCTACGCATTTCATGTGTCAACCTAGTCATGCATGTTGATCAGTGACTTAAAAAAAGTAAAGTTTTCCCTTCAGACCTTGCGATCCATGGGGCAGGTGATGTTAAAGGTCACCTGTTTCTATGGCCAAAGGTTAAAGAGCAGGGTGTCATGTGGCCAGCACAACGACTAACCGCCTTTACTTTCCCCAACTAAGGTCAGGTACCCATTAGAGTTGGGTGGACTCAGGGGCGCCATAAAAATTCCGAAATTCAAAATTCCATTCTTTACCGAGATTCGAAACCAGAACCGCTGGTTCGGAAGTCAAGCGCTTAACCACTCAGCCACCACGACACGATCAGTAACTTAAACTCTGCTAAATTGTTGGTTTTCTTGGCTGATTCAGGAAACCCATTCTTGTTCTAATGGCACTAAGGCAGAAGAAGCACTTGCACGAACTTGTCCTATCATATGGAATAAGAAATGTGCCTCTGTCTTTGTGTTTTTCTGAGTTTTTTATTAGTTTTTGCTTTTCTATTTGTAAATTATGCTTTAGTGTTTTAAGTGTTTTAAATACTATAGCTACTTTACTAGTTTTCTTCTGTCCTAATACAACACATAAAGTGCACATGTCCCTAATGGGGTAATCGAGAACCAGGCCCTCAAACTTCAGGTCATTGGAATGGTCAACCATGTAACTTGCTAGAATTCCGAGCGAGACCAATCCTTATACACTGACCACAGGCTGTGACGTTGCAGGTCAGTTTTGAGGTCTTCTAAGACGAATAGTCTCGTTCCGAGCCACATGGTGAATCTTGAGATATTCTAAATGCCCATTGTCTGTCTGTCTGTCAAAAGTGCAGGAATGTGAAGACTTCCTACAGCGCAATTGTCCTGACTGAATGTTTGACATCAAATTCATAGGAGACAAACGATTTTAGAGAAGCCTTTGTTAAGACATGAATGTATATCTACTCAGTAGAAAGTACATTGTAATCACAAGCTTTTAGTTTTCATGGATACAGTGTTTACATTCCTCTGAATATCTGGAAGAATCATTGTCTAATGCTGGGTCAGATGTGTGCTATACAACACTGTGTATTGAATTTCGTATGTTTTTTTAAGTATTTGTTTTTTATTTTGCTTGTTCCTATTGCTTTTTTTAATGGCTTTTTTTTTTAATGTGGTTTATTCAGATTTTACTTTCACTTACAATATCACACAAGACAAACAGGTTAACCCATTGACGTCCAGACTATATACTAGTGTTGAGCAGTTAAAGTTATTGAGAAGTTGTTTATAGTTTATGACCATTTACACTTTCATTATAATATGCCCGCTTGAGTTCATCAATTATAAAGCCATAGTCACTGATATAGGCGTATAAGCAAGTGGTCAAAACAACACCAGTTTTTAAAGTTCATTTCAAAGAGCGAAGATCCAACATTTTTCACAGCTAATGATTTTGCTGGTGCGTTTACCAGCTGACAGGTCAGCTTGAATTCCTATTGTTCAGATGTTTTTATTACCAACACCATATAAACTTAAAGCTGGGCTAATCAAACAATGTTCCTGGACATCACTCAGTCATCCCCATGTTGCGGATAAGACATGAGTTTGGCACCATTGTATACAGGTCCAAAGGAACTGTATTAGTCTGGATGTTTCTCCTCATCACCATTGGAGAAAACTCCACAAATAGGCAGAACTGCACTGGCTTCCAGATGTTAACCTATTATCAAACTAAAATTGAAGCTAAACAGCATTGCAGTGAGCTCATGAGGAATTTAGTGGACTAGATATTAGTAGATTATGAATACAGGTAAGTCTGGTCTGGCGATAATTTTTCCCCCAACGAAACCCCGGGACAACTAATCTTAACCAGTTGACACCGAGAGGTCCTGGAGTTCTATTAGAATCACCACAGACTGAAAAGATAAAATATAGTATCTGTGAGTAATTTTTATTTATATATTTTTTAAATAGTCCCCAAGTACAGATAAAGCTTCGCGAGCCTCTCCAACATTGATTTTAAAACTCAACAAAGGAAAAGTAAAAAAACAAACAAACAATAATTCTTTGCCATGTAACGCCTCCATTGAATAAAATCCTACTTTACAAAATAATAATATTACAATTTTCATTTAAAAGCAAAGATATACTAAATAAATACTAAATAAATATTGAACCCATCAGAGTCAGAAAAATGATACAAGGATTAACATATCAACAACTAAGGATAATTAGGAATAAAAGCAAATACACACCAATATTTACACACAGTTACATGCATGACCGAAACCTTATACCAAACAGATATAGACTCGATTATGTTGGATATAACCCAAAGGGTTACATTAATACGAATAGGTTATGCTGAGATTTACCCTCAAACATTGAAATTAACTGCCTATGTCTATTATTAATTCATGTTAATAAACTAGTGGACATGTGCATCAATATTAAAGAAAGAAATGACTAACAATTCTTATAGTACACTTACGTTGTTTACACATGGCTTTCATTATTCTTATTCTTATTATTGTTATTATTCTTATTATTATTATTATTATGAATCTAATCGCAAAGATTTACTATTGTTAGTCTAGATCTATTACAAACAGAGGACGCATCTTATCGTATCTTATCTAATACAGACGTTACTTAAAAAAAGACGATGATTACGTCCAACGCGTCATGCATTTAGTCATGCATATTAACCAATGACCTAAATTCTGCCAAGTCACTGGTTTTCCTGGCTAACTCAGGCAACCCATTCCATGCTCTAATAGCACTAGGGAAGAAGGAGCATTTGTACAAATTTGTCCTAGCATATGGAACGATGAACGTGCCTTTATCTTTGTGCCTCTCTGAGTATTTTATTAGATTTTGTTATGATATTTGATGATTATGGTTCATTTTTAGCGGCTCCCAAAAAATCTAATTTTTTAAATCACTTATGCAAGCAGTTTTTACATTAAAAAACTCCACTTTTACAACTATTAAATATTAATAGTAACAAACACTGGAGGCTCTAGGGAAAACTTACATTAGCCATATTTTTAACAAATTTATGCAAACGGTTTTTGATTTGTTGTCAAATTTTTTTATTTTGTTTTACATTTGTATTGTTTAGTTAAATACGTTCTGTCATACTGTTTGCTACATTTACACGAAACAAAAATGTTTACTTTTTTTAAAGAGAAAAAATCTATTTAGTATGCATATAAGTTAGACACAATTTAAAACAACAATTAATAACTAATTTTTTATATTATCACGTGAACTGCCGAGGTGCATTGCAGCATTAAAAAACTTACTAAAGGAACAATTAAAAAATAATTATTTTTTACAAATTTTTTTTTTTTTTGGAGGAATTAGAGAATGACCATATTAGATCAATTAGATATTCATAAGACATAAGCTAGGCCAGGTTCACATTTGACATCACATTCACTTTCACCTATCCTTTGGTTTCCTGGACCGCTGGGGCACCACACAAGATCTGTCAACCTTTTTTTCTCTATTCTTCTCTGTCATTTGTCTTTGATCGAATTTAATTCTGATGTTCTTTCTGAAAATATTGAAAACTGCCTTTTTACCTGCCTCGGTGGACTATTTCGGGGGCCGATTTGGAGTTTGTTTCCACACAAGCTGTCTTTGTAACCTTGTCTTTATGTATAATTGATTTTCTGCTTAGGGTCCTCTATCCTGAAGGCTCTCTAAATTTAGTGATTTTACTATAGGTGTTACTCTAGTCATATTCTTATATATGTTTAAATCTGCATAATAGAATACCAAGGAAATCTTACCTTACTCTACAGGAAGTTTCTTATATCCAAATACAAAGGCAGAGTATCATATGTAAATCCACGCCCACGTGCTATACAATAGATATAATAGACTATATGTACAGTGCGAATTCTAGGCGCCTAGGCATTGTGTTTGTAATCTCCCTTTTTAAGTTTAAACCAATTGTTTTGCAATGAGACATAAAACTCAAGGCGTCGTGCTAAAAACCTAGATTTAAAATACTGTGCCCCTATGCAACTCACAACAGCACTTTAACTAAAAATTCTTATCCAGCTTTCTCTTGTTTCGATATGTGTCAGCAGCGTAGACAGAGAGAGAGAGAGAGAATGGTGGAACACACAAATGTCTAAACATCTCCTCACATGATCATTTGTGTATTGTGGTAAGAAAAGAACATGTGCGTGGGTGTGGGAAATTCATTTCTTAATTTGATATGTTTGTCTTAAAATAGCAAGCATTGGTTCTCCGCGATTAGGCTTGGGTGTAGATGATAGAGTCAGTTAACAGTAACTTTATGCTAGTTACTGTTGACTTGTTCCGGACCCAACACTAAACAGTACGTGCCAGATTTTTCAACTATAGTTGCGCGAATATGAATAAAAAAAAATTAAGGCTTTATGCAAAAGTTTTGCCAGCGATGGTGTTGAATGTTCTTTAGAAAAACCATTACCTCCCCTCTTTCCCGTCTTGTAAATGTAAAGTAAAGCTCAGACCAACGGTGTATAGGTCAGATGATGCAAAGGCATCTGTTTCTGTGTCGGCAAGGTTAAAGAGGGTGTCATATGGCCAGCACAACGACCAACCGCGTTTTATTTTATCCAACTTAAGTCAAGTACCCTTTAGAGTTGGGTGGGCTTGAAAAAAATTGATGTTGAAAAATGGTAGCGCTGAGTGGTTCAGCGCTTGGCTTCCGAATCTGGGGTCCTGGGTTCCAATCTAGGTAAAGACTGGGATTTTGAATTTCGTGATTTTTAGGGCGCCCTTGAGTCCCCCCAACTGTAATGGATACCCTAAAAAATTAAAACCTCTTTATGTGTGTGTGTGTGCTGGCCACAAGACACCCTGCTCGTTCACAGTTGGTCATAGAAACAGATGACCTTAACATCATCTGCCTCATAGATCGAAGGGTCTGAAAGGGGAACTTTACATTTCTGTGTTATGAATTCTATCATAAGTAACTTTTTACAAAGCTCTATTTCTCCCTCTCTTTCTTTCTCTCTCTCTTTCTCCTTCTCTTTTTTCCTCTATCTCTCTCTCTCTCTCTCTTCTTTTTCTTCCCCGGTCCCTTTTATTTTATCTTTCTTTCAATCTTGATCTTTCTTACTCTATCTCTCTCCAAATTATTGTCTTTTTTTTTTTCATTTTTTCATTTGCCATCACTCACCTCCCTCCCCCCCCCTCTTTTTTTTTCTGTTTCTCAGCTTCATTCACTCTCTTTCTGCCTCGTTAACTCTTCTTCACTCAATCTCTATGGTGCAATCTTTTTCACTATCTTTTTCTTCCCTGTGTCGTTTTCTTCCTCACTCTCTATTTCTCTCCCTCTCTCTCTCTCCACCTCTCTTGCTTATCTCTCTCTTTTTCTCTTTCTCTCTCTCTCTTTCTCTCTGTGTCTTTTTCATTATCCTCACTTTTTACAATGCTGTAATACTCACTTGAGCTCAATCTGCACTGACACTTATAAAACTGTACAGCTATTTATATTTTGCTTTAATGTTGTCTTTTTTTTTTTGTTGTTTTTTTAGAGGAGATTTTGATGTTAAAGTAACCTTTTCTTCGTTGCCGGGGGGGGGGGGGGGGGGCAAGACGTTTAAAAACTCCCTCTTCAATAACGGCAATGTCTTAGATTCTGAAAATTCTGAGTGCTGTGTTTCAAATGACTTTACAAACCAGTTATGAGCTACATATTCTCCTGCATTTAGTGCTGACAAAGTCGTTTATGGATTGCGTGATCTATACGGAAGATATAGAGAACCACGTGGCAAAATGTTGTTTGTTTACGATTGGTGAATGCGGTCCAATTCTACCTTACTTTTGAGTCTTCTATTCTGAAGGGTTTCTGAATTTAGTGATTTTACTAATAGTGTTACTCTAGTCAAATGTGAATATTCGTTTGTTATGAATCTCACTGCTCTATTTTGTGTCTGTTTCAATTTCTTAATGTTTTCTTGAGTTGAGAGGGTCCCAAACAGAGGATGCATATTCTATTATTGGCCAAACCAAGGTTAAATAACATTTTAGTTTAATGTTCTTATTTGATTTATAGAAATTTCTTTTAATAAACCCTAATGCTTTGTTGGATTTTTTTATAGTTTCATCAATATGTGGATTCCATGACAGTTTTTCATTTATTATAACACCTAGGTATTTTGGGTTATATATATATATATATATATATATATATATATATATATATATATAAGATCTCCTTCATCTCGTAAATCACCTTTTCATGTGACTGTAGAGCCCTGATATGCAGAGACATATATCGCTGGTTAAGGTGGCTTTGGTGGTAGAGGAGCCATTCATTTTCCGTATGGCACGCTTTTCTTCCAGAGCTGAGGCCCATATTTTTTTTCACCATTTTTCTAGGTGGAAAGACAGCTTTCATGCAGAACAATTTACAATGCAGTATGTAATTAATGAGAGACTAATTGTACAGTACCCACTTAAGGCACTATGCTTAGTTTTGAAAATTATGTTTAAAGCGTTAGAGGCGGACGAGCTCATTAAGGTAATGTGGTACGGTTTATATAAGCTCAGGGCCCGCATATGACACTCGCCTAGGACCTCCGTATCTGAATGGGTATTCTAAAAATAGACTAAGAAAAAACAAACGAATTTTGCGTTAGTTTTAAAAATAGGTGTAGATAATTAAGCAACTAGCAGAAAAAGAATGGATGATTTAGATAGTTGCTTTGTCCTTTGATTAGCATAAAAACATGCCAACTACACAATCTTATCTTATCTTATCTTATATAATACAGAAGTTACTTCAAAAAAGAAGATGATTACGTCCTACGCGTCATGCATTTAGTCATGCATATTAACCAATGACTTAAATTCTGCCAAGTCACTGTTTTTTCTGGCTAGCTCAGGCAACCCATTCCATGCTCTAATAGCACTAGGGAAGAAGGAGTATTTGTACAAATTTGTCCTAGCATATGGGACGAGGAATGTGCCTTTATTTTTGTGTCTTTCAGAGTATTTTATTAAATTTTGTTTTTGTATTTGAAGATTATGGTTCAGTGTTTTATGTATAATTGCTACTTTACTTTTGAGTCTTCTGTCCTGAAGGCTTTCTAAATTTAGTGATTTTACTAAAGATGTTACCCTAGTCAAATGTGAATATTCATTTGTTATGAATCTCACTGCTCCATTTTTTGTCTGTTCCAGTTTCTTAATGTTTTCTTGAGTTGAGGGGTCCCACACGGTGGATGCATATTCTATTATTGGCCTAACCAAGGTTAAATAACATTTTAGTTTTATGTTCTTATTTGATTTATAAAAATTTCTTTTAATAAACCCTAATGCTTTGTTGGATTTTTTTTATAGTTTCATCAATATGTGGATTCCATGACAGTTTTTCATTTATTATAACACCTAGGTATTTTGAGTTTTTAGTCTGTGTTACTGGTTTGCCATGAATAAGATAAGTGGAATTAATTAATTAATTTTTCTGGGTGGAAAGACATGCTCCAATTTGATTCCCATTTCTGTAATTCATCTAATTCTCTTTGTAAAATGTCTGTGTCTTGTTTTGTTTTTATTGTTCTATATATTATGCAATCGTCTGCAAATAATCTGACTTTTGTTCCTGAACTAATGCAATTTGGTAAATCATTTATGTAAATTAAAAATAGTAGTGGACCCAAGACTGTTCCTTGAGGTACACCTGAGTTTACTGTTATCGGTGTTGATTTAGAGCCATTTATAATTACAGTTTGTTCTCTCCCTATCAGAAAATCTTTAATCCACTGATGCAGTGGACCGTTAATGCCGAAATATTTTAATTTTTTAAGCAAAAAAGAATGAAATAAAAAGTACGCAGATTCAAATCAAAATTGAAACCTATTTCTACCATTTCTATCTATCTGTACAAATGCCATAAACTGTTTGCTTACATTAGAACCTTACAGTCACTTTCATAATCAAAAAAATTTACTACTTATTGCAAATCTAGATTATACTATATATAACTTGTATGAAAATCAATGGATATAGCCGAAATGTATTTTTAGAATATATAAAACTTATTTTTAAAACGGAGTTTTGAATGTGCAACAGTATAAATATATATTTTTGGCCTCTAAATTTTTATATAAATCTATTTATGGGCCCCCTACATCGCAAAACAAAAAAAAATTTTGGTATCCAACATAGCAACATATACTTTTAGGGGCCCCCCACATCGCAATATAAGTCTAATTTTAGCTCCCACGTTGTATTAGAAAACAATTTTTGGGCAATATATATATATATATTGTTACGATCTCTCCTAATCAGGCGTTCTGTAAACACTGCTTAACACTGCTAAACACATCACACACACTGCTGTTTTTAATAAATTGCATAATTTTATTTTCTCTGTTTCTTTTTATTCTTTTATTTATTTTAAAAGACAACAAAAATCATATCATCAAGGGCCTCCAATTATCCAAGGCCGGCACTGACCCCAGCCACACGAGTAGGGACAAAATCGCAGTGAACTTGACAAGACTCCAAATAATCTGGTGCTTTAATAATGGTCAATTAAAAACAGCCAATGACACAACTGGCAATATATCAACAATAAAAAGCTATACTGTACATCACCGTACTAAACTCTACTGTCTCTATCTCTTCCTGGACTCGTACATTCACTTCAGGACTCCACCTGGACAGACTTCATGACAGACTAACAGTCCCGATCTACTCGCTGTCCTGTCTTGAACTGCACTGCCTTACACACGCTGTCTCTGGTCCACGCAGGCTTATGATCAGATGACCATAACCCGGGTCCTATTCACGTGCAAAGTTCATTCCAGTACTGTCCCTTGCCCTTCGATATAGCACGCTAAACTATATTACTGGCCTGTGTCAAATATGTCAGCTGATGACACACAGTTAACCCTATTGCGTCGCGAATAGGGTTACAACAATATGTTTGGTTGTCGCCACATCGCAATATAAATCTACTTTAAGCCCAATACAATACAAAATCTTTTTTTACCCACCTCATTATAATTCGTTTTTTGTTTTACAATTACATCGCAATATATTATATATCTATTTTTGGGCCCCCATATCTCAATATGAATCTATTTTAGAGCCCCCACATCGCAATACAAAACAATTTTTGGACCCCCACATAGCAATATATATCTGTTTTTGAGGCCCCACACATCGCAATATAAATCTATTTTGATCTTCACATAGCAACATAAAACTATTTTTGGACCCCCACCTTGCAATACAATAACATTTTTGGGCCCCCACATCAAAATATAAAACCATTCTTGGGCCCTCACATCCCAATACAAAACAATATCGCATTATAAATCTATTTTTGGGGCCTCCACACCACGAATTTAAATCTAGTTTGGGGCAACCACACCGAAATTTCAATCTATTTCGGGGCCCCCACATCTCAATAACAGCACGTTTTCGTTAAGTCACCATACCGCACTTCAAAAGTATTTATTTGAGACCTACTTAGCAAACAGCGGTTTTTTAAATCATTTTAATAGATAAAACGCTATGACCCTGTTCCTTAATGGTAGCAATATCCACAAAATATAAAGTAATAATTTTAATTTCGGACCTAGGGACTACATATGCCTCCAACTCGCAATTTGTATTATAGAAATATTCTCAGAATATCCTTTCATACTCAATAGTTCGAAAGAATATATGCACTAAAGATCTTTGCCTAGAAGTTTAGATTTTACATTAGACCAATATCTCGTGTTTAATGGATTTACATAACCTTAGAAATGAAACCTCACATTGGCAGTGGCGTAGCTAGGGATTTGGGGGCATGGGGGGCTATATCTCTTTGGGGGCCCTGCTTTTTGACATTCGGCATCATGACATGAGATGATGGCGTGTTTTTTAATGTAAAAAAAATAATTTCGGACACTCATTTGGGGGACCATGGGGGGATTTTCAAATTTGGACCCCCCCCCCCCACTTACACACGAGCTACGCCACTGCATATTTTAGGCATGCGATTTTCCGTGGGCCACATTGTAAATATTTGAAAAGTTGTGCGTGACTTTCTTTCCGCTACCCGCATCTCGCTATAATTGAAGCATAAGTGTTTATGAAGATAGCTAAACAGACGCATCTACTGAGACTTGAAATGGCGAGAAATAGGCCAAAACAAAGGGAGGTAACTTGCCATGTCACATTTTACAGCTTATTTTGTTCAAATTTTTTTTTTCTACATGTATAAACTCTTTCTCTCCGTAATTATTTACCACATTGTGGTGAAATCAACGTTGGTATCGTCAGTTAGGAGAGAAAGACTTAATGGTGTGAAATGTAACGTTGTTTATAATCTATTTCTTTCTTGAGATTGTTCTGTAAGCGGCATTTAGAAAAGGATGAAGCACAACATAAATAATCCTAAGCCTCAGGAGACTCTGCGGGTGGTGCGGTGACTAAGTGGCTGAGTGGTAAAGCATTTGGTTTCAGAACCGAGATGTCCCGAGTTCGAATGTAGGTGATTTTTTTTATTTCGTTATCTAAAGGGCACCTCTAAGCCCAGCCGGTTATAATGGGTATCTGCCTGACCTGGCATTAGTTGGGGAAAAGTAAAAGCGGTTGGTCGCTGTGCTGGCCACATGACACCCTCGTTAACCGTGAGCCACAGAAAAAAAATGACCTTTACATCAACTGCCCTATAGATCGCAAGATCTGAAAAGAGAACTGTTTTTTTACTTACTAAATACTTAGGCTACATCAGCATTCGAACTTGTTCCACCTAGTTATGGTAGCCACTTAGCTACATATCCATTATTACCAGTATTGTAAAAAGCATAAGCCAAGACAACTTAGATCGAGTTTAAAAAATCTCTACTAAAAAAAAATGACCTGTCTTCATCGGATTTGGATTCGATTACCATCTAGCAGCACGTACCTCTCAACCACAAGTATGACATGACAATAATAATATTAAGATTTGACTAATTGATATCATGCACTAAATAGCAATGTCCAGAGTGCATCCAAACATTCAGGACTCTTATAGATCTTACCAACAGGACGGCCTTAGGCATAAGCAAACTGGGCAGCCACATAGGGCCTTCAATAGGTTGGGCCTCGCAAAGGACTAAAAAATATTTACAGAAAAAATCGAAAAACGTGGATAAGATATCAAACTAAGTAGAGCACCATGACTAGTTTACTAGTCTACTGTCTCTACCATGAGTCTATGTTTACTTGACTAACTCTGGCTTTACCATGACTCTATGTTTACTGGTCTAATGGACTAACTCTGTCTCTACTCTATGTTTACTGGACTAACTCATGTCTACACCATGACTCTCTGTTTACTGGTCTAACTCTGTCTCTACCATGACTCTCTGTTTACTGGTCTAACTCTGTGTCTACCATGACTCTCTGTTTACTGGTCTAACTCTGTGTCTACCATGTCTCTAAGTTTACTGGACTAATTCTGTCTCTACTAAGACTCTATATTTACGAATTTAAGACTCATACCGATATGGAACTGCGGAATATGAATTTTACTCATTTGTCGATTTAGATATAAACCAGCTGGTTTTAATAAATTGCATACTTTTATTTTTCTCTGTTGCTTTTTATTCTTTTATTTATCTTAAGGGACCACAAAAATCATATCGTCAAGGGCCTTCAATTATCCAATGCCGGCACTGACCCCAGCCAGACGAGTAGGGACACAATCGCAGTGGAAAGCCCACAGCCTCCTGGATGAAGAAAGAGAACAGAGTTCATCATATTACCACGATAGACGTACTAGGAAGCTTTTGATTCAAATGTTCATGTTTGAATAATTAAAACTCCCTGCATTCTCTTGTTCTTCTTCAGCGTTTTCATTATCTTATCGTATTATCTTATCGTATTATCTTATCGTATTATCTTATATTATTATCTTATCGTATTATCTTATCGTATTATCTTATTTTATTATCTTATCGTATTATCTTATCATATTATCTTATATTATTATCTTATCGTATTATCTTATATTATTATGTTGGAGGGTGTCAGGGCTTAAATTATTTATTAATAGGTATTAAAATTAGCTTTTCATAGAAACTTTACACAACCTAAGTTTAGATCAAATCATTAAAAAGCCAACTAGATTAAACAACACATTAGATCTCTTCTTAACCAACAGACCTGGATTAGTAGTTGATTATGATATTATCCCTGGTCTACGAAAATGGAAACAACAGGCATAGCGCCATTAATGATAATGAAACTAAAGTAAACATCCTAAACAAATACTTTGCATCAGCATTCTCAGCCCCAGGAGACAAAGACATATTTCTTAATTTGAACCAAGTAGACAACATAGAAGATTTAGTAGTACAAGACAATGGAATTCAAAAACTATTATCTAACACCAAACCAAATAAAGCGTCTGGACCTGATGGTATTCCAGCTAGATTACTCAAAGAACTAAGCAATGAGCTAGCCCCTGTGTTCAAAATACTCTTTCAGGCATCGCTTAACCAGGGCAGAGTACCAAAGGACTGGAAAGAAGCTAATGTCACCCCCCTATTTAAAAAAGGAGAAAAATCTGATCCAGGAAACTACAGACCAGTATCACTTACCAGCATCACATGTAAAATCCTAGAACACATAATATGTAGCAACATCATAAACCACTTAGACAAACATAATGTTCTCACCCCATACCAACATGGCTTTAGGAAATATAGATCTACTAATTAGTATTACACTGTAGTCTGTAAAAGATGTTTTTAAAATGGCGCTCATAAAGCCCCTTATATATGAGAATATTATAAAACCTTTAACAATTTAATGCGTGTCATAGTGGCATTCACGAGGCCCTTTAGGCACATTTGAGTACCGGCCCACAGGGCATTTGCCCAAATGCCCATATAGCCAGTCCGCCCATGGTTCCAACAGATAGAATATATTAACCTCTTTCAAGTTTTTTTTTTCCTTTCTCAAAAATATCTTGTTTTATGGTGGAACTTAACACATTTTTTTCAACTTTATTTTGAATATTTAGTTGTGTCATAAATATTACAGCCTACCATAAATAGTTGGCCTGTCTAAATGTCACGTTTTTCTTCATTGATGATAGGGAACATTTCGATTTTACAGGACGCCTTTTCATGACGTTTATCTTGGCTTAAGTACACGTTTCAGATGCAGTTGAAATTACAGTTTTATTGGGAAATAAAAATAACTCTTAGTAAATATTGTTCAGCTATTATGATGGGTAATATCTAAATCAGGGGTTCTCAACCTGTGGGTCTCTTGTTTTGTGTCTATTTTTCTTTGAAAGTTTTTATTTTTTTGTCATACATTTTCTAAAGTGTTGTAGGAAGCACATTTGTACCACAGAAGGTAAACATTAAAAAAACAGCAACTTTTTTTAAAGCACAATATGTTTTTACACTACATACAATCATTTAAATCTTTTGCTATGTAAATACAACAAATATGATTATGATTTTATAACACTAGCAAAATCACAATTAGGGTCTACCTAGGTCTTTGAACGAAATAAATTTTACGGATGAAGTCGCCATCTACTTTAGGATCGTTTTAGGGGGTCGCCGACCTAAAAAGGTTGAGAACCGCTGTTTTAGGTGGGTCACCGACCTAAAAAGGTTGAAAACCTCTGATCTATAGACATATATCTATTTGTTTTTGTGGAATTCATTTATAAGGGGATGTTGTTTGCATACTTTTTATAGGTCCTTTTATTTACACGCTCTCTTAAAGTTGAAGGTCCAAGCAAGTACTCTATCAATGTAAGAAGAAATGTAAATACAGGATCATAAATCTAGGTCTCTCAATGAAAAGGGCATCAAGGTCGTATTGGTAAACAAAACAGTTGTAATTCAGTCCCAAAAATGCCCAGGGTGGTGTCGTGTGAAATGCAAAATGTCCTATCACGATGGTACAGAGTTCGCACTCTGCCCGCTTCCAGAAATACTAGGGAATAATCTATAATATAAAGCAGAAAGTAAGGCGTATGTATGTATGCATGTATGTATGTATGTATGTATGTTTTATGTATTTATGTCCCGAATAAAAGTCAAAACCGTCAAAATCTTGATAAAACTTAGCATAAGTTTGCCCAAACTCACTCCAGTTGGACAACTGTGTCTTTCAGGAAGTGTTCACCCATCACTAAATAGCGGCGTATGCTACTCCGCGTGGCGGAAACCGTAGTGCATGTTTAATGTCCCTCCCACAACCGGAGTGCCCTAAATGTAGACAAAAAGTACTTAATTGTATTTCCATCAAAAGAGCGAAACTTTATAACAAATCGGGTAAACCCGTTTCCACCTTATTTCATATTGGATATGAATATGTTGGCTGATTTTAACTCTCTACTTTTATTTCTGTGGCAAAATTTAAAAAAAATGGGAACGCAACATTTCCAAGATAGACATAGATCTATATTCAGTGCAGTAGATTAGTAATACCCACACTAAGGCCCGCAGGCCGCGGGTCATATCCGGCTAGTGCTCATGTTAGACGGAACGTCCTAAACTTATAAGACGTTGAGACGTTCGATTATAATCTCTATACATTTGTGTATAGTCTAAAATTCTCATCTGTTCATTGTTTGTCAAAATCAAAAAATGAAGCACTTGAGTATTCAGAATGTGCGTGGGGTAAATAACGTATTCAATTATCTAAAGGGACGTAACCCTACGATGCCGTATCTGTGAACACTGAAAGATTAATGCCCCTTGTTGGGATCAAACAAAATAATAAATTAGGAATAAGTTATTTACTAATTGTTAATTGTTTTTAATGATAAATATCTATGTGGATGAATAATTGATCCTGGGTGTGGGAGAAATAGCGTGTATAAACTTTTTACCAGATTATACAGACTGAGAGAGTTGATATAAGCTATCTAAACATTCAGACGAGCTGATGACACAATAATGAACATAGCCGACACGCGGAGTAGCATACGCCGCTATTTAGTGATGGGTGAACACTTCCTGAAAGACACAGTTGTCCAACTGGAGTGGGTTTGCTCAAAGGACTAAGTACGCATGCCTGGAGAAAGAGGAAGGCGTGGGTGCGGGTGGTAGGGGGCATGAAGAGGGTAAGAGAGTCGGTGGGGTCTCGCATAATTAGGCGACGTAGAGACTTGTTCTCTCCCCCCCTTTTTCTGAGCTCTGTCACCGCGAAAGTTACGTGGGATAACTCTAGTCCAAATTGCAGAAATAAAAGTTATCTTTCCATGACTTTTTCATCGAGGGTTAGTGAGTTGTCGAGCGTGCGTGGTGTCCCGCATGGTTGGGCGACGTAGAGAATACAGATAGCAGGGAATATTAGCAGGGTTGAATAAGCCTATATGCAACCAAGGTTAGCCTTAGGCATAAGCAAACTAGGCATCCCCAATGGTCTTCCATTGGTGGAGGCCTCGTAAGGTCTGAAAGCAATTATTTTTTAGAGAGAATTAACGAAACGTGTCCTCGATTTTAAAGTAGTTAACTAACCGAAAGTCCCGGGTTCGAATCTCGGTGAAGACTGGTACTTTTACTTTCGGGATCTTTGGGCGCCTCTGAGTTCACCCAGATCTAATGGGTACCTGACATTAGTTGGGGAAAGGTAATGGCAGTTGGTCGTTGTGCTGGCCACATGACACCCATGTAAGCCGTGGGCCTCTAATACAGATAACCTTTACAATATCTGAACTATAGACCGCTTGGTCTGAAAGGGACAGTATAAATATACAATAATTTTCCTACTCTTTGTTACAAATTTAGCGGGGTGAAAGGAAATCATTTTTTTTAAAGGAACCTCGGCATTTGTGCTATTTACTTTTAGCTTTTTCATCCTAGGAATCCTTGGACCCTAGGCCTCTTTTTTCTTGCCTCTTTTATGGGTATTTCTTTCACCTTTTTTGGGGATCATGCCTCTTTTTCGGGCCTCTTCTTTTTTTATTTTTTTTTATTTTATTTCGAAGAAAACACAACATATTATTTTAAATTCAATAATAATACGAAGACTATTTTATAAAAACAAATTGTATGAAGGAAATAGTTTTTAAAAAAAACTCATTCATCGTGGAGTAGACTGGCAGCAAGGGTCCTGAAAGTGATGACAGCAAGAGACAGAAAATGATGACATAGTCAATTTACATAAATCTTGAAAATTTCCTCAGACCAAATATTCTAAAAAAATATTTAAGGGTTTATGAGATATAAATATTCAACACTTGTTGCATAAATATTTCTTTAAAAACGAAGTCTAAAAGCCCAAACTGTATAATCAAGAATTTTCTGGGGTCGGGGAAACCATATTGATTTCCTATTAAATGGATAAATCTGATGACATTAAGAAGTAGTGACTTTTGTGCTATCTATACAACTACATTTATTTTGTAAATTAAGGTCTAAAAGATTACATATTAAGTAGTTCAATTTAAATTTAAATCCCTAACAAACTTTTTTTTGATTGTTTTATAGTTAATATTATTTTGTGCTTTATAAACAAAAAAATATTATCAAACTTATAAACATTTTTTTCAGTTTTTTAAATTTTGTACTTATTTTGAACATTTTTTAAAACATAAAATGCTAATTATTTCCCTTTGTCTAATTTCAAACTACCACGACCACACTATATATAAAGTTGTAACGAGTGTAGATGATTTTCTGCCTGCTCTGAAACTAGAAATCAACCAAATGTTAAACACACGGGCGAGAGTTTAAACCTTGAACCCCCATCCCTAAAATGAAATTACCCGAAGGGAGGGAGTGGAAATTTTGTGACTGAAATTTTTTTTTTGAAGTGGAGATTGTGATGTTAAACTACCATGGGCGCCCGTAGAAGTGGGGGGGGGGGTGTCCAAGGGGGTGCACTTGCACCCCTCTGAATTCTGGGCAGCCAAATTCTAGCAATTTTTTGTGCACCATCAGATCAATCAAAATCTGTACTTCATGTCCGACCATATGCGCTCTACTATAGGCTTGCAATTTAATATTCATTAGCATGTTAGTGGTGACGATTTGTTTTCATTTGCACACTATTAGAGTTATCATTATATTTAGTAAAGGCTAACCTTGCCAGCTATCTTTCGATTTGATATATAGGAAAGTTTCTTTGAACAAAATTGAGGAGTGCAGTCATCTTGGTAAATGTTTAGATAGATGCTATCTTACTAGATTTTTCCAAGGCTTTTGACAAAGTTGACCACCAAAGATTGCTTTAAAAATTAAAATATTTCGGCATTAATGGTCCACTGCATCAGTGGATTAAAGATTTTCTGATAGGGAGAGAACAAACTGTAATAATAAATGGCTCTAAATCAACACCGATAACAGTAAACTCAGGTGAACCTCAAGGAACAGTCTTGGGTCCACTACTATTTTTAATTTACATAAATGATCTACCAAATTGCTTTAGTTCAGGAACAAAAGTCAGATTATTTGCAGAAGAATGCATAATATATAGAACAATAAAAACAACACAAGACACATATATTTTACAAAGAGAATTAGATGAATTACAGAAATGGGAATCAAATTGAAGCATGTCTTTCCACCCAGAAAAATGTCAGTTGTTAAGAGTAACAAAAAAAACTAAAACAAATTAATTCCACTTATCTTATTCATGGCAAACCAGTAACACAGACTAAAAACGCAAAATACCTAGGTGTTATAATAAATGAAAAACTGTCATGGAATCCACATATTGATGAAACTATAAAAAAATCAAACAAAGTATTAGGATTTATTAAAAGAAATTTCTATAAATCAAATAAGAACATAAAACAAAAAAGTTATTTAACCTTGGTTAGGCCAATAATAGAATATGCATCCTCCATTTGGGACCCCTCAACTCAAGAAAATATTAAGAAACTGGAACAGACACAAAATAGAGCAGTGAGATTCATAACAAATGAATATTCACATTTGACTAGAGTAACATTAAATTTAGAAAGCCTTCAGGACAGAAGACTCAAAAGTAAAGTAGCAATTATACATAAAACACTGAACCATAATCTTCAAATACAAAAACAAAATTTTATAAAATACTCTGAAAGACACAAAGATAAAACCACATTCCTCATCCCATATGCTAGGACAAATTTGTACAAATACTCCTTCTTCCCTAGTGCTATTAGAGCATGGAATGGGTTGCCTGAGCTAGCCAGGAAAACCAGTGACTTGGCAGAATTTAAGTCATTGGTTAATATGCATGACTAAATGCATGACGCGTAGGACGTAATCATCTTCTTTTTTGAAGTAACGTCTGTATTATATAAGAATGTTTTCACGTCTCGCGGAGTTGCGGTAAGTGTTAGCGCTTAATAATATAGCAGGTTAAACTCGTCCACCAGAAGAGATATAAGAAAGTTCTTCCCATGTCAAAAAGTTGATTTGTATTGAAGGAGCATTGGCAACAGCATGAATTAACGGCGTTTTCTGGGTATTTCGGTCATGAAAATGCAGATATCTCCGGCACTGAATTGATGTGTTACAGCAGCGGTTCTCAACCTTTTAAGCTCGGCGACCCCTTTTTACAATCCCCAACTCTGCCGCCACCCCCACCCCCGCTCACACACATACAGCAAAAGAAGAATAGACAACAACAATCCATATTTTCGACGGTCTTTGGCGAAGAATAGACCTTTTCGATGGTCTTTGGCGACCCATGGCAAATCGTCAATCGGCCTCAAGGGGGTCGCGAACCACAGGTTGAGAACCCCTGTCTTACAGCGTTGGATTTGTTGATGGCGATTGCATTGGTGAATACGTCATTGGCTTTGTCTCGGTAGTTCAGAGAGACGCACTGTCTGTGTCTAATGTCATTGTCAGCGAATGTATTGTGTACAGACTTGACATGGACAAACTACTCGGCCAAGGCTACCATGGCTATCCCGTGATGGCTAGCATTCAGAACTGTCTTCAGGCAAGGTATCGTGAAAAATATCCAAAAGCAGACCTTGTCCGTTGCGCGTCCCACAGACTTAAACTTGTCACCATTGACCTGAATGACGTTTCAGATATACGTAATGCTGTTGCTTTCATGAACAAGATTATCTATTTATGTCCGTAAAAGTCCCAAGCGAGAGCGTTGGTGCTAAATTTACCTCTTTTGTGTGAGACACGATGGACTGAGAAATACGAATTCATTCGCAATTTAAGTCAAAACTTTTGTGTCGCGTATCTCAAAATAACGGCTGTAAGTGAAACCAGACAAACTGCATATGTGTAATCAGTGCGTGCTTCTCGTGTGTTTCTGACTTGTCTTTTAATTGCAGTCAACTATTCACCCGTTCTTGAACCAGTTTCCGTGATGTTGCAGTCGGTCCATCTTAGCACGAGCGGCCGCTCAACAGCACATCAGCAGTCACATTAACGACATAATCAAAAACCAACTTGACCATGCTGAGGAACACTTCAGGGATGGCATCCTGAGTAAGGTGACACTGCTGGCAGACAAACTTGGTAATGCGTTGGTGCTGCCGGGATTTCGCAGTCGACAGGAAAAAGCCACATGTTTGCATTTTGGGAAAATAACTGAACACGACTTTACATTCCGTATCTTGATTCGTTGTTTGTTTTGTTTTACATGTTTCGGATGTTCCTTCAGAGTTGAAGATAGTTTACTTCCTAGTCCAAACCTCCCTCAGGACGACGAGGGATGGGAGTGGGCAGGGTTTCAACCCGGGACCATCGATAAATCCAAAACGACAGTCCAGCGCGCAAACCGCTTGACCAGGCAACGATCCATCGTTAGTTTCTTCATTAACGTCTCGCTTTTCAAACAATACTAATGCTCAGTTCAACCTGTTTTGTCTACATCCTAAACCGATTCAAGAATTGCAACGTACAGAACAATATCAGAACTGCCTGATAAGCGTTCATTGCCGGCTTGTCCATCGCGACAAGAAGAAAATTCCGTACTTTTGGCCGCGTTTGCACTTTTTGTTTGATCGACCTGTTGGGATGCACTGGCCGCACGGATAAACAGTAAATATTTTTCGCACGTTAGTTTTGTAATTTTTATTTCATGAAACAAGTATTTACAGTGAACTTAATATAACATAGGTAATAAAGAAGTTGAAGCCATGGGTGGCAACTTGAACCCCCCCTGTAAAAAATCCTGCGGGCTCCCATGTTTAAAACTACCCCTTACTTCAACGAGGGCAGTTTATAGTTAAAAGCTCTCTATTCAATTGACATTAGAATCTATTATCTCATAGGCTTACTTCATAACACCAAAATATAACTAACCACAAGGGATCCAAATAGATTATTTTTTACAAGTCAATTTAGTCCATAATGCTTAATATGTATTTGAGTTTTGGGGACTCTGTATAAGCCGATTAATATAACCAGCTCCTGCGTCATCTTCTGAAGGCTAATTCCTTGCATATTCATGATTGCTGATTATGGCGAATCACGTGACGAGAATCAACTGTCTCTTTTAGAAGCCATCTGCTGCCAGCTACTTTCCTCTATGCCAGTGATTCTCAAAGTAGTCTATATAGACACCCCCCCCCCCCCAGGGGTCTACGAAGACTTCCAAGGGGTCTACAAAAGTAAAAAAAAAAAATTGGGGTCTATGAGATGTCCACAGGGATCCTACGATGGTGGATTCCCTTCAAACAGGTCGTGAATTTAACTTCCACACAACATTAATGCATTAATTTCATACACTAATATATGATTTTTACCTTAATGATAGGCCTATGTTTATAATATATATATATTCAAATAAAAAATTGTATTTAATTCCGATTCTTATTGAGATAGCTTAATGTAGAGTGTACAGCGTTAGATTCATTCCTTCCTTGTTAAACAAGCGGTTGTATAAGTGACTTCTTATGACGATATATTATGACACTAATTACGCTGGGGGGTGGGGAAGGGGTTGCAGTTGCTGGGCAGCAGAGGTTTAAATTCAGTTTTCCTTCTGCTAGGTGGGTAGAAGTTCAAGGCTAATGAGTCTCTCCTGCTCAAAAGCTAACTGGTTTAGGCGCCCAGTTACTCACTTTCTCCCCTTCTCCTGATAGTGAAAACGGTTTTGAGGACTCAACATTTGAGCCACACGTGAAAGGTCAAGAAATACACGAGAAACTGCTTTGTGTATATTCTTGTGTTACCATCTTTTTTTTTTTCATGTTTCCTTGCTTGTTATTTGCTTCCCGATAAAAATCGCGGGAAAACTAAATTTCACATTTTCAACTTCAGGGTCTTTCCGCTATGTTTATCCAGCACAAGGTTACCTTTCTGTTTACAGTTCTAAAGGCACTTTCCTTGTTCCATTTGCTAGGTTAGATTTGTACAAGTGCTCCTTCTTCCCTAGTGTTATTAGAGCTTGGAATGCGTTGCCTGAAACAGCCAGCATAACCAATGACTTGGCAGAATGTAAGTCATTGGTTAACATGCAGAACTAGATGAATGACGCGTAAGACGTAATCATCTTCTTTTTTTAAGTAACGTCTGCATTTTATAAGATAAGATAAGAAGGCAATACTTGCCACTCTGCCTTTCGGTCTTGCTCAACGGTTGGCTCCCTTTGTGGAAATAACGCAGGGGACAAGACTGTAGCAATTGTTTCTTTATAGGAGACCTGAGTTGTCTTTTTTATATGTAGATGCTCCCTTGCTGCACCGTCTTTCTCTAATTAAAGTTTCATTTGTTTAAAAATACTTTTTAAATTCTTATACAGCACTAATTTTATTTATTGTACCTTTTACTTTAGTTTTTTTTTATTCTACATTTTATATCCTCCATTGTTCATTTCAGGGGCGGTAAAGTGCTTGGCTTACGAACTGGAGATCCAGGGTTCGAATCCGCTGAAGACTGGGATTTTAAGTTTCAGAATCTTTTGGCGCCTCTAATTCCACCCAGCTCTAATGGGTACCTAATGGTTAGTCGTTGTGCTGGCCACATGACACCCTCGTTAGCCGTTGGCCACAAAAACAGATGACCTTTACACCATCTGCCCTATAGATCGCTAAGGTCTGAATGGGGAACTATTGTACAATCCACTCTGTATGATCTACTTGTACTTGATCTATTTAGGATTGATTGTCATAACTAGCTTTCAAATACATGTTCCATGTCAGTTTTCTATATTCATATCTTTTTGTTTTTACTTTTGCTTTTGGGTATTTTATTTAAAGATTTTGCTAGGGCTATGATGACCTTGGCCAGAGTGTTAACATTTCAAATGTTTGCCAGAGTTACTCTCACACATTGAAGTTTGGACACTCCCCAGGCAAATGTTTCTCCGTGTTACAATGTAGGTTTGAGTGCCGAATCAGAAACCCCATTAGTAACGAACCACGCTGAGAATTACTCCCTTAGAGCACGGAAGAGGAAGCGGGCAGTGAGTTGTAAGGTCACCTTCTCCCCGTACAAGGAAAGACCTCTTGCCACACATGGACCAGTTAACTCTCTCTCAATTCCTTGTCCCGATCGTCCCCCATGCAGAGCTCGGCATTCATAAAGAATGTGCTCTTTTGTCTCATCGTTCTCTACGCAGTGGCGGCACCGTGTGTCTTAGTTCACCTTCTACCGTCCAAATTACACGTCAATTGGACAGTGCCCAACTCGGAACTGGGCTAGGACTGCCTGCTCCGCACGGCAGAGCTTCCACCACGCGTCCTTTCGGTCTGGTCTACACAACTGTCTGTGTAGCTCTAGGCCATTGTCGGAAGCGTCCCAACTGTGGTTTGAGTGCCAGATGTGAAGATAGATTGTGAGGGTCATATGACAACGATGTCTTAATGCTACGATGAGATTGTGCTGATCAGACAAAGCGATTCTGCTGTCAGCGTTTTAAATAAACGTATCAATTACTTTGTCAACAACGTGCAAACTTGACCTGGCGCTAGAAAGTATTCAATCTAAAAATAAATATTTTGCAGTAGCTGCTTTATGTTGCGTGACACTCTGGTCTGTTATTATCTATCGCACAGGGACGTAGCTAGGAATTTTCCTTCGTTTAGTGGCCGGGGGGGGGGGGGGGGGCTTGACTTCTTTGTGTGCCCCTGTATTTTGCGTAACATTTCATTTTCAATGTAAAAATTAACTCATTTGGGGTTACCTCTTAAGTGGGGGCCGGGTGATTTTTAAAATTTTCCCCCATCCTTGCTACGCCACTGCTATCCCACATAGTTAGGAAATGAGTTTTGTTTTGTTTTTTCGAGAAAATTCCAGAAATTTCAGTCCCCCCCCCCACCTCAGTGCCTTTAGAATAATGTTTTTGTTGTGTAATTGGGTAAATGTGTCTATATGTGTATTGGCCACTATTCCTAAATCTATTCAGCACTTTATTCTATTTTTTTAGCGGCCCCCGAAAGGGGAAAAGACGCTATTAGTTTTGTGCGAAATGTCTGTCCGTCTGTCCCGTTTAGATCTCGTAAACTAGAAAAGATATTGAAAATCCGACATCACAATATTTTAGACCATTCAAAGTTCTGATGCAACGGCTACTTTTTTTTTTCTGAAAGCGAAAAATCTTATTTTTAAAATCAGTTATACAAGCAGTTTTTTAAAGAGAAAAAGCTAATAAATATGCATTATCAGTTAGACCTCAATTAAAACGAATACTAATCTTGTAAACTTAATTTTCGTGAAAAAAAATTTATAGTGATAAATGCGTTATATTTTTTTTTTATTTTTTTTTTTTTAAGCATTCGAATAAGAGATAGAACCTTTTCAAAACAATTACATCAATTATAAGACTTCATTTGGGCCAGGAGAGGCGCGGTAGCTGAGTGGTAACGCTCTTGGCTTCCGAACCGGGGGTCCCGGGTTCGAATCTTGGTGAAGACTGGGATTTTCAACTTTGGAATTTTTGGGCGCCTCTGAGTCCACCCAGCTCTAATGGCTACCTGACATTGGTTGGTGAAAAGTAAAGGCGGTTGGTAGTTGTGCTTTTTAGCCTCTTTTCTTTTATTAAAAAGTTACAATTTAAATAGTTACAATTAAACAAAATTATAATGTGATTTAGCATGGAAATCAACATATATATTGACACCAAGGTTGTTTTAGCTTTTTATTGCTGTAGATTGCCACCATATATGATATAATGTTACATTTAATTATTTATTTATTTTTGACAATATTTCTGGTGTGTGACTCCTTGCATAAGGCCTCGGCGAATGAATTAATAATTGCTGATTATGGCGAATCCGGTAATAAGTAGTTCTGCTCGTGACAAGAATCATACAAATAAATTATAATGATAATTTGAAATGTGATCGTCTGGTCCTAATTCTCGTTTTAAAAAATGAGCTCACACTTGAAAAGATATTATTTTGCTTTTAAAAAATTTGCATTTTAAAATTATATCTTACTTTAATTTTCAATCGCTTGGCTTCTGAACTGGGGGTCCAAGGTTCGAATCCTGATGAAGACTGAGATTTTTAATTTAAGGATCGTTGGGCGACTCTGAATCTACCCAGCTCTAAAGGGTTACTGACAATAGTCGCGGAAAAGTAAAGGCGGTTGCTCGTTGTGCTGGCCACATGACACCCTCGTTAACAGTGGGCCACAGAAACAGAAACAGATTAACTTTGCATCATCTGCCCTATAGATCGCAAGGTCTGAAAGGGGAACCTTTTATTTTAACTTCCCCCCCCCCCACCCCTTAAGCCGTTATTTATTATCAGAGCGTTCCCGGGTACGCTGTTCTGCCTCACCGTGGCACCCGGGTGGAAACGGCTACTTGAGGGGGTAGCTAGGCTAAATGAATGGCGAAACATAACTCCCCGTGGGGATGCCCACTGGTAGACGAGAGTCCACTCACTGCACCGGCGGGGTTGCAAAAGAGTCCCCATAAACCTGTCACACATCCATGCGCTGTCCCTCAAGGGACCGTTACATAATAGGCTTGTCCCCCACGGTTAGCTTGGTATAATGAAGGAAAATGGCGGAGGCTCCCGGTGTCTTCGGCCTTCGGCCATGTGCAGCTAAGCATGCGTCGGGGCCAAAGGCATAGGAAATAGCAATGCTTTACATAGGCATTGACTCGATTCTCTTTCAAACAGAACTGTGTTCCCACAGTTTTTTTTTTACTGTTTGGCGTCCAAACAGGTTTTTTTTTAAAACTTTGAGCTCGAAGAGCCTTCGGCTCAGCTTATAAGACGATCAAACGGTTCATATCAGAGCGTTTAGTTTATAACAGGCGCGTCTACTCTTTGACGATGTCTCCCTGTCGCGTTCTTAGTCTGACTATTCTTCTTCTCCCTGTTAACTTGTCCCTGACGGAAGGGGTTTGAGTCCTGAAAACCTACGGTATGGCTATGAAGATTAAGTTTTCCGATTTTGGACAGTGATCAACAAGTCATCGTGGGGTCTTATTGCCCAGAGGCGTAGCTAGGGTGGGAGAGGGAGGGGGAGAAATTGAAAATCCCCCGGGCCCCAACTTGAGGGAGATTGGTCTGAAGTAACTGGGTATGGAATTGTCTTCAGGTTTGTTTTTTTTATATTATAAAATAATGTATGCGAGCCGAGATTAAAATATTGTTTTGCATCTGCGCTGTTTCTAGCATGTCTTTATAAAGTGTTAGTAGTATGGGGCCTATCTGGGGTAAACAGGATTTATAAATTTCGTACGTCAAACCGCCATGGCCTGGGGACTTTTAATGCCATCACTTCGTCTAACATAAAGGGGATGTCTGTAATTGTTTTCATTCTGGCGTATGGGTTATTACCTTACTGTTTTCTATGGACTTTTTTTCAATCGCAAAGATTCATTTTTGTTGGTCTTGTTTTACATCAATTTCACAGGAGACAAAGGGACACAACTTCGTTAAGATCCTATAACGCACTGATATATGTATGATGTAATGTTGTGTGAGAGTTAGTTCCTTTAGCAGATTAGGATAACTAGCCATTGTATATGCTGCTGTAGTAAAACGATCTGATGCTGCCCGACTAGTTATGGGAGATTTCAAACATTTTTCGTTAGCTCAACACTTGCCAACATATACTCAATATGTTAATTGTCCCACAAGCCACGATAAAACCTTGGACATGTTATAGCAACATAAAAATGGCCTACACATCTCGATCGTTATTTCCCCGTCGGAGAGTCGGGCCACACAATGATCCATCTTACACCCATGTACAAACCGGTTTTAAAAACAACAAAACCCGAAGTACAGTCCATCCAGTCATGGTCTGACGACGCTGTTTTACAGCCACAAAGTTGTCTGGAGCAAACAGATTGTGGCATGTTTGTAAACAACTGCCCAGACAGATGAACTTACCACAACTGTTAATTCGTACATCCAGTTCTGTGAAAACATGATAGTACCAAAGAAGAAAATTATAACAGTCAGTAATAATAGACCCTGGATGACCAACATTCAAAATTAACAATCTGTCGTCATCGAGAGGTAGACCTACATAGAAGTCTATTTATAAAGCGCTGGTTATGAGTGTGTATGTGTTTTTCGTGTGTCAATGTCGTTTGTATGTGCATCTATAGTGTGCATCTATATTGTTTTTGTTACAGTAGCTACGCTGAGGTTGTCAATTGTAGTCAAACCGAATTTCCATTTGATTAGATCAATAAAAGTTATCTTATCTAATATGGTTGAATAAAACCTGTGTGTATTTTGTAAATTGGCCTAGTCGTGTATCTAATTCTACTTGTATTTAAGAGTATATCAACAATGCTAATCACTATAAAGTCATTTGTACCTTAATTTGAAAATGAAAATGATACTTTGCTTTAAGAAATGCTCCTTCTTCCCTAGTGCTCTTAGAGCATGGAATTGGTTGCTTGAATCAGCCAGGAAAAAAAATGACTTGGCAGAATTTAATGCGTTGATTAACATTCATGACTAGATTGACATAGGAAAACGTGAAGGAGGTAATCATCTTCTATTTTTTAAACTAACGTCTGAATTGTATAAGATAAGATAAGATAAGTGAATTTTATAAGATAAGATAAGGTAGATAAGATAAATACGAAGAAGAAAAACATTTAATTAAAAACTCCATTCTAAATTCTAACAAGGTTGTAAAAAACAAGGTTACAAGGAAGGTTTGTGTGAAACACAAACTCAAAATCGGCCCCCGAAGTGGTCCACCCAGGCAGGTAAAAAGGCAGGTTTCAATATTTTCAGAAAGAACATCAAAATGAAATTCAATAAAAAACAAATGACAGAGAAGAATGGAGAAAGAAGGTCGACAGATCTTGTGTGGTGCTCCAGCGGTCCAGCAGACCAAAGTATAAGTGAGAGTGAAGGTGAAGTTAGATGTGAACCTGGCCTAACTGATGTCTTAGAATAAATATATCTAATTGATCTAATTGTTTTGTGAAGGGTCATTCTCTTATTCAAAGCATAAAGAAGAAAAAAACATTTTAAAAAAAAATTTGTTTAGTTAAGTGTACTGCTGGCTTGTGGGATGGTTATATTTCACGCGATAGTATGAAAAACTACTTCTTAATTGTTGTTTTAAATTAAATATGCATACTAAATATATTTTTTCTCATTTTTTGTGTGTGAATGAAGTAGTTAATATGACAGAACTTACATATCTTAGCAATACAAATGTAAACAAAAAATATTCTTTGACGATAATCTAAAACCATTTGCATAAATATATTAAAAATATGGTAAATAGAATATCTCCCCTACGAAAGAGCCTTCCGTATTTGTTACTATTTATAGTGAATAGTTGTCAAAGTGGTGTGTATTTTTAAGAAAAAAAAAATTGCTTGCATAAGTGATGTTAAACAAATTAGTTTTTCCGCTTTCAGAAAAGAAAGAAAGTAGCCGTTGCATCCGAACTTTGAATGGTCTAAAATATTATTATGTCGGAATTTCACTATCTTTTCTAGTTTACGTGATCTAAAAGGGACGGACAGACAGACATTCCACACAAAACTAATAGCGTCTTTTCCTCTTTCTGGGGGAGCTAAAAATATTGAGAAAAAAAAAGGTTATACAACAACATGAAATAATCCTAATCTACATTGGAAAAAAAATTTTGCAAGTTTCAGTAAGGACAACCTTCAGGACAGAAGAGTTAAAAGTAAAGTAGCAATTATACATAAAACACTGAACCATAATCTTCAAATACAAAAACCAAAACCTAATGAAATGCTCAGAAAACTACTGACTCAGCAAAATGGAAGTCACTGGTTAACATGCATGACGCGTAGGACGTAATCTTCGTTTTTTGAAGTAACGTCTGCATTTAATTAATAAGAAAAGATATTATAAGATAAGATAAACCTCTTGGAGGTCAAACGTTTAGCCTACTCTTACTTCTCAGTCCACTGGGTATTAAACTTCATAAATTATATTTAATATAACACAAGCTAAATATAGAAAATCCTTTAAGGGAAAAGTAGCCTTATCTAAGGGAAAGAACTCCGCACGTACAACCATATATATATATCAATTGGCCTCCTTCAGTCGTAGGACGACTATGGTTCATCTCGAACACCTTCTCATATGGCTGTGGAGCCCTATTTCTGAGAGACACTCCCGTCCACATAATATTGCATGTCAAGGTGGCTTTCGCTTTGGTGGTAGAGGAGCTGGCCATTTTCCGTGTGGCCCGCTTTTCTTCAAGAGCTGAGGCCCATGTTTTCTCGCTGTCAAAGCTTGGTCACCGTCTCTCTCCAACTAGTGCGGTCTAAGGCTGTCTTCCAAATGGTCAGTATCAATGTTCACTGATTTTAAATCTCCTTTTATCACATCCACGTAACAGAGGTGGGTGCGACCAGTCTTTCTTGAGCCAGACGCAAGTTGCCGTACAGAATGATTTTCGGGATCCGATTGTCCTCCACTCCGTGTACACGTCCGAGCCAGCGCAGGCGGCGTTGCCTGAGGACTGTAAAGATGCTGGGAAGGCCCGTTCTCGCGAGGATCTCAGTATTACACACTCTTTCTTTCCATGTTATTTTTAAGATCCTTCGAAGTCAGCGCAAATGGAATGAATAGTTTTCTCTCTTGTTTTGTGTAGGTTGTCCACGTCTCACTGCCGTACAGTAGCGTGCTAAGGACGCATGCCTTGTAGACCTCCATTTTGGTTGCTGTGGTGAGTTTCTGGTTTATAAAAATTTGTTGTTCTATGAAGTAGTTCTTCAAACATTAAATATAAATAGGCCTAATCAATTTGCATTAAGTATCAATATTCCTATATCAAACATAATATCCATAGGAACGGAGCATGAACCTGCAAAAAAACAACAACAGCAACACACACACACATCAACAACATTTCCAGTGTGTTTGGAGATTCCAGTAATACATATTAATTGTTATTTTAATTAGTTTAAATTTGAATTTTATAAATAACCTTGAAAGTCACGTGGAAAGAAAAAGTGTGCAATGCGCGATCAGGTATTCCCAGCATCGTTACAGCCCTCAGACAACGCCGTTTGCGCTGGCTTGGACATGTTCGCCGGATGGAGGACAAGCACATCTCGAAAGTCATCCTCTATGGACAACTCGTCACTGGCACAAGAATAACTGGTCGCCCCCACCTCCGTAAAAATAGATGTAATAAAACGATACCTCAAATCAGTGAACATCAATACTGACCATTGGGAAGACATAGCTCTAGACCGATGGAGAGAGACAGTGATCAAGAAAGCTATGGACAGTGAAAGAACATGGGTCTCAGCTCAGGAACAAAAACGTACAATCCGAAATATGGTCAGCTCCTCTACCACCGAAGCAAAAGCCACCTTAACCTGCGCTATTTATGGACGGGAGTGCCTCTTCAAAATAGGGCTACACAACCACATGAGGAAGTGTGCTCTGAGATGAACCATAGTCGTTCTACGACTAAAGGATTTTATAAATAGAAAAGATAGGACTTAAAATGAACTTTTAAATTACTTTTTCACTCTTCGACTCACTTAAGTTAGAAATCATTTTTTTTTAAATATGGAGTTGATGAGTTTGCAAAATTGCAATGTAAGTTAAGCGGGGGGGGGGGGGGGCCTACTGAAACCAGAAAACATGACAAGGGGTCTACGAGATAAAAAAAGTTTGGGAACCACTTATCTAAAGCATCTTATTATCTATTATCCGGCAAGGTTCAAACCAAGGACCATCGAGATAACAGACCAGAACAAAATCCGATAGATAAGGCAGTCGCCCTTTTTTTAGCGGCTATAGAAAAGGGGGAAATCCTGTATTAGTTTTGTGTACTCTGTCTCTTAGTCTGTCCTTCAGTCCGTCTGTCTGTCACGTGAAGATCGATAAAAAACAACAACTAGAAGAGCTATTGTAAATTCGATTATATTTAAAATCATTCCCTCGTTTTCCCAACTGGTCCAGATAAGTGCTAGGATCGAAGCGTATTGGGAAAGCTAACAGCATGAAATTGCGCATAAACCAAAACAATTGTTAAACAAATTTCTAATCGCACAGATTTATTATTGTTAGACTTGATCCATTACAAAGTTAATTACACGACTGATCCAGGCTAATTTATATAACTACGCTTATTGTTTTTTTTTCTTTAAATCGTATTTTTTATGTTGTTTTTTTTTGTTCTGTTTTCAACGTTTGGATAATTTGCATGTTGATGTCGAAACACCCGCCACCACTTTACCTTTACATGTATTTTAATTACTTTTCTGCTTTCTTTCGAATAGGTAGGGGAGGGGGTATCTTATTTCACAGTGGGGAAAGTGCGATGCCCAGCATCAATTGACGCATCGTGCGCATGGCTAGCTACGCCTCTGTAACTTGTCTTCGAATCAAAAGATCAATGAGGAGTGCAGTATTTCACCGTTTCACGTGAATAAACAGCCCCAGCTGTGACCTACATACTTTGCCACAAACAGCGCATTGTCCGCCGGTAGTCGATTAAGATTTTCGTTTCGCCGTCTGGGTCTGTCCTCGGCAAAGTCTTTCTTTTTTTTTTTGGTCTCAAATGTGTATCTCGCAGCCTTTGTGTATCATAGATAGACCCAAACTAGCAATAAGCCTAAACATTTGTGAACGCAATGGCGTTACAACGCACTTGATAGAGAGTAATTTCACTTGTTAAAAAAAAGGATTCTGTAATAGACACACTAAAACAACATGAGCTTCAAGAAACACAATGATTTTATTAGTCTCTATTTATGTTCTTTACTCCAGCCACTTGACACACTGCTGTTCACTCAACCATGTACACTCAAGGTCCACTGGTCATTTCATACACAGGCACACACACACACTGCACTACCAGCCACCCAAAACACATACACTTACTATCACAGATTCTACAACAACGAAGTAAATACCAATAAAAATCACACATACATTCAATGATGATACACTCACATAAAGTATCATTCGTATCCCCTGGCTATATGTCCGTGATCTTAGATATATCTTTGTTATTCCCACTTTGTATTTTATTCATAGGCTACTTGACGATCGTTTCATAATTTGTTTAATGATAATGTAATTTTAATAATTTTCCAATTCTAAGGCGTTTAAAATATAAATGTATATTGACTATGGTACAAATATGCTTGTTACAATACGTTAGAGACACAATATATATATATATATATATATATATCATGGGCGTAGCCAGGAGTGGGGTTTGGGGTTCAAACCCCACCCCCCGGAAATGAAATCCCCCCCCCTTAGTCGGAATTTAGTGACTGATTTTTTGCTTTGATTTTCTTTATTTTAGGTGAGATTTTAATACTAAACCATCACTTGCCCCAGCACAACCAAAGGGGTTTTGAGTTTAAGACCCCCTACCAGGGGGGTTCGAGTTTAAAAACCCCTACCAGGGGGGTTCGAGTTTAAAAACCCCTACCAAGGGGGTTCGAATTAAAAAACCCCTACTAGGGGTTTTGAGTTTAAAAACCCCTACCTGGGGTTTTTGCAGTTAACTCCCCCTCTTCTATAAAACAAAACAAAAATGCAAACGAAAATCCCTTAATTCCAAGACCACAGTTAAGGAAGATTTTGATTTTAAGACCCCGTCTAAAATTTACGATAAACCACCTGTTTAATATAGAAAAAAGCTAATTGCGCACTCAAAATGTTATGAGCGTAGCTAAATGGGTTTTGACTCAGTTTTTAGTTTAAACCTCACTCCAGCGGGGTTTGAAGGTAAAAAATACCTCTTTAATAATAAAAACAAAGCAAATTATACACTCAAAATGTTATGAGTTTAGTCTAAGGGGTTTTGAGTTTAAACTCCCCTCCAGTGGAGTTTGAAGCTAAAAATTACCTCTTCAATATAAATAAAAGAAAATTACTCACTCTAAAATCTATGAGCGTAGTCAAAGGGGTTTTGAGTTTAAACCCCCAGCCAGGGGGGTTTGAGGATAAAAAATACATCTTCAGTGTAAGAAAAAAAGCAAATTACGCACTTAAAATGCTATGAGCGTTGCCGAAAGGGGTTTTGAGTTTAAACCCCCATTCAGAGGGGTTTGGTGCTAAAATAACATCTTCAATATAAAAAAAAGCAAATTACACACTAAAATTATTTTAGCGTACCCTAGCCAATCGAGGGTTTTGAGTTTAAACCCTTCTTCTACAGATGGCTTTTTTTTTAAAGTTTAAGACCCCTCCAGATGGTTTTGAGTCTAAGATCCCCCTACAGAGCATTTTGAGGTGGAAAACCCCCAACAGAAGATTTTGACGATAAAACTTCTCTTTTCGATATAAAATCTAAAGCAAACTACAGTCACTTAATTCCAAGAGCGTATTCAAGAGGTTACACATTTTTACCAGTGGTAGGGCTCCATTAATAAACTGCAGTGAATAGTCAACTACCGAAATCGAAAAACACTAAATGTAGCTCAACAAAGATGGCTAAGACAGATTTTAGGAGTCAGTTATAGAGATCAAGGAAATCCTATGCCGAACTGGGAGTCGACCCCTTAGTTAGATTGTGAGAGAACGACGCATGAGGTTTGCGGGACATATTCTCCGACAAAATGAATTACGCTTAAGAAGAGTTGCAATGATATTCTAGTACAACTTGACGCCACTCATTCATGGAGGTCCTCATGGTAGGTGAGAAGAGGCTTCAGACATTACCAGTGACAGATTTTTATGGAAACAGCTTGACGTCAAATGCTCCGAACGGCGTGGGAGGGTCTAAGTCAGTAAGTATAGCACATTAGGTTTTTGAAATAAAACTTTTTAATTGCAGGAAAATGCAGTGTAGATACCTCAGAATATGCATTTTGTTGGCTTTCAATACCAGAAATAGTGCTTGGCAGCGGGGCTTCGCAGCGCGCTGGCGGAGCTCCTAGCGCTCCCCCAGACCCCTTTGCTAATAATGTCTGGGAATCTACAATTTTTCCACTAACTCATGGAAGAACCTATTCTAGGGCACAATAAACGTCTTCCGAAAGAATGAAGGGTCAGAATGTAATAAAGATTATGTACAAATTTATATTTATGTATACATTTTTTTTCGCGGGGGGGGGGGGGGTGGTCGGGGTGTCGGAGAAAAAAATTCACCCCCCCCAACTCCCCCCCCCCCCCCCCCGAAAAAAATCCTGGCTACGCCAATGATATATAAATATATATATATAAATTTCCGAAGAAAAATAACCCCAAATATTCCGATAGTCTTTCTCGATCCTCAGGTTGAGAACCCCTGATTTAGATGCTGCTTATAACTTAAAGAAAGAATCATGTAACAAGTATCATTAGAGATTGCAGGTCTTGTGGTAGATCTCACGGAAAATACAATTGCTCAGCATTTGGACAGACATGCCGAAAATGTAAATAGAGAAATCATTTCGCCGCACAATGCCGTTCGAAATATTTTGAGGCTGTTGATTCACTGGAAGATGAGAGTCAAGCAAGCCAAGTAAATGAGTTGTGGTTTAAGGTAATTGGTACTGACAACAATGTCAAAGTTTGGATAAATAGTCAAAATGAACTTTAATGAAGATTGACACAGGAGCACAAGCTAATGTCACATCAGAGTCAACGAGGAACACTTTAGAAACTGATAGTCAGTTAAGGCACTCAAATACTACCCAACGAGCATTAGGGGATGAAGCATTAGAACTGAAGGGGGTTGCATCGGTCACATTTAAGTCGGCGATGTGGAAGTCAAAGATGATCTGTATGTGATCAACAAAGAAATAAACCCAGTTTTAGGTCTGAAGACATCTATTGCTTTGAAACAAATTGAAGCTAAAGAAAACTTCGAAGTACATGATGTCAAGCAACAGAAGGAAGTTCCACGAGAGTTGATGCATACAAAAAATCAACTAACCACTTCTACGTCAGGTTCTCAATTGCATGAAGATGATAAAACTATTACGTGGTTAAGAGCAATCGAGTCCAGATGATGATATGCTTATGAAAACTCATAGCGCAACAGAAACGTTTCCCGGAAGTGACCAGAAGATAAAAGAAATTCGTTGCAAAACTGAATCTGATGTTCAACTGAAGTTATTGAGCAATTATGTCAGAAAAGGTTGGCAAAAGTTTAAGAATCAACTGCATGAAGTTATACAGGTGTACTGGTCATTAAAAGACAGTATTCATGAAGTGAATGGAATATTGTTTTATGAGATCAGAATTATAATTCCTTCAAGTATGAGAAATGAAATTCTCGACAAGTTGCACAGATGTCATTTTGGTCTTGATGAAACCAGATCGAAGGCAAGACAGAGTGTGTTTTGACCAGGATTGTCTAAAGATATTTTTTCGACAATAATGAAATGCTCAACATGTGCAACGTTCAAAAGAAATAATGCGAAAGAAAAATTGCTACCTCATGCTGTACCAGACAGACCATGGAAAAAGGTTGCGACAGATTTGTTTGAATGGCTGAACAATGACTATTTGCTAGTTGTGGACTATTTCTCCAAAATACCCTGAAATAAAACGATGAAGAACAAAACATCAGAATGTGTTATCAGGGCACTGAAAGGTATTTTCGCTAGACATGGCATACCAGAAGAAATAGTGAGCGACAATATGCCATTCAACAGTTATCAATATGGAGAGTTTGCTTCTAAATGGGGTTTCAAGATATCCACATCAAGCCCCAGGTATTCTCAATCAAATGGTCAAAGTGAGGTGTATGTTGGTATCGTAAAACAGATATTCAACAAAGCATACAAAAGTGGTAAAGATCCATGTCTCGCTATGTTCGAGTATAGAGATACTCCGATAAGCGGACTGCCTTATTCACCATCACAACTGCTGATGAGTAGAAGACTCACTGACCTCATTCCAACTGATCCCAAACTTTTGAAGTCATCGGTACCTGAAAATGAAGAGAAATTACTCAAAGAATGACAGATAAGAAGCAAAGTGAAATACGATGCTCCTGCAAGATTACGAAAAGATAACTCTGTCGGCGAGAAAATAGGAGAGTTCGAATAGGACAAAAATGGCTGAAAGCAATTGTTCAAAAACATTCTTCACCCAGATCTTACATCATAAAGACAAAAGATGGAAAAACCTACAGACGAAATCAACGCTTTTAAAATAAGTTTCGTAGAAGACCTCTGGGTTCTATGATACCGATGAAGACAACGAACAGCAAACTGTTAGAACAAATAAAACAGACAGTTATAGACCAACGTCTAGACAACTTGTGCCAGTCAAGACAACCCGAAGTGGTCGAGTTGTTAAAGTTCCTAGTAGATATCAATCTTAAGAGCTTTAAAAGGAAGGATGTGTTAATATGTTTATATTGCGTCATTGTTTGTTGTGAATGTTTTTGTTCTCGAGAAAGTACTTAAAAGGATGTGACGTAATAAATATGATATAGTCTTAAATGTCTTCTTATATCAATACAAAATCTCTGTTTAATTGTAATTATTAATGCCAACAGTATTTAAATTATTTCTCTGTGACAACAGAACACCCACCAATCGGAGATGGCTGCCTAGTTTGCTTATGCCTAAGGCCGGCCCTGGTGCTTTATCCTTCTTGCGTATAGGGAGGTCTCGTGTGCGCATCGTCGGCTAACAGCAGTTCCCTATTTGACCATAGATGTATCAGACATAAAGGGAATTAATACAAGCAATACATATAGACTGAGAGTGAATATTACAGTACTGTCCCTTTAGCTGCGCGCGCACATGACAACCAACATGGTAGACATCATAAAGTGCGGATTATATGGTTCATCATGCCATTTAGCATACAACGTAGACTGGAATTAGCTCAAGGTATGTTGAGATCAACGTTAAAGCAAACTCTAGATCTAGATTTAGATTGACTTGGTCTAGATATAGAATCTAGTGTATATCTAGATCTACTTTAATTTAAAGTATTTTAACCCATTCTCAAAGTCCCAGTCACAGACTGACTCTCACTCTGTGATTGTGATTGACAACTAAAACATGTAAGATAACAAATGGAGATAGATCTAGATGTCAATAATTGAATAATGAATAACTGAATAAATTAGATCCCACTTAGCCCACTAGATCTAGATTATATATAATCTATGACTATATTTACTAGTAGTAGATCTAGATCTTATAAAGTAACTATATCTATATACTACTAGACTGTCTAGACTATAGTCATAAAGTCATAGATAGTATCTAGATCTATAGGTTATAGAGATCTAAATTTAAGTCTAGATTATATTATAGATTATATTCTAGGTTCCTGGTCATTTCATCCCCTGGTCTCTTCATCCCTCTGTCACTTCATCCTTGTCATTTTATTCCCTGATATTTTCATCATCTGATCATTTTTTAAAATCATGAAATGAGCAATATTCATTTTTTATTAAATGACAAAATTGTAACACATTAATGTTTAAAAGGAATTAAAGCAAAACGTATTCAGGCGATATGATATCCCGAGGATGGGTGAACTCCGCCTTTATTAGAAAAAAATAAAACCTTATAATTTCAAGACTAAAAATGACGCACCCATTTTCAAGAAAGAGCGATTGAAAAATAAAGTAAAACATGGTTGTACTTTCACCACACCTTGGCCTTTGATGATAAGTTATCAGCGGCAAGGTCAAAATTATTGTAATCGCACTTCTATCTCTCAAATGATTTTCTATACTTCCACCAAACCTTGGCCTTTGATGATAGGTTATCAGCGGCATGATCATAATTATTCTAATCGCACTTCTATCTCTCAAATGATTTTCACTACTTACACCAAACCTTGACCTTTGATCAGGATAATATTATAATCTTACATCCCCCACATCCAATAGAAGCGCTATAGCTAAGTACACACCCAGATTTACAATATAATATATATAAGATTTCTCATTAAGAATACAAAGTGGAAGAGGAAACACTATAAAAACGCATTAGTAACATGTCATAAAATGTCAAAAAGCATTCTACATAATCATATTTAAATATAAAATATTTCATTGGGGATGAAATGACCAGGGGATAAAATGACTGGTCACCATAATCTAATCTAGATCTACTAGATCTATATAATGAAGATAATTTTGCCCAGGGAGAAGGTTTTCCATGCTGCCTTTAGGGGCTCAGTAAACACAATTATGCCCGAGTCGGGTGTCGAACCTTGAGCCATCTTCATACGTAGTCAAGCCAAGTTCAAGTGTACTTAGATAGCTAAGATTTTAACTTTAATAACCACTTTCTCTTTCTTCATTGATGTTAGATAAATTCTGCTACTTGAGTTCTCAAATCCTAGTTAATCTTCCTTAGTGACGTAGTAGATTGAAAAACAGAATAGATCTAGAATCTACATTCTTCTTCTTATATTATAATATTATTATGACAGACGTTACTTCAAAAAAGAAGATGATTACGTTCTGCGCGTCATGCGTTTTAACCAATGACTTAATTTCTGCAAGTCACTGGTTTTTCCTGGCTGGCTTAGGCAACCCATTCCATGCTCTAATAGCACTAGGGAAGAAGGAGCATTTGTACAAATTTGTTCTAGCATATGGAACGAGAAATGTGCCTTTTTCTTGTGTCTTTCTGGGTATTTTTTTTGTTTTTGTATTTTTGAAGATTTTGGTTCAGTGTTCAATTGCTACTTTACTTTTGAGTGTTCTCTTCTGAAGGCTTTCTAAATTTAGTGATTTTACTAATGGTGTTACTCTTGTGAAATGTGAATATTCATTTGTTATGAATCTCACTGCTCTATTTTGTGTCTGTTCCAGTTTCTTATGTTTTCTTGAGTTGAGGGGTCCCAAATTAATCTAACTAAGTTTAAATAACATTTTAGTTTTATGTTCTTATTTGATTAATAGAAATTTAATATAAGAAACATTAATGCTTTTATTTGATTTTTTTATAGTTTCATGAATATGGGGATTCCATGACAGTTTTTCATTTATTAAAACACCTAGGTATTTTGCGTTTTTAGTCTGTGTTATCTATTCTGATGGGAAGACTTTTTTTTACTGACTGTTAATTTAGACTAAAACCTGAAACTTACCAGAAAAACTATATTCTTTGATTTCTTAAATATTAAAAAACAACTTAAAAAAAAAAGGATGAAAATGTTTCTTGTCAGCATTCAAATTTTACATAAGTGTGTAATTATTTTTCCAAGGCTTTTGACTAAGCTCACCACCATACTTTGCTTAAAAAATTAAAATATTTTGGCATTGATGGTCCATTGCATCAGTGGATTAAGGATTTTCTTATAGGGAGAGAACAAACTGTAATAATAAATGACTCTGAATCAACACCAATAACAGTAAACTCAGGCGTACCTCACGGAAAAGTCTTAGGTCCACTACTATTCTTAATTTACATTTAATGATTTACCTAATTGCATTAGATAAGGAACAAATGTCAGATTATTTGCAGATAATTACATAATATATCAAACAATAAAAACAAAACAAGATACAGAAATTTTACAAAGAAAATTAGATGAACTACAGACATGGAATCAAATTGGAGCATGTCTTTCCACCCAGAATAATATCAGTTTTAAAGAATAACAAAAAAAACTATTCATGGTAAACCAGTAACACAGACTAAAAACACAAAATACCTAGGTGTTATAATAAATGAAAAACTGTCATGGAATTCCCCGTATTGATGAAACTATCAAAAAAGAAATTTCTATAAATCAAATAAGAACATAAAACTTAAATTTATGTTATTTAACCTTAGTTAGGCCAAAGATCCTGAAACTCAAAATATCAGTCTTCACCAGATTTTAACCCAAGATTCCTGGCTCAGCCACAGCACCTCCTGTATACATCTAGTTTCATATAAATAATAATCAGCAGTGGTAGAGCACTTGCTTCCAAAATGCTAGGTCCTGGGTTTGAATCCTTTATTTTTGGGATCTTTAGGGTGTCTCTGAGTCCACCCAGCTCTTATGGGTACCTGACATTAGTTGGGGAAAAGTAAAGGTGTTTGGCCATTGTGCTGGCTACATGATACTCTCCATAACTGTGGGTCACTGAAAGAGATATAACTATTACATCATCTGCCATATAGATTGCTAAGTCTGCCTATAGAACTATAATTTATACCAAAAATAATGAGGGCTCATTTATAATTAAATTTGTGGTATTTATGTCAACCAGTTGGTTAAATGGCTGTTTATTTTATTTTTCTTGTATTTTTGAATCTATTTCTAGAGATGCAACTCTATAGAAAGTAAGCAATCAATGATCAGGCAATAATGGGCTTACAAGAAGTGAAACTGCCTCCTGACCTACCAAACTGGTCCTTAGTTAAAACTTTGTTGCAAGAATTGCAGACCAGGTTAAAAAGTCAAAATATTACTGATCAGGTACAATTTATACTATATATCATTTAACTATTTGAAAATAGTTCTAGAGATCTAAGGTTATGTAGCACCTTGTTGTTAGGTATGACTAGATAAGACTAAAATCCAAGACCACTACTTTTTATTGCAATAATTTAAAACTTCCTGACATTGTGATTCTCATGTTTATGACGGATTATTCCTATGTTCTAAACCCTCCTGACAGACATTATGTTGCTTATGTACAAGGCAGTTCGCTTATTACATTTAGTTTTGTGACAGATGAATATATAAAATATAATATAAACACACTTAGTTTTAACATTAAACTTCCAATTTTCTAAGCCCTCCTGACAGACATTATGTTGCTTATATACAGTGCTTTTTTATACAAAAAAATAGGTGCCAGTACTCTGTGATGTATTGCCTAACTTTTAACTACTAAGAAATTAACATTAAACGTTGAAATACAAGAAAAGTAAAAAATTTTTGCCTAGACAAAGGTGCCAGTAGGCTGTACCGGTGCATACTGTCACAAAAGAAGCACTGCTTATATATATATATATATATACACAAGGCAGTTCCATTATTACATTTAGTTTTGAGACGGACCAATATATAAAATTATTTTGAATCACTTAGGTCTATAGCATTGTTTGACTTTTTTTTAGGAGACAGGATGGTATATGCAAACAATCTACACCACCATTCAGTCAGACCAACCTGTCAGTGCGTCATGCTCGAATCCAATCAGTCGGTTGGTACAGTCCGTGTACAGCTCCTTCCATTCCAGGTCGCCAGCCCCTTCTCCGCTCAGCAGGCTTAAGTCTCAGATACAGTCCAATGTCAAGAAAAAACTGGATCCAGAGTGTGTCTGGTACGGCATGATGAAGTATATGAAGAGCGTCTCTAAGAATGAAAGGGAACATTTCCTGTATCTCCTCCTACCTGGAATAATTCACCTCGCTCTGGAGATTGAAGAAAACAGGCCTCCCGGAGGGTTGTACCTCAGCAGAAAACAGAATAGTGAGTCTTGCAGTGTGTACATTGTATTTAATATTTTATTAGAAGGGCTAATCAATGAGCAGTAATATAGTCTTTTGGCTTTTCTTTAAAATTTTACTTACCTCAGGATTGGCTGAGATCTATATTTTTTTAATCTTTGGGATTTTGGAGTGATCATTGGTTATTAGTTAAAGATTGTTTCATCATGTGAAAAATTGTCTAATAGTGAAGTGGAATAGATAAGACTCAGTAAAAAGCCATAATATATATGTGCATTTTTTTTTTTTTAAATAAATTTTAGTTATGTGAATGTCAGGGTAGTAACAGTTAATTAGACAAGGAATTCTGAATGACATTATGATTTAAAAGAAAGCACTCTTTTCAGACCTTGCAGATGATGTAAAAGTTATATGTTTCCTTGACCAACTGTTAATGATGGTGTAAAGTGGCCAGCACAATGTCCAACTGCCTAAATAGTTTCCACAACTAGGGTCAGGAACCCATTAGAGTTAGGCCACAGAAACAGAGGACCTTTACATCATCTGCCCTATAGATTGCATGGTCTGAAAGGGGAACTTAAATGCTTTACTTTTATAGTGTGTATCAACCCATGTCAATTGTGCAGATTACTCAACTGTGTGATAGAATCTATTACATGCTTGTGGAATGATAAATCTGGACATGCAGCCTGCAATATAATTCTGCAATGACACTCTTAGTGACTACACTTTCCTTCTAAGTTTAAGAAAAAACATCAACTTAATAGTCAGATAGAGTGTGTGATTATTAGATCAAATTATTTGTGACTTCTATGTCCTGTCAATCAAGTAAAGAAAACATTCTTGTATTCCAGTGATTCCCAAACTTTTTCCTTTACGGAACACTTCACACATTCAGAGTATTTCACAGGAATGTCTTGCTTATATTTTTAGAAAGATTTATTCACCTGGTGGCCTATTAGTTAATTATTTTTGTAGTTTGTGGAACACCTCAAGGCTCAGGGGACTCTAGGGTTTCGCGGAACACAGTTTGGGAAACACTGTTTAATTCTGATCTTGAAGCCTCAATGAAAAATAGTGCTTTGTACTAATTAATAGTGCGGAAGGTGGCTTAAGTGCATAGGCTGCTCAGCTGCTGAATTGATGGTCTCAGGATTGAATTCTGATCAAGACTAGGAATTTTTAGGTTGAGATTTAACTCGAGCTTAATTGTGATTGCTGGGTACATAAAAGTTGTTTCTCGAGTTCTCTCAAATAACTTTTTCCCAACGTGTCCACAAGAAAGATAGGATTGAAGACCATTGAATAACTTAAAGTAGCATTGCAATGCACTAGATAAGTACAAATAGTAATATTTCTACTTTCAATTCAAATCTTTAAAATAAATAACAAACAAACCAAGTTATGTTTGTTACCACATCGTTGAATAAGCATGTTTTATTTAACATCGTTGAATAAGCATGTTTTATTTAATCCGGGTATTTTGTTTCTACTCTGTGAACTCTCCTAGGTGGCAGCACTGCAATGTCAAGGCAGTTTGTGTGTTCTATTGTCGCCGGATTTTTTTTGTGCTTGTTTCCGGAGAGGAAGAGGGAGACGAGCCCCACCTTCAACATCATCAACTTCACCACATTCTTCCAGCACCTTCAATTGTAAGTTGTTGTTTTTTTTTAAATTTATGTTGAACTGTAGCATTTATGTGTTTTATGTTTAACAAAGACATCCGTTTCTGAATTCTTGTGAGGAGAATGTTAAAGTCAGTGTGGCAGCTTTGGTTTGCAAGTATGATTGGATTCATTCGAAAGTCTGGTGTAGCACTTTCACAAGCCAAGGCATGATCCATTACTTCTTACAATGTTGAGAGGAAAATTACTAGTTCTTACTGGAATAGGCAGGTTTTATAAAAAAGCTCAAAAATTTCCTTAGCTCAAATATAGGTTAGTGATGGTCTAGAACAGTTTCCCAAACTTTTTCTTTAAGGGAACACTTCATAAAATTAGAGATTTTAATGCTTTGCTTATTTGTTAGGATAATTATTTCAATAAAATAATAATATATAAACCATTCTAAATTTAGCTTTGTTATTTATTTTCAAGTATATAACTAGGCCTATAAGATAATACATACAAAAAAAACATGAAAAAATTAGGTTGATTAACTTTGATGATATTGTGTACTTGAAGATCATATCTTTTTAAAATCAGGCTATTGGTTAGTTAAATTCTAAAATCTTGTGTGGTGTTTTGTGTGGTGTTAGACTTTGACTTTTTTTACAACATAATCAGAAAATAGGCTGTAGGAAACTGAAGTAAAAATAACGATAGTTTGTTTGAAATATTAAGGTACTCTTCAGACAAACCCAACCAGTGATTATTTCATGGTTGATTTTTGATATCTTAGTTTCAATATAGAGTCAGAATCTAGGTCAGTTCAAAGTTCATAGTGATGTTATAAAAAAGTCTCAATTATCGATGAATTTTTGTCGACTGAAACCTTGCTTATGTTATGTGTTTAGTGTTTCAACAATTTGTTTCTTTGCTTGTGTTTCAATGTATTGTTATATAACTAGATCTACACATTTGAATTATACTTGAGATGATTGTCATCCAGTTAAACAAAGGCTTTCTTCTAAATATAGATTTTGCATTGTGGTGTGCTATTATATGCTTATGTTTATTCCACCGACTAGTTTCAGTGCCGAGTTTCACGTTTGTATCTATATACCCAAATATTGTTCAAGATCTGGTGTTCAATGGCTCGGAAAATTGTTACTGAGGATCAATTTAACATTTGCATTGAAATGTTGTGCCTTATTTATTTGTTATTTATGTGCCAGACTTTTAATAAATATGCTGTTTCAACAAAAATGTAAGGTTTACATTGTTTTGATTAGGAATAAAAAGTCTATGTGTGAAAATTTACTATTTGAAATAAAAATACAGTGTCACAGGAAATATGGGGGCGCGATGGCTGAGTAGTTAAGCGCTTGGCTTCTGAACCTGGGGTCCTGGGTTTGAATCTCTGTGAAGACTGGGATTTTTCAGCTTCAGGATTTTTAGGGCGTCCCTGAGTCTACCCATCTCTATTGGGTACCTGACTTTAGTTGGGGTAAATTAAAGGCAGTTAGTCATTCTACTGGGACATGACACCCTGCTTGTTAACCATTGGCCAAAGAAACAAATGACCTTAACATCATATGCCCTATGGCATGGTCTGAAAGGTGAACATTTTTACAGGAAATATGAAAATAAGATAATCGCCTTCCAAAAAAATCCATGTAACATTTTACTTGAGATGTCAGTAACACAAGGCATGCACTTGTTCTATCCCTACCGTTATTATATTTTGATGTTTGATTTTCATCTTTTTTTTCTTCAGACCATCGCAAGTGTCCAAACTTCGTTGTTTACTTCATTACTTTGAATGCATCATCGAAAGGGGATTGCAGGTTCAGGGCAGTATTGTTGTAACTAGAAAGGTAACTACCATATTTTTTTGTATCCATAAAAAATGTTATTAGTCTCTCATAAATATATAATTTTTAGGGATGATGCAGGAGCTGCTGTGGTCTTTTCTTGTCTGTTCTGTTATTATTTTTAAAAACAAATGTGCTATTGAAATTCTGATTTCAGCTTTGTCCTTGTCATGCCCAGTAGAATCCAAAAGCCATACCATATATAAGTTTGCACATACATAAACGTTCTTATTAATTCTTTGACACTAGAATTCCAGTAAGAACTAGTATTAATGCATGCCCTTTTTATAGAACACAAATTAATATTTATAAATCTCAGAATTGTTTAACATCAATTTATGAACATTAAAAATGAAAACTAACCAACTGCGGGAGGAAAGTCTTCAGGATCTAGATCTAGACCAGATCTAGGGAAAGGACACATTTTTTTATCCCAATTGTAAAAAAAAAAGACTTTTTCGAATCATAATTATCCATAGTGTCGCAATATTGAACTAATTTTCCATGTCAGTACTGTTGGCAAAATGAAAACTGACCAACTGTGGACAGCTCTAGTTCTAAGAAATATATTATGATCCAAAATGTTTTTTTCACCTATTTATCTATGTCACTACTATTTGAAAAAGGAAAACTGACCAATTGTGGACAGGTCAACAGCTCTCAGCTCTTGTTAATATATTATGATCCAAAATATTTTTTTTTTATAGATATTCACATTTTCACAAAACTTTATATATATCACATTTAAAAACACATAAAATAATTGAGCTCATTATCCCATGTCACATTAATCACATCAAAAAATTAATCTAAAAATAATAAAGTCTTTTTAAGCTTTTAAGCCCACACTCTTTAAAAAACATCTTTCTCTGCCAAAACATGCTGAAAGAAGGAAATTCCATCTGCTGAACAAAGGGAATATTCAAAATAAAGTTTTAGGCAATATCAGGGAGAAAAAATAATAATTTCAAAGCACCAACATTGCTAGCTTTGATCTACACACTATGGCTGTGTCACTACAGAGTCAAAGACTTAATTACATAATTTAAATAAAATGGCCTCCTTATGGAGACGCCGTGTCGTTTCTGAAAGTTATATTATAAAGTGTGCACAGTGGAATCCCACTTGTTTGTGTAATGCTGTTGCCCTCTATGGCCCTGTACATTTTGTTCATTTTGTATTTTTGTTTTTAATCATGACTAGTCAATCAAGTCTGAGTGGTTGTTGGATTTTGACCAGCTCACAGAGTGCGATGTCAACCTATGCCCCTTGACTGTGCTGACAGAAGGGAACATAGAAGACAGTGCCCCACATGCAATACAGGTTTGGGTTCTACATTTGTTGAGAGTTGTCAATTACATTGCATCATTTCTATCTGCTCCCTAAATGGCAGATTCTGCTATTAGTTTTGTCTGTTTAATCTGTTTGGATCTCAAGAATTAGAAAATGGATTAAAAATCTCATTTCATGATTTTTGGCAGCTTGCAAACCTGTTCTTTATTTTCTGATTGAAATACATCATTTTTCAATTTAAAACAATACATATAAAATAGAGGAGGCTATTTCAAGAAAGGGAAATATTTTTATATTTTTGTTTTATTTATAGTTTTGTCTGTTATCAAAGTGAAGTTGTAAAACAAATAGATAATACTAAATTATCTATTTAAGTGTTTGTTGACAGTTTATTGGTCATAAAAAGTAAAGGGAAGTTACCCATTTAAGACCTTGTGATCTATATCTTATGTCAGGTATCCATTAGAGGTTGGTGAGCTCAGGGGCCATCAAGATTGCATATATAATTCATATATAATAAACCTGAAACCCTCCTGCTATGTTTCAAAGTGCTTTACCACTCAGCCACTGCACCCTATAGGTCATAGCTTCTGATATTCATGCTGAAAATATTGAGACCTGCTTTTTTTTTACCCAGGTTACTTACAAAACAGATGACATGTGGGTTAACCTTTTGCGGACACATCCCAGTTTGTATTCATATTGAAGCTATTTTTTAAGATCAGGTTATGTAAAATAAAAATTGCTTCACTTTTTGCAACAGGTAGACTTTGCTAACCAGTCTCTAGGGGGTGGAGTACTTGGAAAAGGGAGAGTCCAGGTAAATGATTTGAATTTTTTTTTTTTATTGGTGGTTATTTTTTAAAATCTTACCATGTTAAGAACTGATGTTAGGTAATCATGAGAGCTTGGGGACTCTAGTGTTAGTACTATAATTTTTGTTTCTAGCACTCATGCAATCATAAGATTCCTTCTGTCTAGTAACCTCGAGCACAAAGTCACATGCAGTCAAATCTAGTTTATTGAACCAACTGTTAATCAGACCAGCAATTTGTCTGAATCTTTAAATACCGAAAAAAACAACTTAAAATATAAATTTAATCAGACCAGGCAGGTTTTAGGACCAAATTGATCATGTCATCTGATTAAGCAGATTCAACTGTACTTCCTTCTGGAGAGCAGCATCCTGGTAGATCTTCAAATGCAATGTTAAGCTAAAACTTATAGCCTGGCTGCAATAAAGCTTTCACTCTGGCAATTTTTTTTCCCTTCCTATTTCCCTGAAACATTTCTTGACAATGTTCCCCCATATTCTTTTGTTCTCGTTTTTGTAGGAGGACACAGAAATGGATTCCCCCTAAACATATGCTTCACTAGATGACATAGTGCATGATTTGATTCCAAAATGACAAAAATGTGTAACTTTGTATTATGTCCATTATGCATTTTTTTATGCTTTTGCTTTTTTTGACATTCAGGAGGAAATCAAGTTTTGTGTCTGTCCGGAGCTTTTGTCTGTGTTGCTGTTTATGGAAAGTATGGATGCTAATGAAGCCGTATCAGTCTCAGGGTTTGAGCAGTTTTCCTGTTATAGGGGCTACGCTGATTCCTTAGAGTTTGCTGGACACTACAATGGCCAGGTGTCAAGAAAGGTGACATTTAGAAACTGACCTTTTTTTTTTCCTGGCGCATAATACAAAATTATTTATTTAATAGTGATGATAGGATTGAAAATCAAAATAAAACGAAGAACTTCAGTTATCAAGGTGTTTCAGTATCATTTTAAGGCAAAACAAGAGGACAATATTTGTGTTGATGGTATGAAGAATGAAAATATTTCCATAGGGCATTTTAGTTACTAATACATTGGTGAAAACAAATCTAAGCTTTAGTAGTTTGGTTTAAAAAAAAGTTAAATTATTTTAGATTAAGTTATGTATCAGGAGGTGCGGTGGCTAAGCAGTAAAGTACTTGCCTTCCAAGTTCTGGGTTCAAATCCTGGTGAAGACTGCGATTTTTAATTTTCAGATCCTCGTTAACTGTGAGCCACAGAAACAGATGATCTTTACATCATCTGCCCAATAGATAGCAAGGTCTAAAAGGGGAACTTAGTTATATCTCTGCAGTAAGTTTTGAAAAAAATCAAAATCTAAAAATGTTTTCTTTTCTGACTAAAAAGTTGGCACAAAAAGTTAATAATTTCTTATTAACATATAACTTAGAAAAATCAAAATCAGTAAATACACAAGCAATCAAATATTATTCATTCAAAGATGCTCCCTTTTTTTAAAAAATTTCTTACATTATTTTGTATAAGTTAAAAATATTTTTTTTAGACTTTTGCAAAGCTTTGTCTCATTTTTTTCTTCACATATTTTTATTGTACATAATTTTTCCTTTAAAGCATATTGTTGAATAAAAGAAAAGGACCCCAAATCACCAGCACTTCAGTGTCCTAGTTTTCCTAGTTTATATAATTGCCTGACCTTGCGATCTATAGAGCAGATGATGTTAAGGTCATTTGTTTCTTTGGCCTTGAGGCCAGCTCAAGGACCAACTGTTTTACTTTCCCCCTAACTAAAGTCAGGTGCCCAATAGAGTTGGTTGGTTTCGGGGGCGCCCTAAAAAATCCTGAATCTTAAATTACCAGGGCCCCAGGTTCAGAAGGCAAGCGCGTAACCGCTCAGCTACCGTGCCCCCCTCCATTTCTCCACTTCATTTTTTTTTTCTCTCTTTTACTTACATGCGTTTATAGAGGCTGAGGATGGTGGCCATTGATGCCATGTCCTACAGAGAATTTCATCCGATGAAGCAATATGAGGAGACGTATGTCATGAGGGACCTGAACAAAGCTTTGATTGGTTTCTGTAGGGTCACTGGGAGTGAGGACAGCTTGTTGGTTGAGGAAGGTGAGTTGCTCTATGGGCAAAGCTTTGGTGGTAGCAATCTGTATCTCTAGACTTTAATCTTGAGTACCTCACTTAGTTGAGGTGTTTCTTTGGGGTCCATTTGTTTTCCCAAGTCATCTTCTTAAAATTCCTATAGGCATTGATGGACTTGTATACTCATGTCTCTAGATTTAAACCTAGAACTTAAAAAGTAAAAGTGAAGTTCCCCTTTCAGACCTTGTGGTCTATAGGGCAGATGATGTAAAGGTCATCTGCTTCTGTCACCTACGGTTAACTAGGGTGTCATGTGGCCAGCACAACCAACAGCCTTTACTTTTCCCCAAGTAATGTCAGGTACCCATTAGAATTGGGTGGACTCAGAGGCGCCCAAAGATCCTGAAATAAAAAATTCCAGGATTTAAACTTGAGAACCCTGGTTCAGAAGCTAAGCGTTTTACCGCTCAGCCACTGTGCCTCCTCAAATTTAATATAATTTAATATATTTTGGTCAATATATTATAAATCAAGTGTGCATATGTTAATGTTATTTGATCAAATTAATTGTCTCAATATCTGATCTTTTTTTATCTTTTATTTAGTGGAAACAAAATTGGAAATTGATACAGAAGTGGTGTCACCATCATTAGATGCTGATGAGCAGATATCAGAGAATGTGGAAATCTCTAGAGAATGTAAAGATCTCTCAGTGGAAAGTCTGGCAGAGGATGTTCATTCCCAGTCAAGTATCGACCAATCCCCAGACTCCACAGATTCTATAGACTACTGCCCTCTGGTGGACAGTGGTGGCTCTGCAGCTGCTGACCACTCCCAGACTTTCCGATCTCAGCCTCCAGCATTTATCTCAGGGATCATTCACGGAAACGTCTCATGCCTTCGTGTCTCCCCACTGTCCATATTGTCCAGTGTTTCCCACATTGTCCCACAGCAGCCAGTGTCTTTTAACCACTCTGCTGGCTCATGTAACATTTTGCAGCCCGCTATTCATTCCAGTGATTCACAAACTGTTCCTGTTGTTTATGGTCCTGGTGCTGAGCCGTCTGGACTCCATGAACAAGTCTCCGATGCAAGCCAAGTGCACTATTTGTCAGAACCTTATGGCACCCTTGTCTCAAAAACATCTCCTGCTAGCTGTTCGTCTCAAAATAGCTGTGGCTCCAGTTTGAATGACTTAACTGCTGTTGGCCCAACACCCAGACTTTCAAGTGCCTTGGCCAAACCATCTGTGTTGTCATCTGATACTTCTTCTTATCCACTCAATGAATCTGGATTTCAAAGTCTAGAACAAACTGCAATAAGTCATTCACATTCATTTTCGGAATCAGCAGATAGATTACATAAATGGGAGTTTGATATATTAGGCAACTTGACAAAAGTTTTTTCTGCTAAAGTGGTGCGTGTTAGTCTTTCAGAAGGCTTATCATCTAGTGTAGATGGCTCTAGTTTTACAATGTATGATCTGAATCTGGGACCTGTTAAGACATTAAAAAGTGGACAAAATTTGGCTTCAGCTAATCAGCCTGCTAGTCTGTCAGCCTTGGATGAGAAGAGAGATGAATCATTGAATAGTTTGACTTGTACTTATGGTGAGAAAGGTTTGCTTGAAAGCAGCATATATTCAGATAAAATGTGTTCATCTCTTGAAGTTAATGTCGATTCCCCCCTAGTGGAAACTGATTCTTTAGGAAAAGAACAGAATGAGCTATACATCAGTGTAGAAGATAATGATTTCCAGTACAACTTACCTGAGGATGCAGGAATCGTCAGCTTTGATTCCACCCATTTAGAGCCCACCTCGTCGATCTCACCCCAGTCGTCTGCCTCGTCTGCCAACATCTCCCCACTTTCGTCTTTCACCCTGCCCAGTGCATGTTACCCAGAACCCCTCAATGGCTCTCATGACGTTCACATGTCAGCAGATTTTTTCATCCCTGGCCTTGGAGATGTCCAGGAGCAACACCACAGGGACTCCAAAGAGTTGCAGGCTGAGCTCCGGGAGTTTCTCAGCTCTTACAGTTCTGGGTCTCGAAGTTCTGGGTCCGGGCCCTATTCCAGCAACAACTCTACCTGGGGTTCCAGGTCTGGCTCCATTTCGTCCCATGGCACCAATGGATCCAGCAATGATTTCATTGAGTTTTGGAATCATTTCCGTCGCAGGAGCTCACAGCTGAGTGACAACACTTCCAGGCGTTCTAGTTCCAGTAAACATAGTTCTGACTTCAGCACAGATCTCGAAGTAAGTCTCCCTGTTTACTTTGTATACATAATTTGATGTCATTTTGACCTTTCGTTCTTATGTTGTTGTTTTTTTTACAAAGCTTACATCAACTCTGCCTGTTTGTCTGTCTGGCCTAAAGTTATTTCTCTAACACCCAATCTCGGATCAAGCTAAAAATTTGCACAATTATTTCTTTTACCTGACAACACAAGAATCAATTTAAAAAATATCTAATTAGTTAACTAACTATTGGTAATAAATTACTTTGTTTGGTATCTCAAAGAGTGGTAAGAAATAGGACTTGACTGAAGTGGTGGTATAAGTTGAATTAGTCCACTTTACAAATTTAATTAATGACTGATAGAAACTAATTGATACACTTAATATTTAATAGGCTTTGTTTTTTTTTTAAAAGTATTTTTTTTATATTTTGCTTGTTTTTATATTGTTCATTATGTTCATGCTTATGGTATGCTCAGAGCGCTATGGTTCAATTTCATATGTGGACCAGTGGGTGGGAGGTGGTATCTGGGAGAAGGTTTTCCGTGCTGTCTTTAGGCGCTCAGTTAACACAACTCTGCCCAAGTCATATGTCGAACTTGTAGCCCCTTCATAGGTAGCCAAGCCAAGTTCAATCGTACTTAGCCTCTTTTTCACGCTTATATACAAGTGTCGCACTAACGTGTATACAAAATCTGTTTAGCTTATGCCTCACTTATTTTACCTTGGCTGTTTATATAAAATCAAGTCTCACTTTTATCTTATAATACAAGTGAAGATTTCTCTTTCAGTGTGAACTCTACAACTTTTCACTATATTAATAAGAGTGGTTCACTACTGACAACTTACATTTTCCCCAAATCTTAAAAGTTACTTGTTCGCAATTTTCTCTTTATAAAAAAAAATTGAAGGTTAGTGGTTTGCATATTCATTAGCTGTGTTGGCTAAAAGCTAAATTTCTGAAGTTTATGAATTGAGGTTGGGTTGCTCAATTTGCATAACTGAACGATCCTCTTCTCTCTGCAGTTATTATCACTAAATTAAGATTTTATATGTTAAGGAAAAATATTAACCATATATATTATATATATAATGAATAATTGGGGGCATGTCATAAATACGTTTTCAGAATGCTTAGGCCTTGGTATTAATTGAACTTAATCTACTATATTCTTAATCAGTTCAAAAGTTTTTTTTTCCTTTCACATTGTAGGAAATATCGGAAAGTTTCCAGAAACATGACCATGGTGTCATTGAGGAAGAGGGTGGAGTCGTGACTTTGCTGACAGATTGTGCCACACAAATTGTCTCCACCACTATGAAGAGTGCTGTCAGTGGCCCTGAATGTCAAGATGAGGCTTGTATCCAAGATCTAGCTAGCAAAACTGAGACGGTCGCTTGTGCCGTCTCACGGACTGGTAAGCCTAGACGAACATTTACAAGGGCCGGAACTTTGGTGAGGCAAGAGAAAGTTACTCAGGAGCAAGAAGACATGGGTTCTGTTGAGTCAAAGGTCACAGAGTCCTCGAGCTCTGAAGGGCCTAATGAAGAAAAGAGAATAGATTCAAGTTTTGGTGGTATGCAGTACACTTTAACTCCCCCCAAACCAGCATTGTATACATCTTTTATATCAGCTCCATCTTCCATTTCTTCACCATTGCAGAGCATAGATTCAGGATTTATATCAGTCCAGGCTATGGCATCAGCTTCAAAGGAATCGGACTCTGTCCCATCCGGAATTAGCACAGCTCTGTCAACTGAGTTGCCACCAGAAAGTATTGGTTCACAGTCAATGGGTCAGAGCATGCAATCGACTGTGCCAGTTGGTGACCTTTCCCAAAGACAGGAAAAATTGTCTCAGGATCTGAGTGCTGTAACTTCTGTTCAATGTCTATCAGAAGGGAGAGCTCCATCCACTTTGCCAAAGTTTCACCCATCCAAAAGTACATTTGGTCCCGACAAAACCAAAAGCAGACATGCAGTCAAAACACATGACCGTATACACAGCACCTTGCAGCTCACTGAAACTGAATCTCAGAGCCTGGTTGAAGCTGCCGACATGAAAGCTTTGAAGGAAAAATCACCAGTAAAGTCAAAGTCAAGTAGAGTGCCAGAAAAATTGGCAAAGACGACCTGTCCTAAACCTGGTAAAGAAACAAAACATTCCGCTTCACGGGAAGCCGCAGCTGCGTCTGTATCCCCTAGTTCAACTGACTCGGTGTCCCATATGTCCAGTGGAGCAAGTGGACCTTCCAGGTCATCAGGGATACCCAAGATAAAGAGCTCACCCAAAAAATCTGGCCATTCTGACAAGCACATCATATTGCATCCATCACATGCTAAGAGCAAGATTCCAGAAAAGCTTGAAGCCACTTCGGTTGAAAAAGAACGAGCGAAGGTTCAGAAAAATAAAAGATCTATCATTAAAGAGAGAGTAGAGCTATCAGCCAAGCCTTTAAAGAGTCGATATGTTTTTTCTGACGTGGCTGCACCCCCATCAGAAAGGAAGCAGAAACATAAGGATTCACCCCACAAGAAATCTGGGCGTTCAAGTTCCAGAAGCCTAGAGGACAAGAGAAAAAGTAAGCAGAGGCAGGTAGAGAAAGAAGTTCATGACTTTACAAAGTCCCCACGATTTATTCGCTTTGTCAACTCTCTGGCAGAGATATCCCTTAGTCAGGCAGTGCTGGAAGGAGCGGAGATGTTATCACAGCCCAGTCTGGGCCAAGAAGACATCTCTGACGAGGTTTACACTTGGTTTGCGAATAAAATTATTAGTGAAGTGTTTTCTCACGTCATAGGAGAAATAGAATCTCGAGAGTTTCTACTGAGCCAAAACTCGTCTTCTAATTTGGGTGAAATTGGTGCATCAGGGGATCTGATGTCTCAAGCTGAAGGCATGATTGGAGATTATGAGAACCCTCCACTTGGAGCCAGTTCTAGAGAGCCAGCTGCAGTGGAAACTGGAACAGCAAGGCCAAAGACTAAAAGTATTTTACCACAACGGTCAGACACTGCTGCTTCCAGTGCTCGAATCATAGCAAGCCAAGGGCTACAGAGATCCTCAGGGTCATTAAAAATGGTCAAGTTTAAAGAAGAAAATCCCAAGAAGTTAACAGAGCAGCAGGCGACGTTTCAGGCACCAATTATCAACAACATTCCCCTGAGGCGGAGGAGTAGTCTAGATCTACCAATTGTACCACCACCCTCAAGTAGGGTTCCCATTGACCTCCCTGCTCTTCAAGCTGCTCTGCCCCGAGCCCCTGAGCAGCGAAGGAGAAGTCTGACCGGTGCAGATCTCTCTGTGAACATCTACCAGGCAGCAGCTTCCATAGTAAACCAGGTGTTTCAGAATATTTCCGACAGCATGATGGAGACACAGGCTCTTAGTCCCGGATCATCATCTTGCTACCATGGAACCATGTCATCTTCTGATACAGGCGCTCATTCCACAGGTAAATGTTCAAAACATAGTAAAACGTGCCACATTTTAATGATCAACCTAACACACATTTTTAGCTTGTAACAGATCTAGTCTTTTTCTTTTTGTCTTAGAGAGAGAAAACAAGGAATGTTACTTTGTAACACTGTTAAAAAAACAAAAACTAAATCCTAATAGCATTAAAAATGAAAAATGTAGATCTGTTAAAATGAAATTTCATGAAGCGCTTTCTTTCTCTTTATCGCTCTCTGGTACCCTCATTTTTTTTTTTTACCTGTGTATCAAAATTACTCCTACATAGACTTGATTTGGAAAAAAAAACGCTTTATAATGCGCCTCTGACACATACAGACTCTCATATTTTGGGCACGTTGATTTAAGTTGCACTTTTAGTTATCCCCCCTCCCACGTCTACAGCAAAATCGTTGTCCTGTGTACACATTCCCATTCCCCTTTCTACATTTAAAATTTATCATGGTATTCTGTTTTCTAAATAAAAAGGAATATCAATTTTGTTTTATTTATTGTAATAGTTTGACCCCTTTTGAAAGTAGTGAAATGACAATAGATCTAAAATCTACATTTTTCATTTTTAATGCTGTTAAGATTTTTTTTTTTTTTACAAAGTAACATTACTTGCTTTCTCTCTCTAAGACAAAAGAAAAAAGACTCTAGATCTATCGAAATGAACTGAATACAAACTCTGAGGACATTTTTTTTTTAGAAAGATAAAAAAAGTGAAATGAATTTCCTCAGTTATATAAATCTATGTGAAGCTAACCAAACAATTTCTCAGTAAGCAATTACTAAGAGGTAAAATAAACCTTTCTGTAAAATTTACAATTGAACACTTCACATTGGTACGCATCAAAGAGTTATTGACCAAAAAGAAGTTTATTTATTTGCATTAGTTTTTTTGTAAGATTTGTAAAAAAAAATAAAAATACATACATTGTTTTTTGAGTCTACTTTGAAAAGGAAGTGAAAATGACGCAAGGCATGCTAAAAATAAGTAGACTGCATGATATTATTTTTATGCTTTATAGATCAATATATAATGCTGCCTTTTTTGGGGGGAAATACCAAAAATAAAATACAAAGGTTTGATAGAAAGAATGCTGTTTTTCGTGAATAGCGGATTGCAAGGTTGCGATTCTGTCAAAAACCGTTCTTAGTGAGTGTCTAGGGGATAAATTTGAACTTACCACAGACTACTTGATTTTGCAAACACTCTTTTCTGTAAGCGCATTGACTTGATTTCTAACAGGCAGCCGAATACACAGCCACTACGACAGCTTTACATCAAACATCTTCTCTAGTTCTTCCACCAAAGCTTCAGAGAGTCCCAGGCGAGCCCGTCGCTCAGTGTCCCCTAGCATTGGGGTTTTCTTCCGGAAGCCCATGAGCCGTGAGACACTGACCAGTGCCTACTTGAAGGTGGACCACTCACCCCAGATCAAGAGCTATGAGCGTCGAAGCAGCGAGCCTTGTCAGACCAGCGTCCAGCTCTCTCTTCAAGCCTTCAACAATAACAAGTTCAATGGCCGGGCATGGGAGGAGAAGAAGAAGATCTCTAGGACAGACGATGACATTGGGCGGGGTAAGACCTGGAGGCGGGGCTCCCTTGACGGGTTCTCCTTTGACCAGAGGCGAAATTCCTGTGGCTTCAAGGATCCTGTGCTGTCCAGATTTGCAGAGGAGCTGATGAAGGCCGACACATCTGTCCCAGAGTTGGTTATTGTTGGCTCCCATGCCAGCTCTTCTTCTACAGGTTAGTTGTCAGAAATATTTTGTTATTGAATAATGAATATTAGGGGCAATCTCTATATATGAAATGGTTTTTATTGATTCAGACCAGTGTCTCTCAAACTGTGTTCCACTAAACCCTAGTGCTCTACAAGGCCTGAATAGGTGTTACTTGTATTACATAAATAATTAACTAGCAGGCCACAAGTGACTTAATATCTCTAGAAAATAAGCAAAGTGTTTCGCTAAATAATCAGGATGTGTGAAGGGTTCCATTAAGAAAAAATGTCAGTTATTAAGAGTAACATACAAACTAAAACAAATTAATTCCACTTATCTTATTCATGGTAAACCAGTAACACAGACTAAAAACGCAAAATACCTAGGTGCTATAATAAATGAAAAACTGTCATGGAATCCCCATATTGATGAAACTATAAAAAAATTAGACAAAGCTTTAGGGTTTATTAAAAGAAATTTCTATAAATCAAATAAGAACATAAAACTAAAATGTTATTTAACCTTGGTTAGGCCAATAAAAGAATATGCGTCCTCTGTTTGGGGCCCCTCAACTCAAGAAAACATTAAGAAACTGGAACAGACACAAAATAGAGCAGTGAGATTTATAACAAAGGAGTATTCACATTTGACTAGAGTAACACCATTAGTATTAGTTTTAGCATTACCATTTTGTTACTCTTAACAACTGACATTTTTCTGGGTGGAAAGACATGCTCCAATTTGATTCCCATTTCTGTAATTCATCTAATTCTCTTTGTAAAATGTCTGTGTCTTGTTTTGTTTTTATTGTTCTATATATTATGCAATCGTCTGCAAATAATCTGACTTTTGTTCCTGAACTAATGCAATTTGGTAAATCATTTATGTAAATTAAAAATAGTAGTGGACCCAAGACTGTTCCTTGAGGTACACCTGAGTTTACTGTTATTGGTGTTGATTTAGAGCCATTTATTATTACAGTTTGTTCTCTCCCTATCAGAAAATCTTTAATCCACTGATGCAGTGGACCGTTAATGCCGAAATATTTTAATTTTTTAAGCAAACTATGGTGGTGAACTTTGTCAAAAGCCTTGGAAAAATCTAGTAAGATAGCATCTATTTGTTCACTATTATCTAAACCTTTTGAAAAATCATCAATTAGTCCTATTAGTTGTGTTTCACATGATCTATATTTCCTAAAGCCATGTTGGTATGGGGTGAGGACATTATGTTTGTCTAAGTGGTTTATGATATTGCTACATATTATGTGTTCTAGTATTTTACATGTGATGCTTGTAAGTGATACTGGTCTGTAGTTTCCTGGATCAGATTTTTCTCCTTTTTTAAATAGGGGGGTGACATTAGCTTCTTTCCAGTCCTTTGGTACTCTGCCCTGGTTAAGCGATGCTTGAAAGAGTATTTTGAACACTGGGGCTAGCTCATTGCTTAGTTCTTTGAGTAATCTAGCTGGAATACCATCAGGTCCAGACGCTTTATTTGGTTTGGTGTTGGCTAATAGTTTTTGAATTCCATTTTCTTGTACTACTAAATCTTCTATGTTGTCTACTTGGTTCAAATTAAGAATTATGTCTTTGTCTCCTGGGGCTGAGAATGCTGATGCAAAGTATTTGTTTAGGATGTTTGCTTTAGTTTCATTATCATTATGTATTATGTTATGTTCATCTTTTAATGGCGCTCTGCCTGTTGTTTCCATTTTCTTAGACTTAATGTATGACCATAGGTTTTTGTTGTTATCTTGACTAGAGTAACACCTTTAGTAAAATCACTAAATTTAGAAAGCCCTTAGGACAGAAGACTCAAAAGTAAAGTAGCAATTATACATAAAACACTGAACCATAATCTTCAAATACAAAAACAAAATTTAACAAAATACTCTGAAAGACACAAAGATAAAGGCACATTCCTTATCTCATATGCTAGGGACAAATTTGTACAAAAGCTCCTTCTTCCCTAGCGCTCTTAGTGCATGGAATGGGTTGCCTGAGCTAGCCAGGAAAACCAGTGACTTGGAGGAGTTTAGGTCATTGGTTAATATGCATGACGCATAGTAACGTCTGTATCAGTTGAGATAAGACAAGAAGTTAGGGAAACACTGATTCATACAAACGAATTATTTTTATATTCTTTATATTTATCAGAGCATCTCTGTGAAGAGTTATTGTTTTATCTGTAGAAATGTCACTGAAGTACGCAGGGTTGTATTTTTTTTGTAACGTGGTCCTCTCTCTATCTGTAGGCTCCAGAAGAAGTAGTGTGAGTGCCTTTAGAGACTCCACCTTAGCCAATTTGGAAAATGAACTTTTAAACACAAGTTTTACAAGGTGAGTTTCTGACACCATTCTTGGAGATTAAATCTTTGTTTAGATCAGCTGTGTTTTGTATGCACCCGCTGTTTATTGAATAAATCAGCTGCATATAACTGTATTGTAAATATTGAATAGCTCAGCGTTGTATTGTAAATTTCAGCTCTGTTTTGTATATATCCGCTGTTTATTGAATAAATCCATCCATCCATCCCAGTGGCGCTACAGCCCATGGAGGGCTCTGGCCTGCTTTAACACATCCTTCCATTCAGATCTCTCCTGGGCCTTTCGTCTCCACGCTCTAACCCCAAGCTGCTTCAGATCTGCTTCCACATCATCTATCCATCGCATTCGGGGTCTGCCTTTGGGTCGCCGGCCTTTTGGTTTTTGCCTGTATACAATTTTCGCCCCTCTGTTGTCTGACATTCTTTCAAGGTGACCTGCCCAACGTAGTCTGTTCTTTTTTATTTCGTTCACTATTGGTGGGTCTTCATACAATTGATATATCTCATGGTTAGTGCGTGTCCTATTGAATAAATCAGCTGCATATAACTGTATTGTAAATATTGAATAGATCAGTGTTCTATTGTAAAATTCAGATGTGTTTTGTATATTTGTATAAATTACATGTGTACTGCAAGATCACATCTGTAATGTTTTTAGCTTCAATTTTTTCTCTCTACATGCATATACACTTTGTAAAGACTTTCATCTTTCAGTGGCTGCAGTATGTCTTCAAGGTCACAAAGACACCTGGACAGGTCACGCAGCCGGGACTCCAGACAAGGAAAGTCAGACAGCTCGGACACTGAGTACTGGTTCCCACCTCCCAAGTTCGTGGGGGCCGAGTTTCAATTGGAGTATAACAGGCAACACAGCCAAGATGAACTTCAGGTCAGTCTGCGAACATTCATATAGATAAGATAAGATTATTTTTATTGGTTCAGATAGTGTTGCCGGAGTAATATGTGAATCATTGTGAGTCATCATATGTGTGATGTAGTAAAGTTTCCCTTTCAAACCTTACAATCTATGGGGCAGATTATATTACGGTCAACTGTTTGTATGGCTAACAGTTAAGGAGTGGGGTGTCATGTGACCAGCGCAACAATCAACAGCCTTTACTTTCCCCATCTAAAGTCAAGTACTCATTAAAGTTGGGTGGACTTAGGGGTGCCCTAAAAGTCCCGAAATTCAAAATGCAAGTCTTCACGGAGATTCGAACACAGGACTCCATATGTGTGATATAACATTCATTATATGTTTTGTTTATATTGCATATAAGTCAATGTTGTTGTAAGAATAGCTCCTGCCCCAGTCAGATCATGCAATCTCTAGAATCTCTAGGGTAGATGATGTAAAGGACACCTGTTTCTGTGGCCCACAATTAACGAGGGTGTCATGTGGCCAGCACAACGACCAACCACCTTTACTGTTCCCCAACAAATGTCAAGTACCCATTTAAGATCCCAAAATTAAAAATTCCAATTTTCACCAAAGTTTGAACTCAGGACTCCCTGGCTCCAAAGCAATCATGCCTCCTCTATGTGGGTCAGTGTATGTGAATATAAATGTAACTTAAATACAGGAATGGTTTTATTTCCTTTTAAGTTTCTTATGGCATTAGATTATTATGTAGGGGATGGTAGGGGAAGGCGTGGGCAGGGTTTGAACTCGTACCAACAAGACGACAGACTGAAGCGCATAACTCATGACCAGGCAGTCATTAATATAATTTTCTTAATATATGAAACCTGATACTTCAATCCTTTCTGAGCCTTAAAACAAATTCATGAAATAGCTAGCAACTTTAATGAATTATATTTTAAAAAGTGACATTTTTATTTGTTATTAAATTAAAGAGTTAAAATATTAATTTTTTATTTTTTTTATTTCTGGTATTCTTGGTGGTCGAGTGATAAACTGCTTCTGAACCATCTCGTGTTTGAATCTCAGTAAAGACTGATATATAGAAGTTCAGGATTTTTAAAATACCCCTGGGTCCACCCAACTCTAATGGATACCTGACAGGAAAAATAAAGGTTGTTGGTCGTTGTTCAGGCCACGTGACACCCTGGTTAACTGTGGGCCACAGAAACAGATTACATTTTTCATCACCTGCTTCATAAACTATAAATGAGAGCGTTTTACTTTTTTTTTTAATAAGGAAAACAGTGATTTAATTGCTGGTGTCCCAGGATTCAATGTGTAAACCTTGTAGTATCTCCTTCCTGTTTTAAATAAATGTTTGACTGTTATAAAAGATACTTTGTGAAGATATCGGTTTCAAGGCTGTTAATTTGTAATTTTTTTTGCCAGGATTATGCCAGTTTCTTTGCTGGACAAGTTGTGCAGGAGGCTGTGTGTGTGCTCCGCTGTGACCCGGATTACCTAAGCCTGGAGCAGCAGGATGTGGACATGTATGCCGAAAACTTGACGGACCAGATCATGCGGGATGCGCTGGTCTCATCAGTGCACGGCGGTGTCCAAAGTGAAAATACTCATATGGCTATTCTGTCTGTGGTGTCTGATCGTAACAGTGAAAATAGTCACCCGCCCTCCTATGCTGGACAGGGTGCCATTCCAAAGGTAAGGTTGGCGAAGCCGTCATCATCGCCCAGAGTGACATCCCAGCCGAGGAGTATTCCTCAGAGAAAGAGTGACAGACTCACAGAGCATGAAAGCTACCCCAGGCATAATGAGCTCTCTGTGCATTCTAGGCTCAAGGCCAACAAGCAGCAAGGGGAGAGAAGAGCCTCCAGTTTTGGCAGCGCAGCCACGCCCCATTCCCAGTCTCAGCGGTACCTTCACCCTGCATTCAAGCCTGCTTCCTCCTCCCCACAGTGGCCAGGGGGAGCGAGGCCCAAACAGCCCCCGGCCTCAGCTGCTGACAGGTCTTTGCCGTCTTCCCAAAGCAAGAGGCACTCCTCACCATCTCCCCTGTCCATGGTTTCATCTTACCCCAGTCATTACCAATCATCCCTGCAGGTCCCCACCCGGGTTTCTTATCGCCGGCATCTCACTCTGGCCATGAGAAGCAAGTCTGAGTCTCACACTGGCGGTGCTTACACTCTATCTACCAGACAACCAGAACAATTCTCTATGGTAAGATTTCTCATTTTCAATACTGCATGTGAATAAATAATCAGGTAATTTATATAGGACTTGCAAATAAAATAAATTCATTGTCTCATGGAAGCTTACAAATTGTGAGCACTGTTGGAAGGGGCACTGCCTGGAGGTGTGTGTGTGGGGGGGGGGGGGATTTATATTTTTGAAATTTTAAAAATAAATCATGATGAGTGGTTTAAGACAAGAATGGATTTACACAATGTTATCCTGATGTCATAAATAAAGTAAGTAAGTAAAGTTACTCTTACAGACCATGCAGTCTATCTTATCTTATCCTATGTGATACAGACGTTACTTCAAAAAAGAAGATGATTACGTCCTAGGCGTCATGCATTCAGTCATGCTTATTAACCAATGACTTAAATTCTGCCAAGTCACTGGTTTTTCTGGCTAGCTCAGGCAACCCATTCCATGCTCTAATAGCACTAGGGAAGAAGGAGCATATGTACAAATTTGTCCTAGCATATGGGATGAGGAATGTGCATCTTTGTGTCTTTCTGAGTATTTTATTAAATTTTGTTTTTGTATTTGAAGATTATGGTTCAGTGTTTTATGTATAATTGCTACTTTACTTTTGTGTCTTCTGTCCTGAAGGCTTTCTAAATTTAGTGATTTAAGTAAAGGTGTTACCCTAGTCAAATGTGAATATTCGTTTGTTATGAATCTCACTGCTCTATTTTGTGTCTGTTCCAGTTTCTTACTGTTTTCTTGAGTTGAGGAGTCCCAAACAGAGGATGCATATTCTATTATTGGCCTAACCAAGGTCTATAGGGCAGATGATGATGTAAAGGTCATCTGTTTCTGTGGTATATGGTTAACGAGGGTGTCATGTGGCAGCACGACCAACCACCTTTACTTTTCCCCAACTAACATCAGGTACTCATTAGATCTGGGTGGACTCATGGCGCCCTAAAGATCCCAAAGTAAAAAAGAAAATCCCCAGTCTTCTCCAAGATTTAAACCCTAGACCTCCCAGTTTGGAAACCAAGCACTTGACCACTCAGCCACCATGCCTCCAATGTCATAGATACAATAGTAAAATTAGAATATTTATCTGGTCTGTTATTTAGTCTCCTCTATAGGTCACTGCTTTAAAGTAAGTTTGAAACAAACAATACATACTTATACTCTCATAAAACCATAGGCACCTTTCTAGCAAAGGGGTTAGTATGTTGACCTCTTCAGCTTTAGGAGATTAAAATATATAAAATATGACAATACTTTCGATGTATATTTAACTGTGTTTGACAATTAAAGCTTGCTCAGGCATGTCTACAATTCCCATTATGAGTAACTTATGCCCGGTTTCAGTGCTTTTGCATCATTGACCTAAAATGTATCAACATCTATTCTAAATAAAAAAAATAATCTTTCAGTAAAAAAGTTTTTTGAAACAGTTGGATTTGTGCTTTGTAAATTTTTTTTTCAATTTATTGATTCACAGGTAAATTCATCTTACAATAGGAGACAGGTCTCCCCTGCAAGTCACAGCTCAGCCGACGCTGACTCTGATCAGACCTGCTCCTCTTTAGTGTATTCCTCTGATACATCTTCTGCTTCATGGTCCTCCATGGATAGTATTGGACCCACTGGCCCAGATGCTACCTCTGACTTCAGATCACCCAGTCCATTGACTACAAGAGATAAAAAGAGAGGGCGATCTCCTCGGGGATGCGAGGATTATTCTAGAAGAAGACAGAGTGAGAGAGTTGCTGGAAGTAATGTGGCTCGATTTTCCGAGCAGATCTCTTGTGATATCCTGTCGCACGTCATGCAGCATTGCAAGCAAGACAAGTGGATGAGGGTAAGTGATGGAACTTGGTTTTTAACTCGTGTTATCTGTTAAAATTGTAACTGCTGCTAGTAAGATCATAGGCGACAAACAAACCGCACTTTGACACCGATTTGAGGAAAACATTGCTAGGAAAGCTGTTACGTGGGAAGCATAGTCAAGAGGCTAAGTACGCTTGAACTTGGCTTGGCTTGGCTACCCATGAACGGGGCTCGAGTTGTGTTTACTGAGCGCCTAAAGGCAGCACGGAAAACCTTCTCCCAGATACCCCCTCCCCACTGGTTCACAAATGTGATCATGCTATAAGCATGAAAGTAGCGCTATATAAAAGCTCTAATTTATTTATTTATTTTATTTAAAGATTTTAAGCATAAAAGAATCGCCCACTTCTTCATGATTTTAACATTTTACCGTCACAAAGAAGATGTATGACACTGATCACAAAATAAAGACACAAAAACTCTTTTGTTCCTCTGGCCATTGCATTGCTGATCAAAGTGTAGCTTACTCTTGTAAACGTCACATGTAATCTGAAAGAGAAACTGGAGTATGAACATATATTTTGTGTACTATCATGCCAATTGTTGGCTCTGATTATGTGTTGTTATTTGTAATGCACAATTGTAAAATGTATTATGATCATTATTATTATTATTATTGTATTATATTATCTCTATTGGTTTGTGATGCTAATCTCAAGTTCTCTCCCTTGTTTTCTCTAGTACATGTCATACCATCAGCCCATAGCAACAGGCAACTGGGGGTGCGGTGCGTACCACGGAAACCCTCAGCTGAAGTTCATTCTGCAGTGGCTAGCGGCCAGTATAGCCAGGTCACCCTTGCTCATGTACTACACATTCCAAGACAGTCACATGACACAGGTAAAAGTCTCGAGATATCATAAAATTGACTTGTATACCTCTAAGTTTAATAAGAAAAAAAAAAAACAGCAATTGTTTAACCTACTATCATTGACCTACCTTCCGCTTGTTGCCTAGGGCTTATCTAATAAAAGACGAGATGAGAATCTGAGCATTGGTTGTAAGTGTTCCCACACAGCTTTTCCCCTCTCTCTCCTCACAGATGTTCCGTCCAAAGGAATGACATTAACTTATACAGTTGGGCATCAGAAGGGTCTGCCAGAGTGCGCTACAACCTTCTTAAGGTTCACAGACTCCTGTTGTTGTTGTTTTTTCCAGGCTTGACTCTAAGAGCCTTTCCCATGTTTGTGTTAAGCCCCAAGGAGGTTTGGAGTCATTTACTTCTCCTCATGTACCATAAGGATTTTCTTGTTGTATGTCCTTTTATTCAAATGTTTTGAAGCAAATATAGGAAGTTCTAAGTAGCATTTACTTCAGATCATTCAATTAATGACATTTCATTTGGTTTTAAGTTTTTTCTATTTTTAACATAAAAAGAGATGGTTAGGATGGAAGAAGGACTCTCTGTATTAAACACAAATTTATTAGAGTAGAAGTTTTAGCAGCCTATCTGGCACTTTAAGAAAAGTTCACTCATTTTTACTGGGGGCCAAAGACTCCACCTGGATTTGAACTGACCTTTGACATTACAACTTTAATCTGTATTTAATTTTTTTATATATACATAAATAACCGTAATTAGGGTTTTTCACTAAATATGTATCTTAACTTGATATACATTTTCTCTCTAGGCTAAGGACATAGCACATATCATTTCGGGCTTGACTGTCGGACAGCTGGCCAATCTGTTGCAAGAATATTGCTCAATGGTCTGCCTGCAGTCCCCAGCATCCTTCTCAAGTCCGGGCAGGCAGTGGTCCCCGTGGCAGCACTCCCAGAATGCCCAGCCCTCAATTTCTCTTTTTGACTTCTTGAGACAAAAGTTTGACAGACAATCAGATAACAGGTGACCACACAGCTTGCTGCTTCGACGTCAATAAATGCATTGCTTGCTCAGTGTAACCTCAAGGTGTAACTAGCCTTGTGGTTTGATGTCAGCGGACCTTCAGGTAACAGCTTAATTACGCCTGCTCACAGAGACACTTCCAGAAACTAAACTTGAAAGTGAAGGAAGCAATGTCAATGGACGTTCTGGTAGTAGAGAAACTTCTAGAAACTTGAAACATGGGCATTAAAGTGCTTGACACTTGGATAAAAGTAGAAATCAACCTGTGGATAGGTCATGCTGGATTAGCAGTGGATTACTAACTCATTCCCCATCTCACCCAACTCCTGCCTGGTATCCTGTCTTCAGCAATGATTCTCAAAAAGTGTTCAAAGAAAGGTGCTATATCCAAGGTCGATAAAGATTTACACTACAATCTAGCTTACAATACTTATTTGTAAATCTACTTAAAAAAGTGTTGGATTTTTGTTATATTAATTTACCATTGACTTTGCTGTATAAGAAAGGTTAACTGTTCAAAGCCTCTACTTAATTTGACCTAAGCATTACTTATAATTAAATTTGTAAGTCTAGTGTTCAGTTAAGAGTTTAAGGAAGATCTAAGAAATATGAACATATTTGGCATAAATTAAGCCCCCTTTTTTTTGTTTTAAGAACTAGCCTATTTAGATTTATTGGGAGATAAAATGACACTACCTCAGTTTAAAAAAAGAGAAAACACTATCATTCCCTGTCTGATGCTGCCTAGGGAAATATTAGGGCCACAGTGCACTTTGAATTAAATTGGGGTCATGGCCACTTCATCATGAGTTATATTGACTGTGATTGTACTCCTGTGCAGAAGTGATCAAATGTATCATTGTCCCTAGTTCTTGTGCTTTCATGTGTCTTTGATTCATTTCTGTTGTCTTTGATTCATTTCTGTTGTCTTTGATTCATTTCTGTTGTCTTTGATTCATTTCTGTTGTCTTTGATTCATTTCTGTTGTCTTTGATTCATTTCTGTTGTCTTTGATTCATTTCTGTTGTCTTTCTTTTCTTTACTGGTATATATATTATTTTATTTAAATTTAAGGAACCACAAATTTCTCTTGTGAGATTAACTTTTGATTAACCAGATTCTTTTTTTCGGTTTTAATCCATTCTGTTCATTTCTTTTTATTTTGCTAGATATTTTAAAATGTAATGATTGACGACAAACTTCATAGATATCTTTAATGATCTGAAGAATTATTTTTGTTTTGCATTGTTTCATTGATCGTCTTGCTGCAGACGTCATGCTGTGTTAGCCATTATTATCCATTTTTTTCTTCCCACTTTCTCTACCAGATTTCTTTTTTTTGTTTGGATCATTTGAATGGTACTTAAAAGTGCATGGAAACTTAGACAGATTATAGGCAGAAGTCCTCAAATATTTTTTCAATGGACTCATTCATCAAAACAATCAGTCGTGTGATGATATTGATAAAACAAACAAAAAAACTGTCACATAATAACCATTGTTGATTAAAATTAGATCGTAATTTGTATAGAAGAGATATGGAAACATGTGGGTCAATGTTGTTTATTTACCATTGATGAATGAGATCCATTGGCCCTCAGCATGAAAAACATCTTATTTTCCAGATTTCTTTTTAAAGAACATTTGTTTTAAGAACTGAGTATCCCTTATTTCTTTTTTTTTTTTATGAATTCAATTTGAACAAAATTGTTTGTTTTTTTACATTGTTGTTGGCTTAGCAAATCATATAGATGAAAAGATAGATGACAAGATCTGATCGAAATAAAGAATATGCTTGTAAGATAATTTTGTATTATTTCTATTCCTGAGTCTTTCCTCACTGCTAAGTTACTTCCCTTTTTTCACATCAAAAATGAATGTGTGTTTTTGAAAGTTTTTTTGATTTCTTCTTTAATTTGTGTGTGTGTGTTCTGGCCAACTACAAGTGATACATTGTTTTTACTAGGATGTTCATACTGAGTGCAATGCTTTATGGGATGTCAATCTCAATCAGTATTTTATTGCGACTCAAGCGTCTGGTCTCCCATTGGCTATCTCAAAACCATAGCTGGTGAGAGAGGATGGAGTTTTTTTTTCTTTTGTTTTTATCATGCATATCAAAAAAGCATAATGTTAGTTTGTATAATTTAGTTGAAGCTTGCCGACTGAATGAGACCGAAGTGCTTATTGAAGTTTGTCTCGTGGAAACGTAACCAACAGCTGCCTTAAAGTTTTTCTTTTAAAAACAATAACAAAAGACAAGACAGTTTTGAATGTATTGCATTATTAATATATTTTTTTTTGGTTATTGCAGCATCTGATAAACTTTGATCTATTTTTACTAAGCTTATATCAACTCTGTCGGTCTGTCTGGTTAAAACTTTGTATACGTTACTTCTTCCGAACCCATTCTCGGACTAATTTGAAACTTTGCACAATCATTCTTTAATATCGACAAAACATGAATACAAATAAAAGAACGTAACTAATTTGTTTGATACCGACAATGGAAATTAATCCTTCATTATTCACAAATAGGGTTAAATATGTAGTGTTTAGAAAATTGAACACGTTATTTCTCCCACATCCATACTCAAATCAAGTAAAAACTTTAAACAATTATATGTCATACCTTGAATCAATAAAAAATATTCATTCATTATATTAAGCAGGGATACTAACTCTAGTAGCTTTAAATAATAAAGAATATTTAAGCTTTTTGGTTTTTTTAGCCAATTTTTTAAACTATGTGCTTTCGTATTGATTAACTGTTGATTGAATTTTGTTTGAAATGTTCATTACAAATGGATTTTTGTTTGAAATGTTCATTACAAATGGATTTTTGTTTGAAATGTTCATTACAAATGAATTCTGTTTGAAATGTTCATTACAAATGGATTTTTGTTTGAAATGTTCATTACAAATGGATTTTTGTTTGAAATGTTTATTACAAATGGATTTTTGTTTGAAATGTTCATTACAAATGAATTTTTGTTTGAAATGTTCATTACAAATAGATATTTGTTTGAAATGCTCATTACAAATGAATTTTGTTTGAAATGTTCATTACAAATGAATTTTTGTTTGAAATGTTCATTACAAATGGATTTTTGTTTGAAATGTTCATTACAAATGGATTTTTGTTTGAAATGTTCATTACAAATGAATTTTTGTTTGAAATGTTCATTACAAATAGATATTTGTTTGAAATGCTCATTACAAATGAATTTTGTTTGAAATGTTCATTACAAATGAATTTTTGTTTGAAATGTTCATTACAAATGGATTTTTGTTTGAAATGTTCATTACAAATGGATTTTTGTTTGAAATGTTCATTACAAATGAATTTTTGTTTGAAATGTTCATTACAAATAGATATTTGTTTGAAATGCTCATTACAAATGAATTTTGTTTGAAATGTTCATTACAAATGAATTTTTGTTTGAAATGTTCATTACAAATGAATTTTTGTTTGAAATGTTCATTACAAATGGATTTTTGTTTGAAATGTTCATTACAAATGGATTTTTGTTTGAAATGCCCGTTACAAATGAATTTGGTTTGAAATGCCCGTTACAAATGAATTTGGTTTGAAATGCCCATTACAAATGAATTTTGTTTGAAATGTTCATTACAAACGAATTTTTTGTTTGCAATGTTCAATTTAAATGCCATACGTACTTCAGTGTGTTCAAGTGGTGGAAAGATGAAATGTTTGATTCTGTTTGAATAGTTAGATCTAGCTTTGTGTTACTTTGTTCTTAGTGTACACATTTTTATTTTTGCTTGTACTTTGGCTTTTACTCATTTGTTTTGCCCTTTGTGTTTTGTTTATATGCAATGAGACTTTTTACTTTCAATTCACTTTTTTGAAGTAACATCTGTATTATATAAGATAAGAATTCATTTTCTATTTCTTGATTGATGAGTCTCATTCAAAAGATTACTTTTGCTTTGCTGACCAAGTCAATGGAAAGGCAGGACATAGTTTCATTTTCCTTTTGATTTCCATGTGACCTGTGGTAAAGTCATCAAGCTATAAAATGTTTAATATGTACTCCCAGATTTTGACCAATGACATAAAATTGGGAATTCCCAGGTAACCAAAAAAAAAAAGGCACCATTATCTTTAGCATTAAGTACAATTACTCTGGAAGGATCTACTTGTTTTATACAATGTCTTTGGTTGGATGGTTTCTCTTTTGTCTTATAGATGGTCTTTTTCATCAGATATTATTGTCATTGGCCAGGCTAGATAAGATTTTTTTTGTTAAAGTTTTTTGAATAATAGAGGGTAGGAAAAACATTAACATTTTTTTTAATGTAATTAATTTCAAATTATGTTTCCTAAGATAATTACACCACTAGCTTGCAGAATGGCATGGTTCAAACTCAGACCTATCATGATGACAAGCCTAACCAAATGCATCACAACCACCCCAGGCAGCTTTTTTTCATTCCTATGCTTTGTATATAACATTGTCAAAATAATTTCTTTTTATGTTCCTAATATATATATATATAATTTTTTTAAAGACCTAGGTCTGACAGATGTCTTTTTTTTTTTTTTTTCTTTTTTTAATTCGTCATGGGAAACCATCTTTCTCTATTTTTCTGAGAATTTTCTTTTTCCTTAATTGGACTATTATACTTGTACCACTATGAATTACTTTAATTTACTAGTGTTCTCAACCTCCATCCCCCTGTTGTTGTTTTTTTTCTTTATCCAACCACTTCAGATCATGTTAGCTTTAACTCTTTCTCTCCTAACTGACGATACCAGCATTGATTCCACCAGAATGTGGTAAATAATTACGGAGAGAAAGAGTTAAATGTGATATGTTACTCTCTTCAGAAACTAGAGGTTAAAGTTGTGCCGGGGGGGGGGGGGGGGGGGGGGAGTTACAACCAGACAGAAGAGAGGAGACGGGGAGTTAAGTAAAATTCAGTTCAGTCGTGTCTTTAAAAAAAGAACAATCACTGGCCAGGTGCGGTCTTTTTAAACTGTGGCCATATTAGATAAACATTTTATGCATGTTGACAATACATAAGAAATTGTGTATAATAAATAATGAATAGTTTTTTTTTTTTTCAATGTTACTGTCAAGTTGCCAAATGTAAAAGCAGTGACCTCTTTCTGTTACGTTACCAATGTAAGCAGTGACCTCTGTCTATAGCAATATACAAACATTTGCCCTAATGTGATAAGCCCATGACAAGTCAGCTTTTATGGTGTGTGTGTGTGCATATGTGTGTGTTTATCTGGTTTTAATTATTTATTTTTTAAGTATGTTTTTTTTCCTTCATGTCCAGACCCTGGACAAAAAAATGTCAAAGTGACTCTGTTAGACTATTTAAGGTTTCCTCACAGTTGTATTCATGATAGTTTTACCACAACTATAAATTGTGTTTGACCCTAGAGCTTGACATGCACTTTATTGCAACATTCCCTCAGTAACAAATATTATTTTGGAATGGTGGCCAGGATGCCATGGGATGGTGGCCAGGATGTCATGGGAGGGCGGCCAGGATGTCATGGGATGGTGGCCAGGATGTCATTGGATGGTGATCACGATGTCATGGGATGGGGGCCAGGATGTCATGGGATGGTGATTAGGGTGTCATGGGATGGCGGCCAGAATGTCATGGGATGGTGGCCAGGATGTCATGGGATAATGATCAGGATGTCATGGGATGGTGGCCAGGATGTCATAGGAGGGCAACCAGGATGTCATGGGATGGTGACCAGGATGTCATGGGATGGCGACAACAATGTCATGGGATTGTGACCAGGGTGTCATAGGATGGTTTACAGGATGTCATGGGATGGTGACATGCAAAACTCGAAGCAAGGCTCATGGGAATGTCAAAATGTCGGTCCAGATGCATACCAAAAATAGCACTTAATTTTAGCTTAGTCTTTCCACTTCTGTTGGGAAAAAAAGATGCAGCAGGCAGATCTGTTGGATGTTTTGTGCAAGGTGTGAAATCTGTTTCTATTGACAAGGTTAAATTCTTGACAAATAGTTTGCAATAAGAAATTCCTTTTTTACTAATTTTGTCTAGACTATGTTTTTTTGTACTTAAAGAAAGAATTGACTTTTTTTGTCATGTCCTCAATTATGGTCTTTTGTTTGGTACATGCTCAATGAATCTTAGATTGTCTTCTTGTACTGTTAGTATTTGTCCATCCATTCTCTCCTTGCCATGTAGTCCAAGTATCTTAGGGAGTGTGCTTTTGGGGACTGATTAAATGGTTTGTGTTCTTACTGTGTGTGACAATCATTTGTATTTGAGTGCCAGATGTGATGGTGTCTTGATTTTACAATGAGATTGTGTTGATTAGACAATGCATTTCTGATATTATAATTTAGTGTATTTTTATTTTAAACAATTACTGAACACTCAAATAAGATCATTGTGCCAGAGATTCTAATACAACTATTAATTCAAACAATGAAGATTCTTCAACAATAAATACAAAGCTTTATTTCAGGAATCACTTAAATAAAATACACTCTACAATAAGCTAATTATCTTTGTTTAAGCTCATTACTACAAAAAAAGCGTGCTTGCTGCAGGAGCTCCTTGCTCTGGAGATGGTTGCAGAGAACTAAAAAATAAACCTTAGCCTCACCATGCTACATGACACTGTGTAGCTAAACCAGATTATTCTTGTTAATATTCTAATACCATCCTATATTTTCAGATCACTTATAAACTAGTACCGGTAGATAGATAAGTAAATTTTTTTTTTTTTTTTTTTTTTTTTTTAAATAATTTAATCAGATGTATATTCATTTTCTGGATGAAAACTTTCTGGGGATAATTTATTTGAGATTCTGTGTTTTTTCTTTTTCATGGTATAGTCACTTTTATATGCGTGTTCTTGTTTCGAACAGGAGTTTTAAAAAATTTTTTCCTTCAAGAAAGAATTTTGGTTGAGAATGTAGTCAGATACCTATTGCTTTTTTTTTTATATTTATTTAGCTAAATATTTTAGCCTTGAAGATTGGCCCTATTTGTTTTATCAATTTGTTTGTGTGACATTTATTAAGATATTTATTCGATAATTGTATGCGGCACTGGCCCATACCAAAGTGAGATTAGTGGACCTGATGTTCATGATACTTAGATCATAATAGTTGCATTCATTGTACATGGTGGATTTGTAGAACTGTGAAGATGTGATATAAATAATAATGATGATTAATAAAACAAAAAATGTGTGAAGTAAAATTTAAAAAAACAATAAAGATATTGCTTTTAATATGCTAGTGATTATTGAATTTGTACAAAGCCTATTATATCAACTTACTCTTTCTGTCTGGTCAAGATTTTGTAATCAGTTTTCTCTATTCCCTTTTTCAAGAAATATTTTTTTTAAATAGGTAAAGGGAAATAAATCTTACAGAATGGAGAGCTTGTTGAACATCCGTAATAAATATTTCATCCTAGTTCAAACTTCCCTCAGAATGGCAGCTGGGAGGATTCGAACTAGGGCCCATTGGGACAACAGTCCAAAACCCCATACCACTGTGTAATAAATATTGCATCCTAGTTCAAACTTGCCTCAGAATGGCAGCTGGGAGGATTCAAACTAGGGCTCATTGGGACAACAGTCCAAAACCCCATACCACTATGTAATAAATATTGCATCATAGTTCAAACTTCAGACTAAGGCGAATCACACAGGTCAACGGCTGTTGAACAAGGGACATTACTGCTAATGCACGCAATATGACCAATGTTATGGTCTTGTGACCAAAAAGCCTTTACAGACGAGAGACTGTGTTAGAAAGGACAGTTGAGTCCAGAACAGCAAGGAATAAGCACTGTGGTACCTTGTGAGTCCTCGAAAATGTAGCTGTACGAGCTAGAGAGCCTCGTAACGTTTAGTTAGGCAGTTTTGTTTGTGTAGCAAAGCATTTGAAGTTAGTGTAGCCGTGTAGCCAATTGTGTTTATTGGCTGTTGTTGATGTAATTGTAAATAAACCGCCATCTTGTTTATTGAAGCTCTTGTCAAGTTGATGTTTTAGATGTGTTGTGTTGTTGGGCAGTGTTTACAGAAGGCCTGATAGTAATATTATATTAAGTATTATAGTATCAATTACTTTGGATCAGTCGTGTAACTATATCTGTAACTGATCTGGACATGCTAAATCAGTGCTTATAGCACGCTCAGTGGGAGGGGGGTATATCTAGGAGTTGGTTTTCCGTGCTGCCTTTAGGCGCTCAGTAAACACAACTCTGCCCGAGTCGGGTGTCGAACCTCGAGCCTCCTTCTAGGTAGCCAAGCCAAGTTCAAGCGCACTTGGCCTCTCGACCACGCTTAGCTTTTATCTTTCTCAATGCCCTATGATCTATCGCTTGTCTGGACCAGTTGGGAAACGGGAGAGCAGAATGCGGTATATTGGTCAATGTTTACATGATCCTTTTTTTTTAATGCATAAGTTGTTCACTCAGGGCTCAAGAGTCCTCAAGGGGACTTTTTAAACTTATACCACTACATCTGCCAAGTACTATTTCTTTTCCTTGTTTAAGATACCAAACAAAATAATTAATTACCAATTGGTTATTGGTAATTACCAAATTAACTAATTGTTTTGTTTGTTTTTTTTATTCTTGTGTTGTCAGGTAAAAGAAATAATTTTGTAAAATTTCAGCTTGATTCGAGATTGGGTGTGGGAGAAATAACGTGTACAAACTTTTTACCAGACAGACAGACAGAGTTGATATAACCTCTGTAAAAAACAAAGTGCAAACAGAGAGTGGATTTCTATTATTAACTTTTAATGTGAACATTCTTATAAATTAATTATTATCGCAGCCAACATGTTCTTTTTTTGTTTCTGTCCCGCTAAAGGCAAAGCTTTAGAATTCAGCGGTTCTCAACCTTTTAAGCTCAGCGACCCCTTTTTACAATCCCAAAGTCTGCCGCGAACTCGTCCCCCCCCCCTTGCTCACATACACAGCAATAGGAGTATAGACAAAATAATCCTTTTTTTTTCGATGGTCTTTAGCAACCCCTGGCAAATCGTCAATTGACCCCCAAGGGGGTCGCGATCCACAGGTTGAGAACCCCTGCTTTAGATCCAAATATCTGAGGTGCAGTCTCCACCTGGGTATCGGATTTCATGTGCTAGTACAGGGCCAAAAGGCTCCGCACCGAAATCGACGAAGAACTTGTCGTTGAGGGTCAGGCCTCCTTTGTCCGTGTCCACATCTATCTGTAACATCCAGCTACCTTTCCTGTAATGATAGAAAATACATAAATCTACATTTCATTTCTTTCAGCGATTTATACGTATTCGGTATTTATTAATGGGAGCGCTAGGCTTCCAGACCGGGGTTCTGGGTTCGAATCTTATCTTATCTTATATAATACAGACGTTACTTCAAAAAAGAAGATGGTTACGTCCTACTCGTCATGCATTTAGTCATGCATATTAACCAATAACTTAAATTCTGCCAAGTCACTGGTTTTCCTGGCTAGCTCAAGCAACCCATTCCTAATAACACTAGTAATCCTGGCCAAGACTAGGATTTTTAATTTTAGGGATCTTTGGACGCCTCTCAGTCCACCCAGCTCTAATGGGTGCCTGACATTAATAGGGGAAAAGTAAAGGTGGTTGGTCATGGCGCTGGCCACATGACACCCTTGTTAACAGTAGGAGGCACGGAAACAGATTACATCATCTGCCCTATAGAACTATAGGTCTGAAAGGGAATTACTATTTGCAATTTTTTGAAGTGCTTGGCTTCTTGAATGGAGGGGTCCCGGGTTTGAATTTCAGTGAAGATTGGGATTTATAATCGGGAATTAAAGAGTGTTGTTCACGGTCGTTGACTTGTAGCACCAAACTGCTGGTAGAGCAATGTCAAATATTACTTTAATTTATAATATAGATAAAACTAATATGTGTTGAAATGCAATAAATATAGCAATGGTATAAAATGGTATTTGTAACAAAATCTAACTCACTACAATAACACGTCTTTTTAGTCTTACATTCTGGGGTCGTCCAAATTGGTGGAAGAGGCATTAGGCGCCGCAAATAACATCCGCCTATTTATTGGAGCTGTCATCTTTATGCAGTGGGTGCCCTCGCACTGCGGCGTGAGGGGCAATGCCGTGGCTGATGCTCTAGCACGCGATGGAGCGCTGGCCGCGCCCACTTTCGAGTCACCAAGTACGTTCTAACAGGCTACCATAGTTATACATGAAAAATGGTTGAAATCCTGGGATGACTCCAACACTGCCAGAGGAGTCTGGCAGCACATGCGTCGCCCAAATCGAGAGGACCCGTGGTGGAGGCTAAAAAGGTCGGAACAAACAACAATAGCCCAGTGGCGCACGGGACACTGCCCCATAGGTGCGTACTTCGCCCGGTTCCGGCCAAATTTTGATGCCCGTTGCCGACACTGCGGGGAATCAGAAGAGACGGTGGCGCACGTCTTGCAAGAGTGTCCGCAGCTCCGCGAGCTGCGGGAAGACGTATCCAGTGGTTCACTATGTTTGTATGGAAGCTATGAGGCACTACGCCAAACAGCAGAGTTCCTTACCAGGGCACTACGGGAGACCTAGGTCTCCCTGCCTTGTCACCAATCGGAGTTCATCTCAGGAGTCGTCTGTGCAAACTTTTTACTAGACGGACAGAGAGAGTAAGTTACTGTAAGCTTTGCAAAAAGTTATAACCTCAATAAACGCTCCTTCGACACAGTGATTTGTTACTTATATACATTTATGTAGCTTTTTCACTTACGGCCCTTGGGGAAGTGTGAACTATATATAGGGGCCACCGGTCAAAAAGTTTGAGAACATCTAGGCTAGGAACAGTGGTGTAGCTAGCATTTGGGCGCCGGGGGGGGGGGGCTTGACCTCTTTGGGGGATTTTGCGTAATATTTAATATTTAATGTGCAAAACACTAATTTGGGGGCCCCCTAAAGTTGGGGCTCGTGGGGATTTTCAAATTCTCTTTTCACTCCCGACCCTAGCTACACCTCTAGCTAGGAGAATTAACATCTTTTTTTCTCTGTACCTTTGGTATATGCTATAGCGCCTTTTTCCTACTATATAGCATAAAAAAAGAAAAGTTGCCCTTTCAGACTTCGTGGTCTATAGCGCAGATGATGTAAAGGTCATCTGTTTCTGACACCCTACGGTTAACGAGGGTGTCATGTGGCCAGCACATAGACCAACCGCCTTTACTTTTCCCCAACTAATGTCAGGTACCCATTAGAGCTGGCTGGACTCAAGAGACGCCCCGAAGATCCCGAAATAAAAAATCCCAGTCTTCACCAGGATTCGAGACCGGGTCCCTGGTTCGGAAGCCAAGAGCTTTACCTCTCAGCCACCGCCCCTCCACTATATAGCATGCTCAGTGCAATCTGGTTCATTTTTTTTTTGGACATGTAGGGGTGGAGTTATTTGGGAGTAGATGTCGTTTGCGTCTTGTCCTGTCCTGCAGAGGGCGCAACTAGAACAAAGTACGACCTTAACCTTGGTTAGGCCAATAATAGAATCTGCATCCTCCATTTGGGACCCCCTCAACTCAAGAAAACATTAAGAAACTGGAACAGACACAAAATAGAGCAGTGAGATTCATAACAAATGAATATTCACATTTGACTAGAGTAACACCATTAGTAAAATCACTAAATTTAGAAAGCCTTCAGGACAGAAGACTCAAAAGTAAAGTAGCAATTATACATAAAACACTGAACCATAATCTTCACATACAAAAACAAAATTTAATAAAATTTAAAATAAAATTTAAAAGACACAAAGATGCACATTCCTCGTCCCATATGCTAGGACAAATTTGTACAAATACTCCTTCTTCCCTAGTGCTATTAGAGCATGGAATGGGTTGCCTGAGCTAGCCATAAAAAGCAGTGAATTGGCAGAATTTAAGTCATTGGTTAATATAAATGACGAAATGCATGACGCGTAGGACGCAATCATCTTCTTTTTTGAAGTACAGTAGAACGTCGTTTATCCGAACGTTTATTATCCGGAGCGTCAAATATCCGGACCAGTTGTTTTTTGTTTTTTTTATCAACCACATGTACTGTGATGCACATATACTGTATGAATACGAAAAATAAGTGATTATTTTCCACAATAAAGGTAAAATTGCGACATTTGTCACCTATTTTGCTCGTTCTTCACGCACGTGTCCCGCATGTGATGATTTTCAATATTCGTATAGTGTCCGGTTGCATATACTGCATGGATCGCTTCGGTTTTCGGTTATCCGAACAATCGCGTATCCGAACGGTGTCCGGTCCCAATTGAGTCGGATAAACGACGTTCTACTGTAACGTCTGTATTATTTAAGATAAGATAAGACCTTCAACTTACTTGCACATTTCCGGATAGAATTGCTGGTCCCACGCGCTCATCAGAGAGTTAGTGACGTAGATTCTCTTTCCGTCCAGGCTCACTTGAAACATCTGCGGGGATCCTTCCAACCGCTTACCATTTATATGTCTTGGCTCTGGCTGACTCTGGGTCACGAAAAAAATGTGACATAAATTGTTTAAATGTCTAAAAACAAGGGAGACTAGAAAAAAGAGTTAGATACTTTTTTTTTACAAACGCTTATAAAAACTCACTTCTGCTGTCTGGTACACATTTTTGACGCGTTTGTTTCTCCACTTCCCCTTTTCAATTCAAGTTGAAATTGGGAATAATTATTCATAGTCGATGACAATACATGAATCACTCAAAGTAACAGTACTGATTAGTTCATATTCTTTGTTAAATATTGGTGTATGGATATGGATGGCAGTGATTTTGCGGTTCTTCTCCCTAGATAAAGTTTGTTTTTAAAACTGCTTCTGTAAAGTGTATCTATTATACTATATAACAAGCTTGGTGCGCTTGGGAAATCCAATCTCTGGTGTGGGAGGAGGGGGGAGGACAGGAACGAAATGAGACTTGATAAGGCCTTAAGCTTTTTGAAATATCAGGGCCCCTTTCAATCAGTATTAAGCAATTTTTTTCCTTTGCCTTAACCTCAAACTTATTGAAAGTATCCATGGAACTATTTTTTTTTTTGGGGGGGGGGCCCAAACCTTTAGGGCCCCTAAACTATGTCTTATGTTTCCTATAGTTAAGTCCAGCACTGGGAGAAGTGTATCTGGTAGAGTGTTCCCATGCTACGCATTAGGTATTCTTACTTTCGGTCACAGAAACACAGAAAAGTGATTCACGGGTGCATCATCTAAAACTTGCATTGCGGCATGAGGTAAGCCAACGCTGCATTATCCCAAAACAATAGAATGTTATTTAACCTTGGTTTGGCTAATAATAGAATATGCATCCTCTGTTTTGGGACCCCTCAACGTAAAAGAGCATAAAGGAACTGTAGCAGACACAAAATAGAACAGTAAGATTCATAACAAATGAATATTCACATTTGACTAGGGTAACACCATTAGTAAAATCACTAAATTTAGAAAGCCTTCAGGACAGAAGACTTAAAAGTAAAGTAGCAATTATACATAAAACACTGAACCATAATCTTCAAATACAAAACAAAACTTAATAAAATACTCTGAAAGACACAAAAATAAAGGAACATTCCTCGTCCCATATGCTAGGACAAATTTGTACAAATACTCCTTCTTCCCTAGTGCTATTAGAGCATGGAATGGGTTGCCTGAGCTAGCCAGAAAAACCAGTGACTTGGCAGAATTTAAGTCATTGGTTAATATGCATGACTCAATGAATGAAGCGTAGGACGTATACATTTTGAAGTAACGTCTGTATTATATAAGAAGATAAGACGATGAAAGTTCTAGACTAGCACTACATCACATTGGAATTATAGACTAACATCACAATGGATAATATACATCAACACTGCATCATCACAATGGAAGTTATGTACAAATACTGCTTCACAATGGAACCAGGTTGAGGACCGAATCACGATGGTTGAATTATTGACACCACGATATATCAACTTAACTATCCGGCACTACATGTGACACTGGGCTATGTAGACCTTTTAACTTGAAATAAATGATTACATATTTCCAATCAAATTCCAGCCTTATACATGTATCCATGAAGGAAAACAAGCCTATAATAGGTACTGACATGTTTGGACATGCATTTATATAAAGTGGTCCTCAAATAAACACGAATTTGAGAACCACTGGTATGTTTATTACAACCTTTTAAAACCAATTACGTTCTTACCTCAAGTTCTTCATCTTTCGTCACTTTGACTGCACTGTCTGATAGAATACTTCCAGCGATGAAGACCTTTCAAAGAGAAGTAATCCTTTTAAACACATTCATCAAACAGAAGAGTCAGACAGAAGTAGAGGCAGACAAGAGATAAGACAGACAGAAAAAGCGATGGGAAGAGAACATTAAGAAACGGAATCTAATACGAAAAAGTCAGAGAGAGAATGGAGAAAATAGAGAAATGGAGAAACAAAGAAATGGAGAAAGAGAGAAATGGAGAAAGAGAGAAATGGAGAAAGAGAGAAATAGAGAAAGAGAGAAATGGAGAAACAAAGAAGTGGAGAAAGAGAGAAATGGAGAAATAGAGAAATGGAGAAAGAGAGAAAAGGAGAAACAAAGAAGTGGAGAAAGAGAGAAATGGAGAAAGAGAGAAATAGAGAAAGAGAGAAATGGAGAAACAAAGAAATGGAGAAAGAGAGAAATGGAGAAACAAAGAAATGGAGAAAGAGAGAAATGGAGAAACAAAGAAGTGGAGAAAGAGAGAAATGGAGATAGAGAGAAATGGAGAAAGAGAGAAATGGAGAAACAAAGAAGTGGAGAAAGAGAGAAATAGAGAAAGACATAAATGGAGAAACAAAGAAATGGAGAAAGAGATAAATGGAGAAAGAGAGAAATGGAGATAGAGAGAAATGGAGAAAGAGAGAAATAGAGAAACAAAGAAATGGAGAAAGAGAGAAATGGAGAAACAAAGAAATGGAGAAAGAAAGAAATGGAGAAACAAAGAAATGGAGAAAGAGAGAAATGGAGAAAGAGAGAAATGGAGAAAAAGAGAAATGGAGAAACAAAGAAATGAAGAAAGATAGAAAGGAGAAACAAACAAGTGGAGAAAGAGAGAAATGAAGAAACAAAGAAATGGAGAAAGAGAGAAATAGAGAAAGAGAGAAATGGAGAAACAAAGAAATAGAGAAAGAGATAAATGGAGAAAGAGAGAAATGGAGAAACAAAGAAATGGAGAAAGAGAGAAATGGAGAAAGAGAGAAATGGAGAAACAAAGAAATGGAGAAAGAGAGAAATGGAGAAAGAGAGAAATGGAGAAAGAGAGAAATGGAGAAACAAGGAAATGGAGAAAGAGATAAATGGAGAAAGAGAGAAAGAGAGAAAGAGAGAAATGGAGAAAGAGAGAAATGGAGAAAGAGAGAAATGGAGAAACAAAGAAATGGAGAAAGATAGAAATGGAGAAACAAAGAAGTGGAGAAAGAGAGAAATGAAGAAAGAGAGAAATGGAGAAAGAGAGAAATAGAGAAAGAGAGAAATGGAGAATTAAAGAGATGGAGAAAGAGATAAATGGAGAAAGAGAGAAACGGAGAAAGAGAGAAAAGGAGAAACAAAGAAGTGGAGAAAGAGAGAAATGGAGAAAGAGAGAAATAGAGAAATGGAGAAACAGAGAAATGGAGAAAGAGAGAAATGGAGAAACAAAGAAATGGAGAAAGAGAGAAATGAATAAACAAAGAAGTGGAGAAAGAGAGAAATGGAGAAACAAAGAAATGGAGAAAGAGAGAAATGGAGAAACAAAGAAATGGAGGAAGAGAGAAATGGAGAAACAAAGAAGTGGAGAAAGAGAGAAATAGAGAAAGAGAGAAATGGAGAAACAAAGAAATGGAGAAAGAGAGAAATGGAGAAAGAGATAAATGGAGAAAGAGAGAAATGGAGAAACAAAGAAATGGAGAAAGAGAGAAATGGAGAAAGAGAGAAATGGAGAAAGAGAGAAATGGAGAAACAAAGAAATGGAGAAAGAGAGAAATGGAGAAACAAAGAAATGAAGAAAGAGAGAAATGGAGAAACAAAGAAATGGAGAAAGAGAGAAATGGAGAAAGAGAGAAATGGAGAAAAAGAAAAATGGAGCAAGAGAGAAATGGAGAAAGAGAGAAATGGAGAAACAAAGAAGTGGAGAAAGAGAGAAATGGAGAAAGAGAGAAATAGAGAAAGAGAGAAATGGAGAAACAAAGAAATAGAGAAAGAGAGAAATGGAGAAACAAAGAAATGGAGAAAGAGAGAAATGGAGAAACAAAGAAGTGGAGAAAGAGAGAAATGGAGAAACAAAGAAATGGAGAAAGAGAGAAATGGAGAAACAAAGAAGTGGAGAAAGAGAGAAATAGAGAAAGACATAAATGGAGAAACAAAGAAATGGAGAAAGAGATAAATGGAGAAAGAGAGAAATGGAGATAGAGAGAAATGGAGAAAGAGAGAAATGGAGAAACAAAGAAATGGAGAAAGAGAGAAATGGAGAAACAAAGAAATGGAGAAAGAAAGAAATGGAGAAACAAAGAAATGGAGAAAGAGAGAAATGGAGAAAGAGAGAAATGGAGAAAAAGAGAAATGGAGAAACAAAGAAATGGAGAAAGATAGAAATGGAGAAACAAAGAAATGGAGAAAGAGAGAAATGGAGAAACAAAGAAATAGAGAAAGAGAGAAATCGAGAAAGAGAGAAATGGAGAAAAAGAGAAATGGAGAAACAAAGAAATGGAGAAAGATATAAATGGAGAAAGAGAGAAATGGAGAAAGAGAGAAATGGAGAAAGAGAGAAATGGAGAAACAAAGAAATGGAGAAAGAGAGAAATGGAGAAACAAAGAAATGGAGAAAGAGAGAAATGGATAAACAAAGAAGTGGAGAAAGAGAGAAATGGAGAAACAAAGAAATGGAGAAAGAGAGAAATAAAGAAACAAATAAATGGAGGAAGAGAGAAATGGAGAAACAAAGAAGTGGAGAAAGAGAGAAATGGAGAAAGAGATAAATGGAGAAAGAGAGAAATGGAGAAAAAAAGAAATGGAGAAAGAGAGAAATGGAGAAAGAGAGAAATGGAGAAAAAGAGAAATGGAGAAAGAGAGAAATGGAGAAAGAGAGAAATGGAGAAACAAAGAAATGGAGAAAGAGAGAAATGGAAAAAGAGAGAAATGGAGAAACAAAGAAATGGAGAAAAAGAGAAATGGAGAAACAAAGAAATGGAGAAAGAGAGAAATGGAGAAACAAAGAAATGGAGAAACAAAGAAATGGAGAAAGAGAGAAATGGAGAAAGAAAGAAATGGAGAAAGAGAGAAATGGAGAAACAAAGAAATGGAGAAAGAGAGAAATGGAGAAACAAAGAAGTGGAGAAAGAGAGAAATGGAGATAGAGAGAAATGGAGAAAGAGAGAAATGGAGAAACAAAGAAGTGGAGAAACAAAGAAGAAAAGAAAGAGAGAAATGGAGAAAGAGATAAATGGAGAAAGAGATAAATGGAGAAAGAGAGAAATGGAGAAACAAAGAAAAGGAGAAAGAGAGAAATGGAGAAAGAGAGAAATGGAGAAACAAAGAAATGGAGAAAGAGAGAAATGGAGAAACAAAGAAATGAAGAAAGAGAGAAGTGGAGAAACAAAGAAATGGAGAAAGAGAGAAATGGAGAAAGAGATAAATGGAGAAAAAGAAAAATGGAGACAGAGAGAAATGGAGAAAGAGAGAAATGGAGAAACAAAGAAGTAGAGAAAGAGAGAAATGGAGAAAGAGAGAAATGGAGAAACAAAGAAATGGAGAAAGAGAGAAATGGAGATAGAGAGAAATGGAGAAAGAGAGAAATGGAGAAACAAAGAAATGGAGAAAGAGAGAAATGGAGAAACAAAGAAATGGAGAAAGAGAGAAATGGAGAAACAAAGAAATAGAGAAAGAGAGAAATGGAGAAAGAGAGAAATGGAGAAAAAGAGAAATGGAGAAACAAAGAAATGGAGAAAGATATAAATGGAGAAAGAGAGAAATGGAGAAAGAGAGAAATGGAGAAAGAGAGAAATGGAGAAACAAAGAAATGGAGAAAGAGAGAAATGGAGAAACAAAGAAATGGAGAAAGAGAGAAATGGAAAAAGAGAGAAATGGAGAAACAAAGAAATGGAGAAAGAGAGAAATGGAGAAACAAAGAAATGGAGAAAGAGAGAAATGGAGAAACAAAGAAATGGAGAAACAAAGAAATGGAGAAAGAGAGAAATGGAGAAAGAAAGAAATGGAGAAACAAAGAAATGGAGAAAGAGAGAAATGGATAAACAAAGAAGTGGAGAAAGAGAGAAATGGAGAAACAAAGAAATGGAGAAAGAGAGAAATGGAGAAACAAAGAAATGGAGGAAGAGAGAAATGGAGAAACAAAGAAGAAAAGAAAGAGAGAAATGTAGAAAGAGATAAAGGGAGAAAGAGATAAGTGGAGAAAGAGAGAAATGGAGAAACAAAGAAAAGGAGAAAGAGAGAAATGGAGAAAGAGAGAAATGGAGAAACAAAGAAATGGAGAAAGAGAGAAATGGAGAAACAAAGAAATGAAGAAAGAGAGAAGTGGAGAATCAAAGAAATGGAGAAAGAGAGAAATGGAGAAAGAGATAAATGGAGAAAAAGAAAAATGGAGACAGAGAGAAATGGAGAAAGAGAGAAATGGAGAAACAAAGAAGTAGAGAAAGAGAGAAATGGAGAAAGAGCGAAATAGAGAAAGAGAGAAATGGAGAAAGAGAGAAATGGAGAAACAACGAAATGGAGAAAGAGAGAAATGGAGAAACAAAGAAATGGAGAAAGAGAGAAATGGAGAAACAAAGAAATAGAGAAAGAGAGAAATGGAGAAAGAGAGAAATGGAGAAAAAGAGAAATGGAGAAACAAAGAAATGGAGAAAGATATAAATGGAGAAACAAACAAGTGGAGAAAGAGAGAAATGAAGAAAGAGAGAAATGGAGAAAGAGAGAAATAGAGAAAGAGAGAAATGGAGAAACAAAGAAATGGAGAAAGAGATAAATAGAGAAAGAGAGAAACGGAGAAAGAGAGAAATGGAGAAACAAAGAAATGGAGAAAGAGAGAAATGGAGAAACAAAGAAATGGAGAAAGAGAGAAATGGAGAAAAAGAGAAATGGAGAAAGAGAGAAATAGAGAAAGAGAGAAATGGAGAAACAAAGAAATGGAGAAAGAGATAAATGGAGAAAGAGAGAAACGGAGAAAGAGAGAAATGGAGAAACAAAGAAATGGAGAAAGAGAGAAATGGAGAAAGAGAGAAATGGAGAAACAAAGAAATGGAGAAAGAGAGAAATGGAGAAAGAGAGAAATGGAGAAAGAGAGAAATGGAGAAACAAAGAAATGGAGAAAGAGAGAAATGGAGAAAGAGAGAAATGGAGAAAGAGAGAAATGGAGAAACAAAGAAATGGAGAAAGAGAGAAATGGAGAAACAAAGAAATGGAGAAAGAGAGAAATGGAGAAAGAGAGAAATGGAGAAACAAAGAAATGGAGAAAGAGAGAAATGGAGAAACAAAGAAGTGGAGAAAGAGAGAAATGAAGAAAGAGAGAAATGGAGAAACAGAGAAATAGAGAAAGAGAGAAATGGAGAATTAAAGAGATGGAGAAAGAGATAAATGGAGAAAGAGAGAAACGGAGAAAGAGAGAAATGGAGAAACGAAGAAATGGAGAAAGAGAGAAATGGAGAAAGAGAGAAATGGAGAAACAAAGAAATGGAGAAAGAGAGAAATGGAGAAAGAGAGAAATGGAGAAAGAGAGAAATGGAGAAAGAGAGAAATGGTGAAACAAAGAAATGGAGAAAGAGATAAATGGAGAAAGAGATAAATGGAGAAAGAGAGAAATGGAGAAACAAAGAAACGGAGAAAGAGAGAAATGGAGAAAGAGAGAAATGGAGAAAGAGAGAAATAGAGAAAGAGAGAAATGAAGAAAGAGAGAAATGGAGAAATGGAGAAAGAGAGAAATGGAGAAACAAAGAAATGGAGAAAGAGAGAAATGGAGAAAGAGAGAAATGGAGAAAGAGAGAAATGGAGAAACAAAGAAATGGAGAAAGAGAGAAATGGAGAAACATAGAAATGGAGAAAGAGAGAAATGGAGAAAGAGAGAAATGGAGAAACAAAGAAATGGAGAAAGAGAGAAATGGAGAAACAAAGAAGTGGAGAAAGAGAGAAATGAAGAAAGAGAGAAATGGAGAAAGAGAGAAATAGAGAAAGAGAGAAATGGAGAATTAAAGAGATGGAGAAAGAGATAAATGGAGAAAGAGAGAAACGGAGAAAGAGAGAAATGGAGAAACAAAGAAATGGAGAAAGAGAGAAATGGAGAAACAAAGAAATGGAGAAACAAAGAAATGGAGAAAGAAAGAAATGGAGAAACAAAGAAATTGAGAAACAAAGAAATGGAGAAAGAGAGAAATGGAGAAACAAAGAAATGGAGAAAGAGAGGAATGGAGAAAGAAAGAAATGGAGAAACAAAGAAATGGAGAAAGAGAGAAATGGAGAAACAAAGAAATGGAGAAAGAGAGAAATGGAGAAAGAAAGAAATGGAGAAACAAAGAAATGGAGAAAGAGAGAAATGGAGAAACAAAGAAATGGAGAGAGAGAAATGAAGAAAGAGAGAAATGGAGAGAGAGGAACAGAGAGAGATGGAGAGAGAAAAACGGATAATGATGAATGGAAAGTTAGATACTAAGAGAGAGGGTCTGACAGACTAAGGGACAGGGAATGGTGATAAAAATGGTATATGATATATTTGCTTGTGTTTGTGTATGTGCTTGTGTTTGTGTATGTGCTTGTGTTTGTCTGTTTGTATAACTTAATACCTGCCCAACAAGTTTCGGGTTTCGTCTGTCAGTAATGTCATACTGTCTCATATCACCATGCAGCCAATTACTGAGGTACAGAAATCTGTCATCAAGGGAGACAACTATGGCAGAAATCAAACCTGAAGAAGGAAACAAATATCTTCAAAATCATTCTTCCATCTCGATTACATGTTTCTATCTACTCAATTTGACAAATTGATCCGACTAATTAGTAAAGTACGGAGCATTATTCATGACCTATTTAACTAGGGTCCGACATATGTCAGTTTAGACAGGGCTAGAGGCGGCCTTAGAAGTGCGCGGGGCCCTGGGCATTAGCGTCATGTTTCAAAGCCGGGTTTAGTTGTGCTCGGGCCCTGGGCATTAGCGTCATGATTTAAAGCCAGGTTTTATTTGTGCGCGGGGCCAGGGGCATTAGCGTCATGTTTCAAAGCCGAGTTTAGTTGTGCTCGGGGTCCTGGGCATTAGCGTTATTGTTCAAAGCCGGGTTTAGTTGTGCTCGGGGCCGCGGGCCTTAGCGTCATGTTTCAAAGCCGGGTTTAGTTGTGCTCGGGGTCCTGGGCGAGTGTCATTTCAGAACCACGAATATTTGTACGATAGGCTAACGATGACAAAAGATTCTCTTTATCGCGGGCCTCCCCTAATGCGCGGGGCCTGGGGCCGTCGCCCCTTTCAACACCCCCTAAGTCCGACTCTGAGAGGACTTCACACTCAAAGAAGAACTTTCACAAACTAAAAAAAAATTAATATACATACTAATTATACAAAAAAGAAAAACGATATTCAATGTAGACCTACTCTAATAAAAATGACCCTAGCTTTAATTAAGTCCATTGTAATTAAAGTTTTCAAAAGAGGGTAAGGGCTTCCACAATCTTAAATCCGGCACTGTTTATATGCCCCCTTACGACGAAAAGGGATGGGCCCCGCTGTGCATTGCAAGCAAAGCTCAGGTAGCCCTTAGACTGGAACAGACTATGAACTGGATCTGGACCATACACACGAAACCTAACGGGTAAACAGGTCAACGCATTGCAAAGGCACGCTCTGCTATGATATAATCTCTTCTGACTTAACAGTTGTAAGAGATTGTTTAACATCAGTCCCTATTAGGGTCATGTTAACCCCTTCGTGACAAAGAAACCGAAACAAAATATTAGAACAATTTGTTGCTAAAATAAAAAAAAAATTCCAACAAAGACCAGTTTTATTAAGTCTGGATGATATTTAATTAAAAAAAATAATTGAAGAAATATACCATACGAAAGTCTATATAAAGTCATTTAAAATCATTTCATTCAAAAAAGTTTGTCATGGGGCTTGCGCTCTGAACTGTCTGGTATGTCGTCTGGTTCATGGGCTGGAGCCTTTCCTGCTGCCACTTCCGCCGTTCTGCGGGATGCTTGAGCCAAAATTTAATTATCTTAAACTAACATTCAAAACACGTGAAATAATTATCAAATTATAGCTTTTATATAGCGCTACTTTCATGCTTATAGCATGCTCAGAGCGCTGTGGTCCAATCTCATTTGTGGACCAGTGGGGATGAGTGGGTATTTAGGTATGACACCAGTGGTCGAAAAAAAGAAGGACAAAATTGGTCGAAAAAGAAAGGACAACATTGGTCGAAAAAATATTGGACACAAGTAGTCAAAAAAAAAAAAAAAGGACAACAGTGGTCGAAAAAGGAAGAACACAAGTGGTCGAAAAACTTTTGGACACAAGTGTCGAAAAAATATTGGACACAAGTGGTCGAAAAAGGAAGGACACACGAGGTCAAAAAACTTTTGGACACAAGTGGTCGAAAAAATATTGGACACAAGTGGTCGAAAAACTTTTGGACACAAGTGTCGAAAAAATATTGGACACAAGTGGTCGAAAAAGGAAGAACACAAGTGGTCGAAAAACTTTTGGACACAAGTGTCGAAAAAATATTGGACACAAGTGGTCGAAAAACTTTTGGACACAAGTGTCGAAAAAATATTGGACACAAGTGGTCGAAAAAGGAAGAACACAAGTGGTCGAAAAACTTTTGGACACAAGTGTCGAAAAAATATTGGACACAAGTGGTCGAAAAACTTTTGGACACAAGTGTCGAAAAAATATTGGACACAAGTGGTCGAAAAAGGAAGGACACACGAGGTCAAAAAACTTTTGGACACAAGTGGTCGAAAAAATGTTGGACACCAGTGGTCGAAAAAGGTAGGACATTTGTGGTCGAAAAACCGTGGGCCACCGATGTTCATAATAGGTAAGACACCAGTGGTCTTAGTCTTGTGATTAACACGCTTACATGCACAAGGGAAGCAAATCCGTATAAACATTTCAAATTTCAACAAAACAATTTGACGTCTGCTTACTTGGCATTTCCGGTAGAGCCCAACCTTCAACTTTCTTGGACGGAATCTGAATGACTTTTTGAAAGTCCCAATCACCCTTCTAGAAGTGAGAGAACAGACAAAAATATTACAGCTTTATGCTATTACTTAATATATTTATATAGGTCTAAAACTTAGTAAGCCTATCAATGCTTCTCAAACTTGACCTTACAAATGGCAAGGCCCAATTTAATGGATGCTTGCGAGACTCCTCTTCAAACTTTTTAAAATAATTTTATGGCCTAGGGCGCGTGGAGGCTGAGTGTTTAAGCGCTCGGCTTCCGAACTTGGGGTCCTGGGTTCGAATCTTGGTGAAGACTAGGATTTTAAATTTCGGGATTCTTAGGGCGCCCCTGAGTCCACCCAACTCTAATGGGTACCTGACTTAAGTTGGGGAAAGTAAAAGCGGTTGGTCGTTGTTCTGGCCACATAACGTCCTACTTGCTAACCGTTGGCCATAGAAAAAGATGACCTTAACATCATCTGCCCCATAGATCGCAAGATCTGAAAGGGAAACTTTTTACTTTTCTATGGCCTCATTCAGTCGCGAAGCGACTATGGATCCTCTCATGGAAAGGAGATGAATGCCTGGGCATTAGTTATGGTCGGAATGATATCGCCCACACATCAGTTCCCTCCTCTCCACGCCGCTGATATATCCAAAGAAACGGCAGAGCCGATACAGTTTGGGGTCAGCCTTAGCTTCACCAGCTCCTGGTTTTTCCTCAGGGTTGACTCTCTGACAACTATTAATTAGATAATTTTACCAGCATTTGGAAGCAACTCAAATGCAATCGGTGCCTGTGGGTTAATTAAAGTTGCGTCAATCGTACGATAGGCCTACACTAAATGTGTTAACTCTTTCTCTCCTAACTGACGATACCAACGTTGATTCCACTAGAATGTGGTAAATATTTACGGCGAGAAAGAGTTAACCCTTTAAGTCCTACATCTTTAAAAGCCTGTAACAAGAGCTATGACTGATAGCGATATGCTTGATGTTATGTTATGCTGAGTTATGTTTATGGAAATATATATAAAAAAATATGTTGAGCATACCGGTGTCTTATAAAAAAGGTAGACTGTGGAGCCGAGGGCGCAGCCGACGTAACCCATGGTGGCGTCAGGGTCGTGCAGGAACTTGACTTCCAGAGGAATGGCGCCGTCATCTCCAAAGTCTAAGGTTTGAAGCTTCTCGTGTGTAGTCCAGTCCCAGACGTGGATACTGTGTCCGTACAGACCTAAGAATTAACACAAGACAATGAGGAGTTGACACGAGGCAGAGCTTAGAGTTAACGCACAACAGAGCTAAGAGTTAACATTGCAGGACAAACAAGAGTTAACAGGTGGCATAGCAAAGAGTTAAGGGAAGACTAATAAGAGTTAATACAAGACATAGCTAAGAATTAACACAAGTCAGAGCTAAGAGTTAACACAAGACAAATCTAAGAGTTAGCAGTGAAGATTTGAGGCTGGAAAGAGTTATGTCAACATTAGATAACAATTAAACAATGTAACGTTGACGACAGATAATGCTATGGCATATAGGTGTATAATCTAGATATGTTATACAGTATGTAAATTAGTTGACTTTTTGAACTCAGTTCTTTGTTAAACCCCTATAAGTTAACTCCCTTTAAGTTAACCTCCTTTATGTTCATTCCCGTTAAGTTAACTCTCTTTTAGTGAGCCCCCTTTAAGCTAACTCCCTTGAAGTCAACTCCCTTTGACTAAGACTATGACTGTGTTTGTTTATTCTAATTTGACATTTGTTGTTATTACAAGCACTCATTGTTTCTTCAAAGTATAGAACAACTTGGAAAATATCCATGATAGAGACACAGCACACAGAGTATGGCTTTCCAAAGTTAAATCATATTTTGAAAACTTATCCTCTGTAAAGGAGCTCACAGCTCAACAGCAAAAAGCTGGCTAGAAGAAGAGAACTTAAGCTTTCACAAGTCAAGGCATCTCACATTTTACAGACATTTTTTCAAGACATTTACTTCCCTAAGTCATATCACAGGATTCAGACTTTGGGTTTCCTAAGATTCAGCTCAGATTTTAAAAGCCGTTAGCTTTCTAAAATGTTATGTTTGTATACAGCTACTATGGTCAATATAACCACTGTCATATTTAAGGCAGAGTATAACTTACAGGTAGAATCTTCTAAAAGAAAGTAAAAAAAATACAAATAAAGCTCCCCCTGAAATTTGAGATTTGGGGATTCTAGGACGCCCCCAGAGTCCACCCAGCTCTAATGGGTACCTGACATTAGTTGGAGAAAAGTAGAGTTTGTTGGTCGTTGTGCTGGCCACTTGGCATCCTTGCAAACCAAAACCCTTAGAAACAGATGAGCTTTACATCTTCTGCCTTATGGGATACAATATACGTTACTGGTAAACTAGCCAAACTGAGTTTATTATTTAAATCATCTTCGTATTATCACTGTTGCATTGTTTGCATAAACCACATCAAAAGTTTTTGTTTTTCAAATATTTATGCAAACAAAAACTCACCTATAAAAATCTTTTAAATATTTATATATATATGTTATAGAAATAATAGATTCAGTGTACACCGTAAGTACCTTCTAACAATAACTTTGCTTGACTAAGAGTTCTAATTGTAAATCCTAGCCTCTGAGTTCAGAAGCCAGACCCGGGTTACGTACCTTGGGCGTATTCTTCTGGCTTGAAGCCTTTCCTCCAGGCGTTGGGCACTCCCCACTCCGTGCTGATCATCACGTTATGTCTGGGCTGGTACCAGAAGTCATAGCCAATGGTTATATGGCTCCTTTCCCAGTTGCCCTTCAGACTGAAATCTTCTCCATCCAACAACACAAATCCACCTGCAGATACGAAATATAGGGGCAGAGAGAAACTACAATGCAGAAATAGGATTGCTTTGTACAATATTTATGCAAACAAGAACTTACCTATACAAATCTTTTAAATATTTATATATATATTAAAGAAATAATAGTATCTTTAACTCTACACAGACACCATTTCAATAAGTTTGCAAGCCTACCAAAGTGCTTGCCCAAGAGTTCTAATTGTAAATCCTAGCCATTGAGTGACAGGATAAAGTTTTTAATATCATTACACTATAATAATTCAGGCATTAATACAAAAGTTGCTGAATAAAGATTTCTACTTTTTTAACATCGTATGAAACTTTTTTTTCTAACTTACTAACTAGAGTTACTTAACGAATGAGGTCAGCAGAAGTTCCTCTGCTTACTTTTGGATTTGTCTCCTTTGGCGTCCCCGATTCCACTGATCATGATCTCACCGGAGGCCAGACAATGTGACGTGTGCAGGGCGCCAAGACCTGTCATCTTGTGGACGTCACCTGGCTCGATGATCTAAGAGAAATAAATATGCACACATTTAAAACCAATAATGAGATTCTATTGGCGCTGTACTTAATGTGCCACCCTATCATTGGGTGTTTTAAACGTACATTCACTGGACCTGGACTTGTAGCTATAAACGCCACGATCGGTTGCCATGGACACAAGGCCTAAGGAAATGGTAACCGTTACATTGCTTTATGGCACCTTGATCAAGCTTCGAAGCAGCATTATGGTACCTTGGTGTTATAGTACTTTGGTGTTATGGTACCTCGGTGTTATGGTACCTTGCTGATATGGTGCCTTGGCGTTATGGTACCTTGGTGTTATGGTACATTGGTGTTATGGTACCTTGGTGTTATGGTACTTTGGCGTTATGGTACTTTGGCGTTATGGTACCTTGTTGTTATAATACATTGGTGTTATGGTAACAAGGGTTATAGTTGCGTAATTTTTAGTGAAATTAAAAGACTGCTGTGAAACTTGAAGGGGAGGTAAGTTAGAGACTTGAGACAAAACAGACGTGCATTTGTTGTGAGTTACATTAGGCTTAAAATTACTATTTCATGTTGTGTTACTAGTATATCTCATTTCAAGTTGAATCTATGCACATTTATATTCAAGTATGTTCAAATAGAAGTCTGCTTAACTCTAGTTGAGTAATAATTTAATACGCCTATATAGGTGTAGTGACGTGAGAGCTGGGAGTGCGCATGCGCCAATGTATGGATGAGAAAAAACGATGTTTGTTGATACGATACGGGTGTGTGACTGTGAGACGCGAGGCAATAAAAGTGATACGTGGTGTGTTTGAACAGGTACAAGTGAAATGGTACGGGTGGAGCAAATAGGTATTTAAGGCCTGATTTTTTGTTAGGGCTGGTTAGAACTATTAGAGCGGAAGTAGAACTAGAACTTTTAGAGCGGAAGTAGAACTAGAACTTTTAGAGCGGAAGTAGAACTAGAACTTTTAGAGCGGAAGTAGAATTAGAACTTTTAGAGCGGAAGTAGAACTAGAACTTTTAGAGCGGAAGTAGAATTAGAACTTTTAGAGCGGAAGTAGAACTAGAACTTTTAGAGCGGAAGAAGAGCTAGAACTTTTACTGCGGAATTGACAGCTTGTTAAAAAAAAAAAAGATTATTTGGCAAAAGTTGAGGTTGTATTGCAAATTTTTTGTATAATAAATCTATTGAAACTGCTATAATGAACACTTGTCAGTGCAACAACTTGGTCAAAGAATGAATCAGTGTTATAACAACTTGGTCAAATAAAGAATCAGTGTTATAACAACTTGGTCAAATAATGAATCAGTGTTATAACAACTTGATCAAACTATGAATTAGTGTTGGTCAAACTATGAGCCATCATTATGACACCTTGGTCAAACTATAGCTCACCTTACGGGCTTGGTCAAACTTTGAATCAGCTTTTATGACACTTTGGTAAGACGAATAGACATAAGTGCTATTACGTGAAATTATTATTGTAGGTGAATTCGAGATATATGAACACACCATGACTTTTACCGTAAGGAAATTATTAATTTTATGACTGCCAGCTACGAACCCCGTCATGAAGTTCCATACATTTGACAAGTACTTGTTGTTAGGACTAAATTACCTCCCCTTGTCAGTGTCGTGAAAAGTCCTGATACATTAAAGGTCCAATGCCTTTCTATAACTCCAGGTATAACTAAGTGAAACTTTGGGCACCTCCATACCTTATGAAATCTGGGCTCCCTGGGATCAGTTCCTATATCGATGACGTATATCCTGTCACTGTTCAGACCTGGAAGAATCAAGCGGTTGCGGGCCTTGGATGGGTCGTCATAGCAACTGGAGCAGGCATTCCACCCAGAGTGGTGCAGCTCATCCTCCAGGTAAGGCATCAGGAGGCGGTGTATCACCTGCATCGTGTTAAAAAAGCATTGTGGTATCAGTACATTCCCATGACTATGTGTACGCCACATGTGAACACTATAGAATTGCTACTTGAGTAGAAGGTCAGGAAATTGAAAAACATTTTTAAATTATTTTTGTTTACAGACTATATCTCCCTTAAACATTCCTTGTCCCAACCTATGCGGTCGCAGTGGGCCCCGCGCTTTCATAGGCCCCGCGCTAATTCTAGGTGTAATTATTAAATTGCAAAATATATACGAAAAATTACTGGAAATCTCCTGAATTTATTAAAATTTATTAAAATCTGAAAATATACACAATTTTTATTTGTGGGTGTCGTTTATTGCGGAAAACGCCAACACTAAGTAAAGAATGAATAAAATTCAAAGTCGAATTTATTTTCTAATACAAAATCTTAATTTTCACATACTATCCTTATTCCCACCCAGACTAGGCCCCGCGTCATCACTTTCGCATAGGGCCCCGCAATTGTTAGGACCGGCCCTGTACATGGTCCTTACCTTAGAATAAGTAGGGGAAACCGGGTCCACATCTACAGTGGCCAAATAGTCCGGCTTGAACTTTTTGGTGTGAGGTGGCTGTATGCAGGGGAGGTAAACGATCTTTTCTCTGGGCCCATTCTTGACTGCGTCCATAGGAGTTTTGTACCCTGGGCCACAGTGGCATTGCTTGACAGCAGGGGCAATGGTCTTCAATCGATCCGCCGCCGCGGCTGAAACGAAAACAAGTAATAAATTTAAAAAAAAATTAATTACTTTCTAATTTATATTCAAATAACGTAGTAAACTATGGGGCGATGTGGCGCAGTTGGCTTCCCAAACGAAGGATTTCGAGTTCGAGTCCCGTGAAGATTTGATTCGGAATTTTAAAGGACGCCTCTGATTGCACCCAACCCAATTGGTGATGGGTATCCGACATCATTTGGGAAAAGTAAAAGTATTGTTGTTCACATCCTGCACGGGGGGCGGCCATATGCAATGAGGATATTACCAATACTCAGTAATTAGAAAAGTAAAGTTCCCCTTTCGGACATTGTTGTCTTTAGGGCAGATGAAGTCATCTGTTTCTGTGGACTACGGTTAACAAGGGTGTTATGTGGCCAGCACAACTACAAAACGTCTTTACTTTTTCCCAACTAATGTCAGGTACCCATTAGAGTTGGGTGGACTCAAAGACCCCGAACCTAAAAAGCCCAGTCTTCACCAGGATTCGAAACCGGGTCCCCTGGTTCCAGAGCCAAGCGCTTTACCGCTCAGCCACCGCGCCTCCTCAGTAATTAGAAAAATACTATATAATTGTTAGTTCCCTAAAGTTCCAACTATTGATTTGACAATAAATGAAAAATTCGAACGAATTCAATCATTTAAAAAGATGTGTTGTCAGCAGAACGGGTTAATGTGTGTAATTTCTTCAGCTCAAAAAGATAATGATAGATTTAAAAAAAAAAATAATTTTTTAGTGCTTTGTTTTTGACGTTGTTGAAAGGGGAAGTAAGTTGGATTGGAAAAGAAAATGGTAACAATAATAATCTACTTTTTTTTTCAACGCCCATCTTTGGGAGACCAAAGGATAGGTGAAAGTGAAGTTAGATGTGAACCAGGCCTAACTGCTGTCTTATAATGAATATCTAATGGATCTAATTGTTTTGTAAAGGGTCAACCTCTTATTCCTCAAGAAAAAAGATTTTTTTTTTTCATTTAGTTAAGTGTACTATAGGTGGTGTGCAACGCTGCAGTTTACGTGATAATATGAAAAACTACTTATTAATTGTTGTTTAAAATTATGCCCAACTTATAGTCATACTAAATTTTTCTCTTTAAAAAAAATTAAGTATTTTGTGTGTGTGAATGTAGTAGTTAATATGACAGAACTGACAGAACTTAGCAATACAAATGTAAACAAAAAATATTTTATGACAAAAATCTAAAACCGTTTGCATAAATGTGTTGTAAATATGGTATATGGTCAAAGTGCCTCCAGTGTTTGTTGCTATTAAAAGTGAATAGTTATAAAAGGGGTGTATTTTTCTAAAAAAAAAAAAAAAAAAAACTGCTTGCATAAGCGATTTAAAAAATAGATTTTTCGCTTTTAGAAAAAAAAAAAGTAGCCGTTGCATCAGAACTTTGAATGATCTAACTAAAATATTATATCAGATTTTCACTATCCTTTCTAGTTTACGAGATCTAAACGGGACGGACGGACGGACAGACATTTCACACAAAATTAATATAGTCTTTTCCCCTTTCGGGGGCCGCTAAAAAGTAACTTTTGCGTTTACAGAGCTCCCAGCCCCCCCCCCCCCCCCCCCAAGAAAAAATGGATTGTGTGTCTGATTCTAACAAACTGGTCAGTCTAAAGCTAGCCTAGGCTACATCATGAAAAGACAACCAAGTGATAGTGTTTGTGTCTTGACTGGTCAGGCGAGAAAATACACACTGCCATGGTTAGTCAAGCATGTAGGTCTACTCATAACACGTAATTTATTCTTTGCATAGACCTGGATCTATTTCTTTTATGTTCTTATCTTATATAATACAGACGTTACTTCAAAACAGAAGATGAATACGTCCTACGCGTCAGGCATTTAGTCATGCATGCTAACCATACATATACAGTAGCCTAAGTCAATAGATTGTCACATGTGCGACGTCACATAGAAACCCGGTGAAAATCTGATTGTTTTGAATGCGCAGAAAAGTAATGACAGAAAAACACCAACTTCTAAGTTATTATTGATATATTTATTTTCTGTAAATCAAAACACAAAGCAAAAATTGTCAAAACCATCCGAGTTTCCCTTTAAAAGAAAAAGGCGCCAAAAATATTAGTTCATTTATCCTTGTGGGAAATAAAAAAAAGAGTAAAGCGAAATAACTAAAAACTACATAAAAACTTTTTTTTAAAAATTCAAGTTCAACAAAGATAACGCTGAGACTTGGCCGAAGGGTTAAACCTTGTAAGTTATAAACATTTGTTAGATCTAGTTCTTGAATTTCGTGAGCGGGAATCTGCTGCACTGCTTAATGTAACATTATCAGACGTTGTGCAGGTTCCACAACTCTAGATTGTTTACAGCAAGGAGTTGTGTCAAGTGGTGAACGAGTTATTCCACTTCGGAGCCTGCGTGTCATTGGCATAATGCGCTGTTGTTTCAAGTTGAACCATAAGTTAGTAGAAACACAGAATCCATGTTATGTCTACATCCAGGGCCGGATTTAAGGGAGGACAAGTGGGGCTACTGCCCAGGGGAATCCACAAGAAAAGAGTTGAGACAATAGTGAAAATAATGAATATTTTGACGGTCAGCATCTTTTCGTTTTTTTTTTGTTTTGTTTTTATTTTACATTTTTTCCGCATTTTTACATAAAATCATTTTAATATATCATACAAAACAATTAACGACTGCATGAAATAAAATAATCTATATTCAATTATCTAAAGGCTATATGATTTTTTTAATATAAATTTTATTCGTTTCAGGCGTTCAACTCCTACAGCACGGCAGAATATTACATCGGGCAGGGATGAAAGAGGGGGTGATGTGTCTGAGGGGTTTAGCGCTTGATTTCCAAACCTGGGGTCCTAGGTGCGAATCTCGATGAAGACTGGGATTTTTAAATTTCGTGATTTTTAAGGCACCCGTGAGTCCACCAACTTTAAGGGGTGCCGGAATTACGTTGATGAAAGTAAGGATGATTGGTCGTTGTGATGGACACATGGCAGCCTGCTCGTTAACCGTTGGTCAAAGAAAAAGATGGCCTCAATATCATCTGCCATACAGATCACAAGGTCTGAAAGGGGAACTACTAGTATAAGGATTGAAACTGGGGAACCGAACTTAACGACAGTTCGAGGCGCATACGAAGCGCATCTATCTAAAACTATCTTTGCCCGTCTGTGCCATATTAGCTCCATACGTGAATGAACATTTGGACCAAGAGATTTAACGAGTTTTACTTACGTGGCTGGTGGCATCCGTTGAATTTGGTCAATGGTGTGCTGCAGGCCTTGACCTTTATGTCCCCAGGGCCATTACAGGCGGAAATGTGAATGGCTTGACCCATGGTCAGAGCGCTAATAGTACCCTCCGGAACTCACTAACACTGTAGATTTATATTCTACACGAACATGACATAAGACACACGGTGGTCAGTTATTCCATAAAATTGAAAGCGTTCCACAGCGTAAAGAGGGCCTTATCCCAATAATGATATAAATTGTCACCAACGAATATTATAGACATACACCTATAAGGATGTCCAGATAAAGGTGTGATGAATACAATTTTAGGTCTTCATTCACTAGAGCTATGTCACCGTAATTATGCGTAATAGATCTAAAATCCCTTCGAGTTTCCCCTTCGAGTTTCCTGTTTTGTATATTATGTTTTCTATGGCAAAAAAAAAAAAAGAAAAGTGATATGATAAATTGTAGCATAAACAGAAGTAACTAATTTACATTGAAGTTATCAAAGAAAAAAAAAAGTAAAATTATTTACATCTTTTCCCAACTTCTGTGTGTATAAATCATAGTAAGATGTATTTTTTTTTCTTTTATTTGCTAATCGAGGACCGAAATATGGTGGGTAAGCATTAGCATATTTATAAATAAAAACGCGTGGTATTTATAATCACATCCTATACAAATACGCGTTATACAATTACTATAAATGGAAAGTACTAAACACCGGTATATGCACGAGATTTACTTCATGTAATACAAAAAAATCTTTACTATAGCACTGAACACGTGTTATCAGCAAGTTATCATGATCAACCTGTAGATTATATTTTATATATCTCTCGTATACCCAAAATTGTGATCATAGTACTCGGGAAGAAACGAAATTTGTGTCAAGTGGTCACGTGGTTTTCTGAATATCTAAATATAAACTATGGTATTCCCGAAAGAAGCGCTTCCCATTGGCCGCGACAAAACCTTCAGTTTGTAATGATACTTTTTGTGTACTGTTCATTTATTTAAGAAGAAAAATCTGTGTGTGTGTTTGTGGGTGAGGGAGAGTTAAAAGATGGGGGTGGTCGATGTTACTAAACGAGAGTTGCATGTCAGGCGTCTCTGTTATATAATTAGCTTCATGTTTGCACAAGATTATCTACTGCTCCGATGCTGTTCATTTGATAGGTCCCGGGTCTTGTGATTAAAATGTGCTAATATTTGCGGTTGTCGCTAATGGTAGCCTCTATGGATATTGTGGACAGGCTGGGTTTCCTAGTGTGGAACTGTGTGTGATTACCCACGCATCTAAAAAAAAAAAGAAAGCAGAAGCTCAATAGTGCCACCGAAGTACGTTTCCCTTTCAGACCTTGCAATCTATGGGGCACAGATGATGCGAGGGTCATATGTTCCTATGGCCAATGGTTAACAAGCAGGGTGTCATGTGGGCAGCACAACGACTAACCGACTTAACTTTCCCCTACAAAAGTCAGGTACCCATTCGGTGCGCCCTAAAAATCCTGAACCCAGAACCCCAGGTTCGGAAGCCAAAAGCTAAACCACTCGGTTGTACTTGAAAAGGATGTTAGCGAAAATATTGGGAACCGAAACAAAGACAGACAAGAAAGATAACACATAGTAAAAAAAACAGTAAAAAATATAAAAAACATAGTAAAAACATAAAAACATAGTAAAAAAAATATAAAAAAACATAGTAAAAAATATAAAAACATAGTAAAAAAAAAACATAGTAAAAAAACAAAAAAAACAGTAAAAAACATAGTAAAAAAAATATAAAAAACATAAAAACATAGTAAAAAAAATATAAAAACATAGTAAAAAAAGCATATAAAAAACAGTAAAAATAAAAAAAACATAATAAAAAAACAAAGTAAAAACATAAAAATATAGTAAAAAAAAATAAAAAATAAAACATAGTAAAAACAGTGCAAAACAAAAAATATAGAAAAACATAGTAAAATACAAAGTAAAAAAAAACAACAACAATGAAAAACATAGTGGGCAAAACATGGTAAACAAAGTAATAAATAGTAAACAAAACTGTAAAAAAAAAAATACAAAATAATGCTCACTTTAAAACGCACTAAAAACTAGAAAAATACAGACCAGAAAACCAAAACCAAAATATAGTCCGCTGAAAACTAAATAGTCCGAACATATGCCTACGCACTTCATCTAACATTGATATGTATAGAAATGAAAGGATGTTTTCGGTGGAAGCGATTTTTTCGGTGGAAGTGATGTTTTCGGTGGAAGTGATGTTTTCGGTGGAAGTGATGTTTTCGGTGGAAGCGATTTTTTCGGTGGAAGTGATGTTTTCGGTGGAAGTGATGTTTTCGGTGGAAGTGATGTTATCGGTGGAAGTGATGTTTTCGGTGGAAGTGATGTTATCGGTGGAAGCGATTTTTTCGGTGGAAGTGATGTTTTCGGTGGAAGTGATGTTTTAGCCGTGAATAATTATAAAAATGTGCTAAAAAATAACTTAGATCAGTGTTTTTTGACGTCCTGAAATTTATTTCAGCATCTAGGTTTAAAAATGTATAATACATTCCAGCATTGATCAGAAGTTATGTTTTACAAGTTATGAGTTTGTTTAATCATGAACTTTGTAAGGTAATCAGTCCTTAATTATCAATTATGTTTTAAAGAAAAAAAGGAATGGTATATATATTTGTACTGTAGCAATACAATATTTGCATCCTAAAAACAGTAATACAAAGAAGATTATGGAACCAAACACTATTGGCCAAGAATGATCACGTGTCTTTTTTGTCTCCACCATTGAAGGCATGACCCGCGAGATTTCCCGGTATCATTAAACAGAAGAACAAACAGACATATTGCTCACGTGGAATAGCATAAGGCCACAAGCATGATAGCCCTATATGTCCCGTGAATATGTATTTGCTTGTGGGAGCTAATGTTGGGGGAGGGTCAGTCAGGCCAATTTTATGTTCGAAAATAGGTTGTCCTTACATGAATAACGTACGTTAATTTCTTTGTAAGTTCATTGCAATGATCTTGTGTGAATTTGTAAACAAAAAGTGTTGATTTGTTTGTTTTTAATTTCAAGATTATTGTTTATTGTAGCCTTCCGTGAGAGATCATCTTGTTGATATAAAGTGATGCCCAAAATACAGTCCGCGGGTAACATCCGGCCCGCGAGGGGATTCAAAATAGAAGTTAGAAAGAAAAAAATCTTTCCGTAAGTTAGGGTGAACGGATTGGTCTTCTTAATAAGATAGCATATTTGTTTTTTTAAAGAATGAGTGTCTCTTTTGAAAGGATATAAAACACTTTATGAAATTCGCGAATAAATGTAATGTAATCATGGGTTTCTAATAAAAATGGTTCATTGTCTATTTCCTTTTTTTTTCTTTTTGTTAATGTGGCCCGCGCGTCGGATTTTAAAGTGGCCCACTGGCCGAATAAGGTTGAGCATCACTGATATAAGGGTTATAAGGGTTATTGTTCATTGTCTACGTGAGTAGCGTCCCTTGTCTGTGTTGTTGACCAAAATGCGTCATGTTTTTCTTCTTCTCCCTCCTACTTAGAAAAGCATTTTGTTTTTATCAACTCACTTTGTCTGTCTGTCTGTCTGGTCAAAAGTTTGTACACGATATTTCTCCTACACCCAATCTCGAATCAAGTTGAAATTTTGAACAATTATTTCTTTTTACCTGACACCATAAGAATCAATAAAAAAAAAAATTAGTTAATTAAATAGTGGTAAAAAATAACTTTTTTTTTCGTATCTCAAACAAGGGAAAGAAATATTACTTGACTGAAGTGGTGGTATAAGTTGAATAAGTCCCCTTTATAGATTGTCTTCTGATGCTTATTACAAATGTAATTACACGACTGATCCAAAACTAATGATACACTTAATATAAGCTTTATTATTTTTTTAACTTTTTTTAATTTTGTTATTTTGCTTATTTATACATTTAAGCAGACAGACTTGAGCTATAAGATATATTGAGAGAATAAAATCCGTCGATGACCTAAGACGAAGAATGAATGGATAATTGGACAAATTGTAGGTTAATGTAAACACATTCTGTGCTACAAAAGTCAATGACATGCAATTACTTGTTGACCGATCAAATAGAAAGCATGAGGACTGATTAAAGTCGATATTTTCTACCTGTCAGTGTCATCACGATGGTGTCAGCGCTAATAAAAATTCGACTGGAAAAAAATCTAAGAGATAGGTCAATCGACCTTATTCACCCAAAACGAACTGTCACGTGATGTCCATGGATTAAAAACACTGAAAACTAAGGTCGCGTGTGTAATGGAGCGTGTGTGTGTGTGTTTCTATGGCGACGGTGATAAGAGGTTAGCGACTGGCTGTGAATGATGCAACATAGGTGGCATTGTCGTCATTTGGTCTTAGTTAGGGGAGACGATTCCATAATAGAGACTGAAAGGTTGTTATTGTAGTGCAGTGTTTCCCAAACTTTTGACCTCCGTGTACCCCTTTTATAATTTTCGTAACGCTGAGTACCCCTGGCCCCCTTCCCGCAAAAAAAAGGGATTAAAACTAACAATTAAAATATATTATTTATTTATACACTAAATAATAATGAACGAATAATCATCATCATCATCATCAAACTCCATTTGAGTGAGGGCTTGAAAGGCTTAAAGGCGCCTCATGCGCTCCCAGACTCCACGGGCTTTTTGGGACTTGTCCCAGCCCTGGACAGAAACCCTGCTGTCTTGCGTAGTGCGTATATGTCACCAAACAGGTCGGGAATTTTTGGTTTCCCAGACCTGTCGATACGGAGATCAGCAAGTCTGGGGCAGTCAAACAGAATATGAGGCACGGTTTCCTCTTCTTCCCGCAGCGGGGAGCACCGTGAATCAAAATTTGCCCATAGCCGCGAGAAATATGAGCCAACAGGACAGTGACCTGTCCTACACTGTGCTATAATAGCTTGCTCAGGCCTGGACAGCCTCCACCACGGGTAAGTGCGGTCAGGGCGCCTCATGTTAGACTACCGACATACGCACATAATCAAGGCTAAGAAAAACATATACACTGATGAAGTCATGATCTTTTTTTTTTCTCCTCAAGTCAAAGGGTTTAAATGTCCTCGCAAAGTTCTGATAGTAATACAAAAATATCAATATTAATATCTCAAATCTCAATATTATTATTGTCTTAACACTATATCTCAAACACATAAATCAAATTAAAAATAAACCTAGATTATGATCTCTGGAAATACTTGTGCCCGTTAAATCTGAAGAGTAAATATTTTTTTTAATTATTATTATTATTAGAGTTCCCGTGTTTGCAATCATCTGATCCAACAGAAGGCAAATAGCCTGCGGCCAAATTATACCGCGTTCATTTCAACGAGGATTTGTTTATTTTGACCAAGTAGAACGTCTTCCGAGTTCATTTAGTTCTAATTAATAAATGAGATCAATAAAATGTAGAGACATCTGCTTTTTTTATTTTTGGTGTCGGGGGGGGTACTGTATATGCTTGTTATTATGCCCCCCTCTCTGCCCCGCGCGCTTTGCTGTTGTGTTGATGATGGTCGTTGACTTACAGGATTATAGCCTATATCCCCTACATAACCCGTAGAAGGGTAGGCGTATTATGTTTTAGCTAATAAACTTGAAATAGCTTGAAATAACTTGAATAACTTCCTTGTGAACAAAACTTAATATAACTTTATTTATAATATAAACACAATCAAGATAATATAAATGTGCCCAAACTACGACCAGCGGGACAAATCCAGTCCACTTCTGAGCAATATGCACAAAGAAGCAGAAGGTCGGTTCTGTTGAGCGAGATTTAAATTTTGATGTAATGCCAGTGCCGGATTTAAGAGAGGGGTAGGCGGGGCTCCAGTCCCTGGGAGACCTAATAAAGGGGCCTTCACAAAAGATAAATATAAATATATACGAATTTCGAAGGGTCAGAAACTCTGAATTTATTATTTTTTTTTAGCATTTTTACGGCAGGCAAAAATGTCATGATTAAGAAGTGAATGCTTGTAGCATGCTCGGAATAAGTCAGTGCATCTTCAGATTACGACAGTGCGTCTACCAAGGGTATTGCACTCCACAAACTAAAAAAATATGCACTTTTTCAAAAACTAAATTACGTATATCAAATATTTGTTTTAAAGGGAAAATGAGATTAAATGTATAGGCCCAGACTATTATATGTATCTAAAATATGGCTTGCTTTTAGATATTAGTATTTGCATTCGTTAGTGGATTTTCATTATGGTACCGGTAAAATAAATTTCCTTTCAGACCTTGTGGTCTATGAAGTAAAGGGCATCTGTTTCTGTGGCCTACGGTAAACGAGGGTGTCATGTGTCCAGCACAAAGACAAACCGCCTTAGAGCTGCGTGGACTCAGAGGCGCCGAAGATCCCGAAATAAAAAAAACCTGTCTTCACCAGGATTTGAATCTCGGAACCCCGGTTCGGAGGCCAATCGCTTTATCGCTCAGCCACCGCGACTCCTATTTTCATTAAGGGCTGCGACGAATAGTACAAAATTCATGACCCGAGGCATCCACAGAAATAAATCCGGCCCTGTGCGGTGCTGACTGCTACACAGTCGTCGGAAATTTAGATGTATTTCACCCCCCCCCCCCAAGCCCTCACTATTGCCTTCCACCCGTGGGTACGGGCTCAAGATTATAACGATGGTACTTTTTTCTCGTTGGGTAAGTGTAAGGGAAAAGAATCGAGTTATTACCCATGTATCAGTACAACGTCTTACAAGCAGGGCCGGCCGATTTCAACGATTTGCTCAATTGGGCACCGCGCTTGGCAGGGGCTCCACAGTTTACATCCAGCATATCGCTATCAGTCATCAGTCATGGTCGCTATCAGTCATGGTCGCTATCAGTCATCAGTCATGGTCGCTATCAGTCATCAGTCATGGTCGCTATCAGTCATCAGTCATGGTCGCTATCAGTCATCAGTCATGGTCGCTATCAGTCATGGTCGCTATCAGTAATGGTCTCTATCAGTCATCAGTCATGGTCGCTATCAGTCATGGTCGCTTTCAGTCATGGTCGCTTTCAGTCATGGTCGCTATCAGTCATCATTCATGGTCGCTATCAGTCATCAGTCATGGTCGCTATCAGTCATGGTCGCTATCAGTCATGATCGCTATCAGTCATCAGTCATGGTCGCTATCAGTCATGGTCACTATCAGTCATCAGTCATGGTCGCTATCAGTCATCAGTCATGGTCGCTTTCAGTCATGGTCGCTATCAGTCATCAGTCATGGTCGCTATCAGTCATGGTCGCTACCAGTCATGGTCGCTATCAGTCATCAGTCATGGTCGCTATCAGTCATGGTCACTATCAGTCATCAGTCATGGTCGCTATCAGTCATCAGTCATGGTCGCTATCAGTCATCAGTCATGGTCGCTATCAGTCATGGTCGCTATCAGCCATCAGTCATGGTCGCTATCAGTTATGGTCGCTATCTGTCATCAGTCATGGTCGCTATCAGTCATGGTCGCTATCAGTCATCAGTCATGGTCGCTATCAGTCATGGTCGCTATCAGTCATCAGTCATGGTCGCTATCAGTTATGGTCGCTATCTGTCATCAGTCATGGTCGCTATCAGTCATGGTCGCTATCAGTCATCAGTCATGGTCGTTATCAGTCATGGTTCTTGTCACAGGCTTTGAAAGGTGTAAGACGTAAAGGGTTAACATATTTAGTATATCGTACGATTGACGTAACTTTAATAAGCCCCAGTGGCGTAGCTAGGGTGGGGAGAATTTGAGAATCTCATCGGGCACCCTGTTTACACTAAATAATACTCAAAATGTAGGGCCACCCAAAGAAATCAAGCCCCCGGGCCCCTAAATGATGAAAAAATTTCTAGCTACGCCCCTGATTAGCGCACAGGCATCTATTGCATTTGAGTTGTTTCCTATACATGCTGTATAAGAAATGTTAACATGATCTAATTAATAATAATAGTTCTGATTGTAAAAGAAAAAAATTAAAGAGGTGGCCTCGCAAACATTCATTAAATTGGGCCCCGCAAGTCATAAGGCCGGTCCTGCATACAAGCAACTAAAAAATATTACATGTATATATACTCCTTACATTTAAACATTTACAGCCCAATATTGGGTCCTTCCTTTTTTATTTCAAGGGGCCTCTAAGGGCCCCTAATGGTCAAGGGCCAGAACGCAATGAACCTGTTAGCACCTTGTTGTTACGCCAAGGACCTAAAATCTAGATCTTGATCAAAATCTAGACTCCTATGGTCAATTTACACACATTTTATAGTGCTATAAAAATCATAAAAAATAGCGTGAAGAGATCTGAAGGTTTCCGGTGTCTGACGAAATAGGCTAGAACGTTATTGAAGGTCAAACCCACCTTAACTCTCTGCACTGACGATGTAGAATTTAAGGTATGGGGAAGGTGTATGTGTTTCGAGGTGTCTGCATGTATGTTTGGGGTAGAGCAGGGGTTCTCAACCTATGGGTCGCGACCACCTGGGGATCGGTTGACGATTTGCTAGGGGTCGCCTAACACCATCGAAAAATTTGGCTTGTTTTTGTCTCATCTTCTATTGCTGTGTTTGGGGGGTGGGAGGTAGGGGGTCGCGGCAGAGTGGGGGACTGTAAAAAGGGGTCGCCGAGATTAAAAGGTTGAGAAACGCTGGGGTAGAGGGTCTGTTTTTTTTTTTCCTCCATTCCTTGACTTATGGGTAAAATATTAAAACTAGTTGGATCTTGATTATGTTAAGTGGAGAAGTTTGGTGGCTAGACCTTGGGGGAGCATGTGATGTCAAACAGGATGTAGAGTCATTGTATTTATAGAACTTCTTTTTTTTTAAACTTCAATGCATGGTTAAGCAGAAAGAACACCGATGAATGACATGGCTTTTTGACACCCCTACCCACCCATACATAAATACACACACTTGAACATATATCCCATAGTTCATATTCCACGTAAACACACACACACATAGACACACACACAAAGAAGCCATTATAAAAGAGGAAAAAAATATCTTGCAGTGATAGCCTTTTTAAGATATACGACTTGACGAATGAAACATAAGATATCTTTTCGCTCCACTTCTGACTCCATTTTAAATGTTTGTTTTTTTGAATAAGTCTGTCAACGGTGGGACATTAAATTACATAAGAAGCGTAGATGCCAACGCACGGTGTCGCGGTATTTAAGTTAAGCATGATTGGAGATTTTTTTTTTCAGGTAGTGTTAGAGCTATTTTCTAATGATCACAATGAAAAATACAAAAAAAAAAAAAATAAAAAAATAAAATTGGAACAATAAAAAAAAAAAAAAAAAAAAAAAAAAAGATTTCACTCTTTTTCTCTCTTTCTTTCTCTACCGTTCTCTTTCTCAACTCCCTTCTTCTTTTCTCTTCTTCTTTCTCTCTCTTCTTTCATCACTCTCGTGTCTTTCTTCTTTCTCTCTCTTCTTCTCTCTCTTTATTATCTCTCTTATAATATTTCTCTCTTTACAACCCATCTCTCCAGTCTTCCTCCTTTCTCTTCTTTCTTTTCCCCCCTCTCCCTCTCTCTTCTTTCACTCTTAATCTCCACTCTCTCTTTTCAGCTTTCATTTTCTCTCTCTCTCTCTCTCTCTCTCTCTCACACTATATGACAGTATGAATAGGACATTTCAATACATGTCAACACATTGACACACACGTCTTAACCATCTGCGTACACGAGGGCCGAGATACACGTACAGTCAGGTTTACATAGGTCCACCTTCTTAAGGGTTCTCAAACTCAGTGGTAGATACGGATTACGGATACAAACACTTCTACCCTTATTTCTGCTTTTAGCTTAATAAAAAAAAATGATTTCCACAGACGCGTTGTTGTCGATGATAGGAAAGAAGAGCATGATGATTATCCTTATTATCCTGCTTATCATAGTCAGCATCATTATCGCTCTCGTTACCATTATTTTTATAATCATCATCATTTTCATTATCCACATTAACTCTTTCTCTCCGTCATTATTTACCACATTCTGATGGAATCAACGTTGGTATCGTCAGTTAGTAGAGAAAGAGTTAACACCATTAGCATAATTATCATTATGATTATAGCAAGTGTTATCATCAACTCCAGCACCATTATCATCATTTGACGTTATCGTCAACATCATTACAAGCGTTATCATCCTCATTATCATTGTCAGCACAATTTCATCGTCATATTATCTTCACCATCATCACCTCCATAATTATAGTTATCACGATAATTGTTATCATTATCATCATCAAGTTCTAATAATTTTCATCATTATCATTATGCTCATTATTATGACAAGGATTTCAGCATCAACATCATTATTGAACTGTGCTTGAGCTTAAGAGGCTCAGGTCCATGTTTAACTTTTAATCATGACAGTGCCCTGAATGACTAGTAACTAAGGCTTAAATAATTACTCTTTCACAAGCACACACACACATACACATCTTCATTGGCCTTCTTCCGTCGTAGAACGACTATGGTTCATCTCAGAGCACACTTCCTCGTGTGGCTGTGGAGCCCTATTTTGGAGACACACTCCCGTCCACAGATAGCGCCGGTTAAAGTGGCTTCTGCTTCGGTGGTAGAGGAGCTGGCCGTTTTTCGGATTGTTCGTTTTTCTTTCCATGTACTTTCACTGTCCATAGCTTTCTTGGTCACTGTCCCTCTCCATCTGTTGCGGTCTAGAGCTAGGTCTTCTTCTATATTATGGTTTAGATCAGTGGTACCCGAAATACGGCCCGCAGGCCAAATCCGGCGAAATGGTTCTTTCTGGCCATCCGAAACGACCGCACAAAGTGTAGAAAATCCCCCCTCTCCAAAAAAAGGTTGAATATAGTTATTTCTACCAACGTTAGGGCCCTAACTTTTTCTCTGATGGATTGGTACCATGACTTTTAACCATTAAAAGGCGTGTGGTTGTTTAGCCTCTAAACATCAGAATTGTAATTCCATTTTGAATGCACTCATTCTAAAACAGCTCAGCACCATAAGGGTTAACATTGTGTTTATGAGCTGGGACTAGATGTATAATCTGACAGAAAAATTGAACGTATCTTTACTTTTTTTGTGGACAATTATTATTATTATTATATTATTATTATAGCTTTTATATAGCGCTACATTTATACTTATACCATGCTCAGAGCGCTTTGGTCCAATCTCATTTGTGGGGGGGGGGGGGGGGGGAGGGAGGGGGTATCTAGGAGTTGGTTTTCCGTGCTGCCTTTAGGCGCCCAGTAAACACAACTCTGCCCGAGTCGGGTGTCGAACCTCGAGCCAAGACAAGACAAGTTCAAGCGCACTTAGCCTCTCGACCACGCTTCCCACCAATGATAATAAGCCAATGTATTTGTAAAATGTTTGTAAAATGTTTTACATATTTCGGATGTTCCTTCAGAGTTGAAGATAGTTTACTTCCTAGTCCAAACCTCCCGCAGGACGACGGGGGATGGGAGCGGGCAGGGTTTGAACCCTCGACCGTCGATAAATTCGAACGACAGTCCAGCGCGCAAACCGCACGACCAGGCAGCCATTCGTAAAGAAAGTGTGGCTGTTTAAAAAAACAAACAAACAAATATGGCAGCATTCTTGGTTTGAAACGCGAATAAAATATTGTTAAACTACGCCTAGAGATTGAAGGATTGAAGAGTTGCCAAAAAGAGATAAGGAAATGAGTCGGTGGTTAAGCTAGATAGAATGTTGCTCACATTGTAAGTAGAGAAATGAAGCCATTGTTCCGAAGGGTAGAAAAGAAGACAAACTTCAAACATCTCACTAATTAATGTAAGTGCTAGATCCACGGGTTTCTAATCAAATAGTTTCAGTTCCGTTTCATTACGTTTTTTTTTGTATCTTTTAGATTTTCTAACCCGCGACACGCGTGGCGGAAATTAACTCTTTCTCTCCTAACCGACGATACCATCGTTGATTTGAACTCTTTAGATTAAATTAATGTTTGATTTTGTAAACTTTACTTTAGTCTTATTTACTAATTGCATGCCGTCCCCTTCAACTCTATACCAACTAAAACATTTTCTGATAACAAACGAAAAGGTTTTAAGTGGTTAATTAAAAAAAGAGTAGTGAAATACTACTCAGTAATTGGAAGAATTCCGTTGAAACGTGGAAAATAATGACGGAGAGAAAGAGTTAAAATGTCGAATGAGGCTGGGCATCACTGGTGTAGCCAGTACACATTATGTCAGAGCTTAATTTAAGGGGAAGCATAGCTTCAGGATAAAACTCTCCCAACTCTTGTCCAACAGCCATTTAAATAACTTTTTTTTTTTCGCTATGGTTGTGTAATGAAATGATAACGACTATAATACCAATACCATGGCTTTATTAGACAAAATTAGACTCTACAGTAAACAGTGAATGAAACCAGCATGTCTTATCTTATCTTATCTAATCTTATATAATACAGACGTTACTTCAAAAAAGAAGATGATTACGTCCTACGCGTCATGCATTCAGTCATGCATATTAACCAATGACTTAAATTCTGCAAAGTCACTGGTTTTCCTGGCTAGCTCAGGCAACCCATTCCATGCTCTAATAGCACTAGGGAAGAAGGAGTATTTGTACAAATTTGTCCTAGCATATGGGATGAGGAATGTGCCTTTTTTCTTTGTGTCTTTCAGAGTATTTTATTAAATTTTGTTTTTGTATTTGAAGATTATGGTTCAGTGTTTTATGTATAATTGCTACTTTACTTTTGAGTCTTCTGTACTGAAGGCTTTCTAAATTTAGTGATTTTACTAATGGTGTTACTCTAGTCAAATGTGAATATTCGTTTGTTATGAATCTCACTGCTCTTTTTTGTGTCTGTTCAAGTTTCTCAATGTTTTCTTGAGTTGTGGGGCCCCAAACGGAGGATGCATATTCTATTATTGGCCTAACCAAGGTTAAATAACATTTTAGTTTTATAGAAATTTCTTTTAATAAATCCAAATGCTTTGTTTGATTTTTTTTATAGTTTCATCAATATGTGGATTCCATGACAGTTTTTCATTTATTATAACACCTAGGTATTTTGCGTTTTTAGTCTGTGTTACTGGTTTGCCATGTCTCGCATAACACTGATGCAGTACTATATACACACACACACACTGGACATGAAACACACACACTGGGCATGACCTTCTGACACGCTGGACGCACGCAGAAAATCGACTCAGTTACACTACAGGTTGATATCAAATTAATTGAAGATCTGTTTCATCATTTATCTTATCTAATGTATCTTATATACTACAGACGCTAATTAAAAAAAAAGATAATTACGTCCTACGCATTTCATGAGTCAATCTAGTCATGCCTGTTAATCAATGACTTAACTCTTTCTCTCCGTAATTATTTACCACATTCTGGTGGAATCAACGCTGGTATCGTCAGTTAGGAGAGAAGGAGTTGAACTCTGCTTCTCGTTAAAATGTGCTTCTATCTTTATATCTTTCTAAGTATTTCATTAAAGGTTTTTTTTGGTTCAGTGTTTTTTAACGTATTAGAGCTACAAGTGTCTAAGTTTAGTGATTTTACTAATGGTGTTACTCTAATCAAATTGGAATGTTCGTTTGTAATAAAACTCCCTGCTCTATTTTCTATTTGTTCTAGTTTCTTTATGTTTTCTTGAGTTCAGGGATCCCAAACAGGGAATGCATATTTTAATATTGGCCTAACTAAAGTTAAATAGCATTTTTAAGTTTAATGATCTTGTTTGATTTGTAAATTATGTTTTTAAAATAAACTTTTAGTTTTTAGGAATGCAGCATTTCCCGTGGCTGCACAACCCCAGCTAGAACCTACATATTTTGCCACATTCAGGGTAAGCATAACCACAATAAATAAAGACGCTATTAAAGAACAAATTATTATTTTTATTATTTTGTCAGGCCTATGAGCTTAGCACGACACTGTAAAGTATAATACACAACTAGGCTAGATACTAATTACATTAACAAAATAATAGCAACTTACCCATTAGGATTAGGATTTAGTCCAAACAAAAAAAGACAAAAGCTTAATATCTCGATATATCCCAAGTCAGGCGATCTTTTGGAACGAAACATACAAACAGTAGAAAGCAGACGTAACCTTGACTTAACTGTGCACTGAATACCAAGTCAACACGACCAGGTTTGAAGAAAAAAAAAAGAAAAGAGTGCAGCAGGGAGGGGGGGGGGTAGAGATAAAGACCGAATTCTATGTCAAAGGTCAAAAAGCGACTTGTTGAATACTCTCGAAGTTCACAATGAAAACTTTTGTTGGATTCTTACTCTCTGAAACAAAACGATGGATGGCTGCGAGGTGGTGTGGTATAATGTCGGCATGATGGCCCGAGTTCGAACCCCTAACCGCAGTCATTCGCTGACGTCCTGCAGGACGTTTGGGCAGGACGTAATAATGTACATTTCTGAACTCACGTCCGAAACTTTAAAAAAAAAAAACAACAATTTATGGAGTTACATAAAACCTGTATTTGAATTTAAGCAGTGTCTGGAGATGAGGCAAGGCGAAAATGCAGTGGCGTCACTAGCGTCTGTGTCACCCGTTGCATTTAGTTCAGGGTGTTACACTCTAGCAGCTTTCCTCCAAAAATGTCTCTATTTATACATATATTCATATTTTGTAGACCACAATTAGCTGAGCATGTTACCTATACTTATTGATTGCTACACAACTATAAATAAATGGAGCATAAAAGATATATTGTTGGACTTTTTGGACTTTTTGCTCAAACCATAGCGTCTCAAACGTTGGCTAGTGACAGTCTGTGTTGAGGCCTACTATAAAGGCTGGTCCCCCTAGAACGCCATTTTGTTGTAGGGCAAACAGAATTTAACTCTTTCTCTCCGTAATTATTTACCACATTCTGGTGGAATCAACGCTGGTATCGTCAGCTAGGAGAGAAAGAGTTAATGAATGATTAAATGAAGTGTGAGAGACATGAGAGAGAAAACGACTGAAGATTTGTGTCTCGTCTTATCAAATTGAAATTTGCATAATTCATTGTCGAACACAATATTTGAATCAATTAAAAATTAAAAAATTAGTTAATCAAATAATGGTCATTAATTAATTTTGATTTTTTTAGTAAAAAAGAGAAATACATCTTGCAGCATTGATATATATATATATATATATATATATATATATATAACAGCAATTGTGCGGTTCCACCCTTCTATAAGGCCATACGCTTTGTTTTTTTTAAAGTATTTTATTTTTTATATTTTGCTTGTTTAAACAAAGCGGATCTTGATTAGGCCGTGCTCAAAATATGGCCGCTAGCGTGTAAAAACACACATTGTGCATTAGGTCGCGGTGGCCGTGACCCAAACGATCCGAGTCCAACTAAACAGACTTTACGACTCGAAGTCTTTTCATACCGAGTTATCAAATCAAGAAAATATTTCGTTCCACTTACCATACGATTTAACTCTTTCTCTCCGTCATTATTTTCTACGTTCCGGCGGAATTATTCATTTTTCTCATTTGTGTTTCACTCCCCTGTTATGATTAAACTTCAATCACGTTTTTTTTTTTGTAAGTAATCAGGAAATGTTATTTTAGGACTATACTTATAGAAGAATGCATGCTCTTTTTATATAATCCAAATTAAAGTTAAAACCAAAAATTAATTTAATTGAATGTGTGAAATCAACGTTGGTATCGTCAGTTCGGAAAAAAAAGAGTAAAATGTTTTAGTCTGTGCAATGCTTCTCAGCCTTAACGTGGCGCTCGGGTGGAAACGGTCGTTAGAAAAGGAAATAAGGCGAATAGGGAAGTAAAACAGAACTCCCGTAAGGGGTGCCTTAGGACCGAGTCCATTGCACTGGCGGGTATGGAAAAAAACAACAACAAACATGTCACTACCCACACACCGTTTCTCATGTGGCCTTTTTATGAACAGCTGCTGAGGTACAGATAAGGAAAATGGAGGGATCCCCGGTGCTCTCGGCCTTCAGCCTTGCATCTAAACCCAATCATGGCTAGATGACGCGTAGGACGTTATCATCTTCTTTTTTTGAAGTAACGTCTGTAATTAAATAAGAATAAGAAGGGTTTTTAAAAAATGACATCTGCTTGGATCTTCCTCAGACTGGACAGTTTGTTCAGACAGGCAGAAGGAGCCATTAATGCGAACTTCCGAGTTCCAGAGAGTTTCAAGTTTCTTCGACTCAATTCTTACAATTAAGACGCACGAGCATTGAAATAAAAAGTACGCATAATGACGTGAACCGCGATAAAGATTTTTGCACTTATAATGATACAGTAGGGTTTTTCACCACATTTAGGCTGCTGCCTGCTCGATATTGTGCTCTATAAGTGTTTACAAAATTCTTCAGCTACATTCTATGTGATGAATTTAAAAAACGCATCTCGATCCGACAACTTGTAAGTATCCATATTTACGATGATGACTATATAATTAAAGAGCAGTGCTAATGATTTTGAATTATGTACAACCTCTCGATAACTATGATCGACAGTGTCTGGACGTGGAGCCCATAACATGTTTCGCCACGGCCTAGGGTTCCACCATTGAGATCCAAAGAAGTCCAAAAGAAAAGACCTTATTGAAGACCGGCGAAGTAGACAAACGTAACAAAATAAAGTTGTTTCCCCTTTCAGACCTCGGGGGTGGCGGAAAGCCGGTTTTGAATCCGGGACAATCGAAACCATTTGAAGATCCATGGTAGTCATGCCACGAAATTTCAAGAACCCTCTAGACCAGTTATTAACCACTGCTCCGCTTCTCCCCGCAACCTACCCCGTTGGTCCGCCCCCCCCCCCCCCCGCGTACACGCAACACATCAACCAAAATATCAACACGTCCAAAATGGCGGATGTTTTTCTCCTGTGGCAGACATGCGCGCACGCTTAACTTTTGGTAGCAGTTTATATTAGTTACTTCGTTGGTTGCCTTAACTCTATCTCTCCGTAATTATTTTACCACATTCTGGTGGAATCAACGCTGGTATCGCCGGTTAGGAGAGAAAGAGTTAACAAAACATTGGAAAAAAAGTATTGTAGCGAAATGGTGTGTGTGTGTGTGCGTGTGTGTATGTGTGTGTGTGTGTGTGCATGTATGGCAGTCTAATGGGGGGAGGGGCGATCGTCCTGGAGCGAGACCATTCGTTATATAAGGTCTCAACGCTGAACTGCAACGTCACAGCCTCTGGGCAGTTTAGACGTTGTACAGACCTGTCACGTGTCAACGAGCTATTGGTCTTAACTGCCCACAGGTTGTGACGCTGCAGGTCAGTGTTCAGGCCTACTGTAACGATTGGCCTCGCCTGGAGTAGCCATGTTGTCCCTTTTTAAAATAGAAACCGTCAATCCATTTTATATTTATAAGCAAGGATGCCAGCGCTAGTATCAGGCTTTGAATGCCTTAACGCTAATGTCAGAAGGTCATGTTATAACCAACCTCCTGAGATCAGAGGATTATGTTATGAATAACCTTCCGATTCAATACAAAATCAATCAACTATTTAATAAATTTTGTTTTGTGTAGAAAAAGGAACCTTGATCATGTAGTACTGAGATATATTTAATTGATTTTGCGGTTATTCCCTTTAGACAAGCGTTGTTGTTTTTTTCTGCTTTGCATGTTTAAAATTGAATTTGAAACAGATTTGAGGCATATATTTCGTTTTATACAAGTGGCGCTTTTTGAAAAAAAAAATTGAATTCATAGCACCGAAAAACTGCATCATTTTTGGTTAGTATGCATGACTAAATGCAAGATAAGAAGATAAGAAGATCATTATTACTATGGTCTGAAGTTTCCTTGAGCTGCATAGCACCGCTTTACGGGCCGAATATGTCCCACAGGCTGTAGATTGTACATCAGTGCGCTCCGCCATTAGCTGTTGACCACAATGGTGCGTGCACAACATGACGGGATGATGGTTCATCTTGACATGTCACTAGCTAGCTCCACCGATTCGCTCCACCAAATCCATCTTGTACATGTTTATTTATCGTTGATCAAACCGCAGTTGAATGAATGCAAAAAAAAAAAAAAAATGGTTACAGTTCAGACATTTGATGTTGTCTATTTACTCTATTAGTACAGCTCAAAAGGGAGATGACACGTTATTTACATTCGTTTTCTTGTGGCAACACTGGTATAGGATTTGTCCCCCTTTCTTTGACAGTGACATCGATTCCCAAATTATGTATTAGTGAAGCGAGCAAAAAATGGTTAAGAGTATGTACTAGACCTATATCACGGGATCTTGTTTCATTGTAGGTTTGTTGGACCATAATATGTTGGTCTTTACTGTGTGCGACACTTGAGTTAATAAGTTATTCTTTTTAACAAACCCATGCAGGCGGCATAAAAAGCAGAATCGGCGGAGTTTCATTGTTTAGTCTAGAATTTCTGCATTTCAAAGAAAATAGTGAAATAAAGTTACTAATGTCCCTCTTTCAGACCATGTGGTCTATAAGGCAGATGATGTTAAGGTCATCCGTTTCTTTGGCCAACTGTTAACAAGCAGGGTGTCATGTGGCCAGCACAACGATCAACCACCTTTAATTTCCCCAACTAAAGTCAGGTACCCATTAGAGTTGGGTGAACTCAGAAGCGTCTTAAAAATCTCAAAATTAAAATCCCAGTGTTCACCGAGATTCGAGCCCAGGACCTTCAGGTTCGGAAGCCAAGAGCCCATTCAGTCCTCGTGCCCCCTAAGAAGATAGATATTTAATAATATCAAAGTTCCCCTTTCAGACCTTGCAATCTATATGGCAGAGAATATAACGGTCATCTGTTTCTATGGTCGACGGTTAACGAGGGTGTCATGTGGCCAGCACAACGACCAACGGTCTTTATTTTTTTCCAACTAATATCTGGTACACATTGTAGATTGTTTGGGATCAGGGGTTCCCCGTGAATCCCGAAATGAAATTCAAAATCCCAGTCTTCAACAAGATTCGAACCCCAGACTCCTCGGTTCGGAAGAGAAGTGCTAATTCACTCAGCCACAACATCTGTAATATTACATTGTTCAAATGTAACTTGTGTAAGCTGAAACGTCAGGGACCATTCTAGGATTTAGCTTTTTAATCACATTAGAACTTAAAATAAATAATTATCTCTAGACGTAGAATACAATACCATAGATGTTTAAATATTGTAAATAGAATATTTACAGCATCAATGTTCCAACAGGACGTATGCATTTCATTATTTGTTTCTAAAACCTTTCATTGTGTGGTATGTTTATTAGTGTGTTTTACTTTCTTCTTTGTACGCAGTGCACTTGTATATTCTTTGTATAGAGTGTACTTGTATGTTCTTTGTATAGAATGTACTTGCGTGTTCTTTGTATAGCGTGTACTTGTATGTTCTTTGTATAGAGTGTACTTGTATGTTCTTTGTATAGAGTGTACTTGTATGTTCTTTGTATAGTGTCCATGTATGTTATTTGCATGAAGTGTTCCTGTATGTTCTTTGTATAGAGTGTACTTGTAAGTCTTTGATATAAGATAAGAGTGTCTAATGCAGGAAACCCTTTAAAATAATCTCAGATTAAATAACAAGAACAGCAGATATCACAAAAACAAACAAACAATAACAAACAAAATTCATTAAGAAATTAATGTTTGTTTGATTAAGACTATTCCCATGTTATATTTTACCATATTATTATTTTTTGATCATAGACTACAGAACAAACATGCGTGGTGAATGGCTAACTAAAGAAATATATAATAAATAAATAGATGATTAAATAGATAAAGAGATAAATAAATAAATAGATATATACATAAATAGATAGATAAATAAAAAGCTAAATAAAAAAAAAGATAAATAAATAAACAAATAGATACATAAATAGATAAATACATTGAAAATAAATAGATAAATAAATAAACAGATAACTAAATAATTAAATAGATTGATAAAGAAATGTATAGATAAATAACTGAAAAGATAAATAGATACATAATTAGATTAAAAAAAATTAATAGATATATAAATACACAAACAAAACTGAATCACTTTTGAAATTATTTTATTTGATAACATGGACATCAAATTATATATTTACATTTATTATACCCCCCAGTTTTTTTTATGATACATTATGGTACATGTTGATGTAATGAATTATATAACATTATATAACGAATTAAAATTCATTGAAAGATTATGTCAATATTTCATAACATGCTTTTAGTGTAGCTATATAGCAGTCTATGTAGTGTATTCAAGAGTCGCTCGGCCATCCATAGGATAGAAAGCGTAATAAATGACATGTATTGGAAATGTTCATCCATGTCGTAAAAAGCTAAAAATAGCAAGCCTTTTGGTGCATCCGGTGTACAAAATCAAATAAGTGTTAATATGAACTGCTTCTGTGGTGTTTCATGAGTACCTATGTGCACATTTTAGCTTTGCAGAATCAGTTTTTTTTTTTTTGGTCTTATGTTTTTTACTTTTATCTAGTTGGCAATTTAAAAGTTCCATTTAGAGTCCTTGACCTTGTTTAGCTTATAATGAAACTCTCCAATAGGGAACAACATTAAGATCATGGAACAGACATAATTTTACATTTTTAAATGGCATTGTACAAAAACTAGTATCATCAGGGCCGGATTTAAGTATATGGAGGCCTTAACCATCATTTTTCGAAAGCTATTATGAAGATCTACTTATGAATGAAAATACTTATATCTAAAAGCAGGCTAGATTTGAGAATTGTACATTTAATCTCACTTTCCTTGTAAAAAATATTTAATGTGCATATTTTAGTTTTAAAAAGTTATATTTTTGAGTTCATGGAAGGTAAGGCCATTGGTAGACGCACAGTCGTAAATCCGGGACTGCATTTACTTATTCCAAGCATTCTAGAAGGATAAACTTCTTAATCATAACATTTTTGTCAACCGTAAAAATGCGAAAAAAAATAAATATATTTTTTGATCCGTGAAATTCGGTAATATATTTTTTTCTCTTTTGTGGAGGCCCCTTTCTTGTGGACACTTAAATCCGGCCCTGAGTGACATTACCAATGCTGTTTATATTACTTTATATCCATGCCTTCCTCAAAGCTGGGATATGTGGCTGAATGGTAAACGCGCATAGCTACCTATCATGGGGGGCCCGAGTTTGAATCCAGACTTAAACTGAGTTGTGCTTGATGAGCGCCTAAAGGCAGCACGGAAACTTTCTCCCAGATACCCCCCTCCCCCCAAAAAAAAAATTAATTCACAAATATATTGCCCTAAGCAAAGGCAATTTTTAAAAAAAATGACCATGCTCTGGCAAGACTACTTTACAAATAAATATATTCTGAGTCAGGTGTAGGAGCGTAGAGGCACTATTTACAATTTTATAGCTGCGAAGGGGCGGACCTAACCCAAATATGTCAATGGTGGTCAATTTTTTTTTGGGGGGCGAGAAGCGTTAAAAAGAGCGATTCGGGTGCCATTTCGCACTCATTAAAAAGAAAAAAGCTGGCGTCAGATGACCACTGTTAAGAAACAGCTGGAAAGCTCTCTCCAAGATCATGGAACACATTTGAGACCAAAAGAAAAAGCTATTGTCGAAGATTGTGACAGACAACGAAAACTTATGTAGCCCAAGGCAGACAACGGTTTTGTCTGCATCACGTTGTCAAAATATGTAGGTCACCAGTGGGCTATCGTGGTGATACTTAATTATCCTTAATCTTCTAAATCGAAGGCATTGGCTTATTATTATTATTATTGTTATGCTAGAAAGAAACGAGTATTCATTCTCTGGCGCTGCTAGGGTCGAGTTTCGTTAAACAGAAACAAAACTCATTGTAGTCCCTTTATCAGTTTCCACTGGGAAATTTTCTGGTGATGTGGCAGGTCTGCAGAAGAACCGGTCTTTGACTGGCAATGAAAATCTTCTTAGGAATGTTAAAGGGGCCTTGAAGATATCTGTGAGATCATTTATCATTATCGCCTCGGTTGATGTAACAATGGGGTATATTGTTATTTTAGATAACTTCCATAAAAAGCTTAAGCTCCAAGCCTATTATTAATACTACTATTATTATCATCTCTTTAAATAAGCAACTGGATTTGCGTGGCCATGTGAAACACTGCACTTGTCCTAAATCTTGAGAATTGAAGACATTGCCATTCTTATTACGTATACGATAATTGACTAGATTGTTGAAAGGAGCTCGGGTTCTGTTCATAATAAGACAAAGCTAGTTACAACACTAAGATTTAAAAGTAAGACAAATGTATATGTCTATACATATATAACTGTAAAACTTACACTATAAAACAATGTGCCTGTCTATTGATGTGTTTGGATTGTTAAAAGTCTTTGCAGTTCAAGAAGATTATGTTTTACTATGAGAAGAGAGAACATTTTTTAAAACTTTCTTTTTTAATAAATTAAGTACGTGTTGCCTCCCTTCTTTGACTTTGCAAACCAATTATGAGCAATAACCTTTTTAGTTAAATGTAGTGGTCCTATAAGGCATTTTATATTGTGTACAAATCCATCAAATGGACAAAATTATTAACAATGGTTTATATAAGAAGGTCAGTTCTTGGCGTATCTGTAATCATTTAAGGTTTAACTAGATCTGTTATAATACTTGTCCACTGCTTTACATTGTGGCATTGAGTGTGTTCATTCATTTCAGTTTTCATTCGTTAATAAAGTTAATTCTATCTTGTCACATTTATTTCATATTTATAACTTAAAGATTATAATTTAAACATATAACTTGTACCGGTATGTTTTTTTTTTTTTCATGGAAGCACAGGAGTTTGATGGTGAAATCTCAGAATAGATTAATCCAAAATCATTTTGTTAGCTCCGAAAACTGTACAAGTGTTGTTGTTTTTTAAATGTCCAATCATTAAAAGCTTGTGTTCATATGTTGTTATTACTGTTTATAATACATAAATAAAATATAAAAAAAAAAAAATATAGCTATATTGTTAATAATTCACTCATCAGTATCATGTAAATCACACTATCTGACTTTGTGAAAAACGTCGCTAAATGAGATGGCTACATGCAGGGTTCATACTGGGGACCACTGCGATGACAGCGCCTACCACTTGGCCTATTTGTGACTCATTTGTAGCACGTGTAACGAATATAATAATAATAATATCAATAATAATAATAAGCTGTGCATCAAGGATTGGCCTCTTTAGTCACACAAGAAGTTGCAAAGGGAATAGATCGTCTCTCCAGACGTAAAATGCCACAGGATAATAACCTGAGCTGGAAAAACAACGAAAATGTGGGAACTTTGGTTTGGAGATTAAGCCTTTATGGAAATTATCTACAACAGCAATATACCCCATTGTCATATCAACCGAGGGGATAATAACAACTGACCTCACAGACACCTTCAAAGCCCATGGCATTCCTTAGAACATCCTCGTTGCCTGTCAGAGGGCGGTACTGCTGCAGACCTGCCACATCACCAGAAAATTCCTCAGTGGAAACTGTTAAAGGGATTACAATACGTTTTGTTTCTCTTTAAAGAAACTTGACACTGGCAGTTCGTTTCTAAAAAAATTATAATCTTTATTACCTTTTGTTTATTAACATTAACAGTGGAGAAGAGGAGACTTCAGAGAGAGAGAAAGAGAGAGAGAGAAGGAGAGAGAGAGAAGGAGAGAGAGAAGGAGAGAGAGAAGGAGAGAGAGAGAAGGAGAGAGAGAAGGAGAGATAGAAGGAGAGTGAAGGAGAGAGAGAAAGAGAGAAGGAGCGATAGAAGGAGAGTGAAGGAGAGAGAGAAAGAGAGAAGGAGCGATAGAAGGAGAGAGAGAAGAGGAGAGAGAGAGGAGGAGAGAGGAGGAAGGGTTGAGGTGTTCATCTTCCTTTAGCCAGTTATAAGATCTCCCACGTTCTACGGGAACTCTTGTGTAAAGAAAACAACAAACATTCTGCTATTCACTATCAACAGGAAACACTGCTTTTAAATTGAATTCATAACTCGGATTTGGAAAATATACAAAAAAGGAGACATAAGCCTCATAACATGTTCATTTCGTGTTCTTATGATGGGACTTGTCGAGCCAGGTTGGCTTTATTGTATCTCTGGGCCACTGGCTCCACGATGGGTATGATGGAGCCGAAGAGGGCCATGACTCCACAGAAGATGAATGAATAGTTCCAGGACTCGGTTGCATCTCTGATGGCTCCTGTGTGGAATAATAGAGGAACACATTATTAGGGGAGAAAATTAAAGTGACATAAAATAATAAAAAAATAAGTTAACTTTCAATATAATCACTACAAGTGCTATTAGAGCATGGAATGGGTTGCCTGAGCTAGCCAGGAAAACCAGTGACTTGGCAGAATTTAAGTCATTGGTTAATATGACTGAATGCATGACGCGTAGGACGTAATCATCTTCTTTTTTGAAGTAACGTCTGTATTATATAAGATAAGAATGTACATTAAATTATAATGTATTCTATATAAAGCAATTCATTAACGATTACTAATTGATTAACTCATATGTTGTTTTAGTTTTGATTGATTCGTGTATTGTTACCAACTATAATTGGTTATACGTTTTTTTCTCATTCTCGTATAACCAATTTGTGCCTGACAGACGGACGGAGAGAGTTAATAGAAGCTTTGTAAAGAGAAAAAAAACAGTACTAGCTCTTACATTACACTGGAAATCTGTCATGGCGCTACAAAAGCAGTGCCGCCTACATGTTTCAAAGGTATATATGTATTATTAAACGAAATGAGATTATATTTACAAGGACTCCATCTCTTTCTGCACAAACATAACATACTTGTAGAGTTGTCAATACGACTAAGTGCATTTATATTGGAGCTTCAAGGGCAGGGGCTTCCATAATAAAGGTATATTCCTTGTTCCATATGCCAGGACAAATCAGTAATAAAGCTCCTTCTTCCATACGCTAGGACAAATTTGTAATAAAGCTTCTTCTTCCATAATCTAGGACAATAAAGGTATATTCCTTGTTCCATATGCCAGGACAAATCTGTAATAAAGCTCCTTCTTCCATACGCTAGGACAAATTTGTAATAAAGCTTCTTCTTCCATAATCTAGGACAAATCTGTAATAATGCTCCTTCTTCCCTTGTGCTATTAGAGCATGGAAAGGGTTGCCTGAGCCAGCCAGGAAAAATTAATGACTTGGCTAAATTTAAGTCATCGGTTAAGATGCATGACTAGATGCATACTCATCTTTTTTTAAAGTAACGTCTGTATTATATAAGATAAGATAAGAAATTAAACTTCAATTCATTTCAATAGAGAGTGAGACAGACAGACAGAAATAGCTTTAATCATGGAGGATATAAACCAAGTGTGGAACGGAAAGAAATTGAAGGTGTAAAATCATCACAAGATCCATATTTACGTATAGGTAAGTTAGGTAACACAAGCTATAGTTTAAACAGGCTCTCAATTAATAGTTTTCACTGGCATATACTGTCTGTACTTATAAAAGTCAAAAACTAAAGGGGCTCTTAAGTAAAAAAAAAACAAAAACAAAACTTAAGGCTTATTCAAGAGTAGGCCTTAATACGGTACTAAGACTAAGATAGCTTATGGAAATTTGATTACAAGGACTCTTTCCTCATATAAAGACAACACAACAGAAACATACATATAAACAGAACAGACACAACATAAAGAGTTTCTTCATAGATGACACACAGACAATCTTGGTCTTATATCGCCAGAAAACGAAGTAACCACAACTCTTAGGCACGTCACAACACGTGACACACACACACACACTGGGCCGGGCCTAACTATTGCAGGGCCCTATGCGAAACAGATTGTGCGGGTCCCATTCTGTGTAGGGATAGGGATAATAAATGAAAATTACGATTTTTTATTAGAAAATAAATTCGTCTTTGCATTTTATTCATTCTTTACTAGTACAAAATTACGATCAATTTTTTTTTTAAATATCGCTTTTAATTATTATTTTTTTAATGAAACGGAAATGCTAGGCCTATAGATCTATGTTTATTTGCCAGTGACTCTTAAAGTAAAAAAAAAATAGTAATGGAACTTCCGCTTTAGGTTAAAATTCGCACTTTTATTACATTTTTATTAAACGAAAGCTTACAATGCCTTTTTATATCGCGCGCGACACACCAATACATTTTTGCCTTTTTCCTGGAGATTTTCATGAGTTTTCAGGAGATTTAGAATTAGCGCGGGGCCTATGAAAGTGCGGGGCCCACTGCGATCGCATGGGGTGCAGTGGCCTAAGGCCGACCCTGCACACACACACACACAGAGATAGAGAGCTTGCCCAGTTCAACAATCACACGTGAGTGTAACTAAGGGAGAGGAGGAGGGAGAATTTAAAAATCCCCCCGGGCGCCCACTTGCATGGGGGACTCCATTCCCCCAACTGAGAGTTTTTTACATTCAAAATTAAATATTACGCAAAATGCAGGGGCCCCCAAAAGAGGTCAAGCCCCATTCAGTGGCCCCCAAACGATCATCATCGTCATCATCATCATCATCATCAAACTCCATTAGAGTGAGGGCTTGAGAGGCAAAAGCCCTGGACAGAAACCCCGCTGTCTTGCGTAGTGCGTACATGCCACCATACAGGTCGAGAATGTTTGGATTCCCAGACCTTGTCGAGGCGGAGATCAGCAAGTCTGGGGCAGTCAAAGAGAACATAAGGCACGGTTTCCTCTTCTTCCCCGCAGCGGGGGCACCGTGAATCGAAATTGTGCCATAGCCGTGAGAAATATGATCCAACAGTGGCCTGTCCTGCACTGTGCTATAATAGCTTGCCCCAAACGATTGAAAAATTCCTAGCTACGCCTCTGGGATATTGTGACGCAATGTAAGACAACAACGGAGACCAAAACTTTTCTTTTTCTTTTCTTCCGGAGAGGGGGGCAGGCAGGGGAGGTAATCCACAAGCCAAAGGACGTTTAATTACCAAATGCTCTTTACCAGTGATGCCCAACATACGGCCCGCGACGACACCCAGCCCGCAACGTGGTTTTATCCGGCCCACTAAAACGTGTAGAAAACCCCCCCTTTTATAAAAAAAAATAATTAAAATATGTATCTTTAGCTATGTTAGGGTTAACCTTTAACATTTGTGCGTATCTGAAATGGGACCCTGAATGTAGAACCTGCCAGAAAAAGTGAACGAATCTCCACTTTTTTGTGGAACATGATAATAAGCCAACATATTTTATAAGTTAAGAAAGTGTGGCTGTTTTAAAAATACGACAACATACACATCTGCATCGTGAAATAAATACTACGGCATTCTTGGTTTGAGCCGCGAATAAAAATTTTTTTAACTCCGCCTAGAGATTGGAGGATTGATGGGAGTATTTAACAAAAAGAGTAAAGAAAATAAGTCGGTGGTAAAGCTAATTATAATGTTGCTCAGATTTGAAATGGATAAATAAAGCGAATTTCCGAGGTGTCTTCTTCTTAAACTGTCAGGTAGAGTTGAGCCTTCGGCTCTTGGAACTCTAGGCCAACAAAAGTGAACAAGAGCTCCCTCTCACCGGCCTGTATGAGAACAGTGTACTGTCTGTCTTGCGGGTGGGTCAAACTCGCGCAAGAGGCCACGTACACTAAGACCCCCACCATTTCCTTTTCTATACCAGGCTAACAGTGCGGGACACGCCATTTATTATGTAACGGCCCCTTGAGGAACAGCGCCTGGATTGTGACAAGGTTGCGGGAGCTTTTTTTACAACTCCGCGCATTACAACTAGGATGCTCTCGCACCCCCCTTAGGCACCCCGACGGGAGCCTGGTTTTGCTACCATTTAGCCTAATTGTTTCCTCTAACGATCGTTTCCACCCGGGCGCCACTATGAGGCAGGGTAAGATGCCCGGGTTCCGAGGTGTAAAAAAGGATAAACTTCCAATGTCTCATTTATTAATGCAAGTTTCTAGTCAAATAGATTCAGGTCGATTTCATTTTGTTTTTGTACCTTTTCGGTCATGTGGTCACACAAGTTTTAATTAAAAAATATATATCCATCTATTCACCAAACTTTTCTATAATACACTCGACACAGTACATCTTAATTAGTAAATGCAGAGTGTAAGAGAGAGAACTCAGAATGACAATGGCAGTCACTGAATGCACGCTTAACTACTATAGGGAACGCGTTATGAACCAACAAAATGAAGTTTAAGGATAAGTTATATCTCTCATTATATGTTTCGAAATAGGTATTTTGAAAGTTGCTTAGAAATACGTTGCATTTCTAATCAGGTATCACTATTTTACTATTTATGTCCTTACCACAGATGGCTGGCCCAGGAAGCAGACTAGTGGACATGAATATTGTCACAAGACCGTAGGAACTGCTTAATTTTTCTACACCTGTGTAAAAAACAAAACAAAACAACATTAAGATACTAACATCAACAAATTAACATCAACAAATTAACATCAACAAAGTAGATTTACTTGCTTTCATCTTATCTTATATGTTACAGACGTTACTTCAAAAAAAAAAAAGATGATTACGTCATACGGTATCCCTCGGTCAGGGCTAGGGCAACATTTTTGTATCCAGGGCCGCATTAAGAAAAATTTGGTAATGGGGGCTGCATAAAAATATATTTTGTATATACAATATACTTTGAAAAATACGATGTGTATATAATGTCTTTTTATTTCATATGTGTACCGTGTAAAATTCACCTTTACTTTTTTTTACACTCCCACTTGAGGAGTTACAACAAGAGTTAGCGATTTCTGAAAGCAATTTTTCGATTTAAAAACAAAATTGCTATTATCTTTTTACATCATAGCATTTCACCACGAATGTACAGTTGTACTTTAGGTAAAGTATGTAACTGTTTGCACCCGTACGTAATGTCACGGAACAATAAAACTAGCTCACTAATTGTTATCCTTGTGACTGCTGTCAAATTACAGACGGCATCGACCTGTGGTTACGCTTTTTTTTAGTTTCCACAAGACAGTACTTGTTCACAGATGTATTTGTAACCAAATAATGTGAAAGTTTAGCAGCAAAGTTTTTTAGGTGTGGAAATACAGCTTCTGGCACCCACAAGGCTTCCTCAGAAATGCTGACTGGAAATTCTCTTTCAGGTCATAATTTGCTTGAAGTTACGTCCTCTGGAGCTGAATCAGCTTCTGCGCTAAATGGTTTACTGAGGGTATGTGTCATCAAGTGTGTCATTTGTGTCATCAAATGTGTCATCAAATGTGTCATCAAATATGTCATCAAGTATGTCATTTGTGTCATCAAGTGTGTCATTTGTGTCATCAAGTGTGTCATCAAGTGTGTCATTTGTGTCATCAAGTGTGTCATTTGTGTCATCAAGTGTGTCATTTGTGTCATCAAGTGTGTCATTTCAGACCAAAAGAAGATCCGCTGCCGAGGTCAGACGTAAACGGCAAGATAAAAATCTCAACCTACCATCGGGGGACAATGGTTATGCCTACTATATAATGTGCAAACAAAATATGTAAGTCACAACTGGGTCTGCGCAAGCAAAGGAAATACTTGATTCCTCATTAATCTTCGAGTTCGAAGACAAGCCCTAATATTATTATTATTATAAATGGTTTCACCTTTCAGCAAAGGAAAATGACAAAAGCCTGTTTTTACTTGCTTGCCTGGAGAAATGGGAAAGCTATGTTTGAAAAGATTTAACATGCGCAGATTACGTTTCAGCCAGCGGATACATTGGAATATTTTGTTACTAAATCTTCTAGTACAGCGGTTCTCAACCTTTTATGCTCGGCGACCCCTTTTTTACAATCCCCCAATCTGCCGCGACCCCCCCCCCCCCAAGACACACACATACAGCAAAAGAAGAATAGACAACAACAATCCATATTTTCGACGGTCTTTGGCGACCCATGGCAAATCGTCAATCGATCCCCAAGAGGGTCACGACCCACAGGTTGAGAACCCCTGCTATAGACCATTTCCGCTTTTTGCTTTCTCTAAAACACAAAAATATTTTCTTAACACCAAACTCTTCATCCCCCCCCCAGGGCCGTCTTAGGTGCAACCTATGCGGCAGCAGTGGGCCCTGCACTTTCTTAGGCTAATTCTAGGTGTAAATCATTATATAAGATCATTATCTTGTATCTTATAAATTACAGACGTTACTTTAAAAAAAAAGATGATTACGTCCTACGCGTCATGCATTTAGTCATGCATATTAACCAAAAATCATAATTTTCGCTTATTATTCTTATCCCTACCCAGACTGGGCCCCGCTCAATCCGTTCCGCCCCCCCCCTCCATTCCTCTAGTACTATTAATGGTTTTATAAGTATACAGGATAAAAAAAAAAGAATGGAGTGATTACCTCAATTGCACCATCAGGGATAGCCACCAATACAATTAACTTGGTTGAAAGCAGTTTCTTACATTAAAGTAATCTAAGTCGCTAGTACGCTGACTGTAGCTTTAAACACTGATTAATGTTTTAAAACGAATATAACGTTTTGGTATAAAATATAGGACACTTTGAGGGAGCTTTGTAGATTCTATTTTTTTATCGTTTTTTTTTACTAAAGAGTGTGTTTTTTTTCCCTTTGATATCATCCCCTAAATCTCATGGGGGCCTCAACTTGTCATCAGCTATGGGCCCAAGAGCATTTAAACCTGTTGAGTTATTGTTGCTACGTCACAGGCTGTGGGCCCCTAATGGTCGTGGTGCCGGTTTCATTGAACCCCTTAGCGCTACTGATTCCATGCTCTAATAGCACTCGGAATGATGGAGCATTTGTATATACTGATCTCAGCATGTGGAATAGGAAATGTGCCTTTATCTCTGTGTCTTCCTGAGTAGTTAATTAGGTTTTGTTTTCTATTTGTAGATTTATAGCTAGTATTTGGTAAATACAGACGAGGAAAACATCCCCTAATTAAAGTCACGTACTTAATATTACCTATATAACATTACCTAATTAACATTACCCAAATAACGTCACGTAATTAACATTATCTAATTAACATTACCTAATTAACTCACGTAATTAACATTACCTAATTAATATCACCTAATTAACATTATATTATTTAACATCACCTAATTAACATTACCTACTTAACATTTCCTAATTAACGTCACGTAATTAACATTATCTAATTGACATTACCTAATTAAAGTCACATACTTAACATCACCTAATTAACGTCACCTGAATTAACGTCACCTGATTAACATCACCTAATTAACATTACCTAATTCACGTCGCCTAAACGACATCAACAAACGAACATCAAAATACTGATATCAACAGATTAACATCAACAAATTACATCAACACACAGTTATGGTGTGTGTGTGTGTTTCTATGGCGACGGTGGGAAGAGGTTAGCGATTGATTGTGACTGATGCAACTTAGGTGGCGTTGTCATCATTTTGTCTTAGTTAGGGGAGACGACTCCAGAACGTGAGACTGAAAGGTTGTGTTATCGTAGTGAGTTAGATCATGTTTAGAAATATTCTTACTTAAGTCTACTACATTTATTTGGTCTCATATTAACTTGATTTTGTCTATATTAAAATAAAGTTCAATCTAGTTTTGTTCACAAAATGAAGTTATTCAAGTTATTAGAAGTTTTATTTGTTAAGATACATTACGCCTATAGCGGTTTAGTTGTCTGCCAAATAGCGTAATATATATATATATATATAAGTATACCTAACAGTTACATAAATAATTACAGCTTCATCTGCCACTGCACTAAAAGCCCAAAATACCCTAATAATCAGCAGTGATACATACCTAAGGATTCAGCCAAGAGCACTGCAATCAAAGCCCAAAAAGCCCCTCCGAAAAACCCATACAGCGCAGCATACGCAGCCATAGCCTCAAATGACGTCATTACCGGAACTACCAGATTCAGTATGGCGCTTATGCCAATACAGCCCATAAATCTGAAACAAAATATATATAATAACAATTTACAGTAACGTATTCATTCTAATTAATATATGGAACATTAATTTGTCAAAATCATTTATTTATTGTTTTTTATGTTCTAGATTCTAATCTCAGTGAAACTTTTAAATTTCGGAATTTTAAGGACCACCCTGAGTTCTTAAATCTTAATGGGCACCTGACAAGATCGTTTCGCTGGCCACATGACACCATCTTTAACCGTGGGCCACAAAAACAGATGACATTTTCATCATTTGCATTAAAGATTGCAAGGTCTGACCCGATCTCTGTTAATACCGACCACTCTTAAAATCCTTTCAGGCCATTGCTACTGGGCTTTCTCTCGATTTTTGCAGCTGACATCCATGCCTCGCGTGCGTCGCCTTTGGAAATACGATTGTGTTAAATAGGTGGGTTTTCGCTTCAAGCCTCAAGGTCAATAACTGGGCTTGCCGTAATAAGCAGTAACTTTTTGGAAAATTTCTGTCAGCATGTGTTATTTGTGTTTTAAAGTCTTGTTTATTAGGACATGATCTGAGAGTCTATAAAGAGTGTTGTGATTCACGTGGCTTTGGAGACCCACCTTGAACCTAAATATTTTGTCACTCCTCACGCAGGCAAAGCCATTGTTTGCTTGGGGGGGGGGTAACTTTTTAAAATAAGTAACAAAATATAATTTTCGTTTGATCGTTTTCTCTTGGAAGTTACGATGAGAGCTTCAAAACCATTACGGGAAATTAAGGGAGACAATTGTGAAGGATACATATCCAAGGCCCTTAATTCACTAAAATATTTTGTATTCCAACTCTTGACAGGCATACATTGTTAAAATACTGTTACTGCATGTAATTATAATATAAATCCTAGGTATCATATTTAAAGACCGCATCGCAAACGAAACGAGACAGGGTTACTACAGCGATTGGACCCCCCAGCGATGACGCAATCTAAAACTCTATGGCCACATTACAGGGTCTTAGTGACTCGCAAAGACCTTTCTTCAGGGAACAGTACTAGGAAAAAGAAGAAGAGGCAGACAGAGAAAGCGATGAGAAGACAACATAAAAGAATGGACGGGCCTGCCATTGAAAGAGGTTCTATCTAAGAGAGGAATGGAAAAAAACAGTCGACGAGTCTTGCGTGGTGCCCGAACGGTCCAATAGACTAAGAGCCTTGAAGGTGAAAGTGTTGAAGATCATATAAATCAAATAAATAGTTGATATTAAACGACAACGAAGGTAAAGCACATTACCCGTAACGTTTAGGCATAAGGTTCAAGTCTGAGAACCAGCCCAGAAAGAGGCGACCCAGGAGGTCAGTGATTCCTATAATGGACACCAGCAAGGCCGAACTGCTGCGACTTTGTCCATTCTGTAAATGAAGAAAGGTTTAAAATTACAAAACGAACAAAAGGCCTCAAAAAGAGAAATAAATACTCTTATAAGAAAGCTTATATTTACTCTTTCTCTCCTAATCGACGATGCCAACGTTGATTTAACCCTCATTAAACAAAATTGATTTTAGATTTATAAACATTAATTTATGTTGTGTAAAAAGAGCATTGCATTCTCCCATAATTCAATACCGAAGTATAACATTTTCTGCTAGCACATAAAAAAAGTGATTGTTCTTCTTCTTCTTCGTTCTCATTGATTATGTTGGAGTGTTCAGATGAGTAGACCAATACATGAGATGAAATGCGCAGTGGTTTCCAGATCAGGGAGCTCTCCATATAGTTTCTTTTCTATTGGGGTGATTTGGGGCCAATGTCTTATACGAGCCTCTTGGTATAGAGAGCAGTTTTGGAGGACGTGGTCTGCATTCTCTGGTGATTCTCCACATGGGCAGATTTCACTGGTTCCAATTTTGAGTTTCCGGTACATGTGTTGTCGCATTCTGTTGTGTCCGGTCCTGAGTCGAAAGATTAGACGTTGGTCTTGTCGGGATAGCTTATAGTAAGCGTCATCTTTCTTGTGATTTGGATGAGAGCTCGTCCATTTCTCATTTATTTTATTTACTATTAATTCCTTCAATTCTTCTGGATAGAGTGCAGAGTTTATTAGTGTGTTAATTCTCCCACTCTTGGCGAGTGAGTCAGCCTTCTCATTTCCTTCTAGCTCTATATGAGCTGGGATCCATTGAATTACAGTTTTTTTTGCTATTGTTGTTGAGCTTTGTAAGTGCTGTTTTGAGGTTATTAATATATGAGGAATCAGAGATTTGCAGTGATTGAATTTTAATCATAACAGGAGAGTGTAATACACATGAGCAAAATGGAAGGTACTATGGAAACCAGGAAAAAAAATTACGAGAGAATACGTTAAGTGTAATTATGTCAATTACTTTAGATCAGTCATGTAATTAAATTTGTCATAGACCTTAGACTAGTCATAACAAATCTGTGTGATTGAAACTATTTTTTACCAATAGTTCTGTATTAAGTGAAATTTCTCGCTGTTAGATTTTCTCAATACGCTATGATCCTATCACTTGTCTGGACCAGGGGTGAGAGGAGAACTGCATTTATAAAAAAAAAAGACCTGAATTCATACTCGAGTGCTAAAACCTCGTAGCCTCCTCAAACCAATATAATCATCCTCATCATCACCAAACTCCATTTGAGTGAGTGCTTGAGAGGCTCAAATCCTCTCTTGCAAAAGCCCTGGACAGATACCTTGCTGTCTTGCGCAGTGCATACATGTCGCCAGACAGGTCGAGAATTTTGGGTTTCCCAGACCTGTCGAGACGGAGATCAGCAAGTCTGGGGCAGTCAAACAGAACAGCCAATATAATAATCATCATTATAAGCTTTATTATTTTTAAAATATTTTTTTTATTTAACCATTTTAAAAATTTTTTTTTAGACCAATTTTTCTACCAAATACTGCTTTCGGAAATTTTACCGATAAACTAAATAATACCCAAGACGCTAATTCAGACGTCAGTGTTGTCAACTATATAACAAAGATTAGCTTTACACGGAAGAGCTTAAACATTTGATTCTCCGAAACTAAAAAGCCCACAAAAATTATTATATACCTTTTAAAAAAAGCATAGCTCATCAACACATCCTGTGTTCTGTACACCGGATACACCAAAAAGCTAGCTATTTATAGTTTTTCCGTCATTGATGAAAACCCTGCCACATCCCTAACATGACTATGTCTTGAGCACTAATCAAACCAAATTAAAAGTATAACTAAAAAATATTATTTAAATGTTGATCTAGCTAGCAGAAGCAAAACCAAATAAAGAATGATATTTAATAATAATTAGAAATACTTTTTGGCTTACTTGCTCGGCGAAAGCTGGCAACATGAAAAAGATGTTCGGGTAGCCAAAGTTGGCCAGACTGCAAGAGACTGCATACATCAGAAACACTGGATTCTTCAAGAGAGACCAGTTAAACAGTTTTTGTCTCGGGCCTTTCTTTTTGGCTTCCTGGGCAGTGGATCTCGCACTGCAGCATCCGCAACGCCGGTTCATCTCTTCCACGTCCTCGTTGGGGATGTTCTGCAGAGAAGCCATGAAAAGATCCCCGTGGCTGGCGTACCTGGCCGGGGTCAGATTGTGAGAGCCTACCTCTTCAATCTCAATCACCTGCATGTCAGAAACGCTTTGGGAGACGTCAGTGTCTAAACTTTTGAGAACCGCGTCGTTCTCCTTTTTGTCCTGCTCGACCAGCTTCAGAAGCTCCTTGGCGTCCGGGGTGTTCTCACATTTCATGACGGCTTTAGCCCGGAGCTGGTTACTGACGTCGTCATGGAGAAACTTACTTCCGGTTTTGCTGTAGCTGGTGAGAGGGCGGATAAGCAAAGAGAACATTGATACGTTTAACATGATGCCGCCAAGGACGAGGAGGCAGCCGCTGAGGCCGTACTGGTCTAGCAGCAGGCTCATGATGTTCGGAAGCACGAAAGACCCGACTCCAGATCCTGAGACGGACAGTCCGTTGGCCAGACTTCTTCTCTCTCTGAAGTGATGACCGACCATGACCACACAGGGGCTGTAGGAGAAACCAAACCCAAAACCTGTGTGATCAATGAAATAGTTTTAAAATCGCCATAACACCTAAATTTATATAAGAATTTAATAATGAAAGGAGGAGCATACATTAATTTATTTTCTTGTAAAGACTCTAAAAAAGGATGATAATTAAACAGAATCAGTGATTCCCAAAACTGTGTCCTTAACGGTACACTTCGCACATTCTGTGTATTTAGCGTAACACTTTACTTTTTTTTTTTTTTTTTAGAGATTAATTCACGTGGCGGCCTAGTACTTCATTATTCCACTAGTTTGTGGAACACCTAATTAGGCCTCACAGAACAATAAAATGTATACACGTATACACAAATTCTTCTTTTAAAAAAGTCTTTAATCAAGCTCAAAATAGAGTCTTTAATGAAGTTTATAATCAAGTCTTAAATCAAGTCACATTACTTTAAATAAGTCTTTAATCCAGTCACACGTGATGTGATAAATAAGTGGTAGATAGACATATATCAATTAATGAAACTAATAAATTTACTAGGTAATGATGAACAAGGTAAAAAGCATTAAAACATGATTATATTTTAAGTATATATCTAAAGAAATGGAGACATTACACAAAAACACATATTAACATAGTAAAGTAGTAGAGTAAATCTTTCAGAACTTGCGATCTACAGAGAAATTGGTGTAAAAGTCATCAGTTTCTATGACCGACCTTTTACGAGGGTGTCATGTGGGCAGCACAATGACCGGGGCCGGTCCTAACCATTGCGGGGCCCTATGCGAAACAGATTGCGTGGGGCCTAGTCTGGGTGGAAATAAGAATAATAAGTGAAAATTAAGATTTTGTATTAGAAAAAAAAAATTCGACTTTACTTAGTACAAAATTGCGATAAAATTAACTTTGCTTTACAGACCTTGCAACTTATGGCAGATTTATATGCCAGTGACTATAAAAGTAAATAAAGGATTGTAACTTCCGGTGAAGGTGAACATTCGCCCGATTATTACATTTTATTACACGAAAGCTGGCAATGCCTTTTTTCTTTAATCCCGCGTTAGGATTGGCGTTTTCCGCACTGAGTGACGCCCACAAAATGACCTACTTTTCATGCGATTTTAATAAATTCAGGAGATTACCAGGAATTTTATTTTGCAATTTAATAATTACACCTAGAATTAGCGCGGGGCCTTTGAAAGCGCGGGGCTCACTGCGACCGCATAGGTTGCAGTGGCCTAAGACCGGCCCTGTCAATGACCAACCGCTTTTACTTTCTCTAGCAAATGTCAGGTAGCCATTAATTTCTCTAGCAAATGTCAGGTAGCCATTAGTTACTCTAGCAAATGTCAGGTAGCCATTAGTTTCTCTAGCAAATGTCAGGTAGCCATTAGTTACTCTAGCAAATGTTAGGTAGCCATTAGTTTCTCTAGCAAATGTCAGGTAGTCATTAGTTTCTCTAGCAAATGTCAGGTAGCCATTAGTTTCTCGAAGTCTTGAAAATACCGAAAGGCAAAATCCTTGTCTTCACGGAGATTCGAACTTCAGACCTCTTGGTTTGGAAGTCAAGCGTTTTAACGCTCAACCAACATGCCTGTCCTCCCCCCCCCCACAACCCCCAGCAAGTATGAAGTTAAATAGATATTTGTGGTTCTTTGAATCGTAAGTGAATGAAAGAGAGAAAGAGAGAGAAAAAGAGAAAGAGAGAGAAGAGAGAGAGAAAGAGAGAGAGAGAGAGAGAAAGAGATAGAGAAAAAGAGAGAGAAAGAAAGAGAGAAAGAGAGAGGGAGATATAAAGGGGACTAATTCAGCTTATACTACCACCTGACATCAAGAACGATTTCGTTCCCTTGTTAGAGATACAAAACGAAATAATTAATTACCAATATAGGTTAATTTAAAAAAAAAAAATTTGTGTTGTCTGGTATAAGAAAATTGTGTAAAATTTCAGCTCGATCCGTTATTGGGTTTGGGAGAATATAACGTGTACAAACATTTTACCAGACCGACAGACAGATAGATAGACAGACAGACAGATAGGTAGACCGACAGACAGATAGATAGACAGACAGAGTTGGTATAAGCTTTGTAACGAAACAAAATCTCAATCCTGACCTCTGAACTCATTATTTAAATGTCGAGCTCAATGAAGAGTTAACGGCTGTCAGCCTCTCTGACCCCTCCCCCTCCCAGGGCCGGTCTTAGGTAACTGCAACGTATGCGGCCGCAGTAGGCTCGCACTTTCATAGGCCCCCACACTATTTCTAGGTGTAAATGATTAAATTAAACCAGGGGTTTACAACCTGTGGATCGCGACCCCCTTGGGGTCTGACAGAAGACAATTGTAGGTGCAATTATACATAAAACACTTAATCATGATATTCAAATACAAAATTAAAAATCTAATAAAATACTCAGAAAGACACAAAGATAAAGGCACATTTCTCGTTCCGTATGCAAGGACAAACTTGTACAAATGCTTCTTTTTCCCTAGTGCTATTAGAGCATTGAATGGGTTGCCTGAGCTGGCCAGGAAAACCAGTGAATTTGCAGAATTTAGGTCATTGGTTAACATGCATGACTAGACGCATGACGCGTAGGACGTAACGTCTGTATTATATACGATAAGATAAGAAGTAACGTCTGTAGTATATAAGATAAGACAAGATAAGAAGTAACGTCTGTATAATATAAGAGAAGATAAGAAGTAACGTCTGTATTATATAAAATAAGATAAGAAGTCACGTCTCTGATAAGAAGTAACGTCTGTATTTTATAAGGTAAGAAAACAAGTAACGTCTGTATTATATAAGGGGGAAAAAGTAACGTCTGCATAATATAAGAAAAGAAGTAACGTCTGTATTATATAAGATAAGAAGTCACTCACCTGTAATCACTCCGTACGTAATGTACAACAAAGAAAAGTGGGGCATGTACGCGGTCAGGATGAAGCCCAAGGCCGTCAGCAGCCCTCCCATGAAGACCACCTTACGACTGTTGAACCTCTGAGCCAACATGTTAGCCGGAAGACCTGACAAAAGCGAAATATTTTTCAAATATACATTTAATAATAAAACAGTTTTACCTAATAGATTCATATAATTAGATTTAAAACATTTTCATAAAAAATTGAGACAAATCTATGAATAGCAAACTTCTTGGCGTATCCGGTGAAATAGAATGCGGAAGTATTGATAAAATTTGGAATTTTTTTTAAAACCATAAAATATTTTTTTTTACAATCAACTTAGGCTGAGTGCTAAAACGCGTGGATTCCAAACCAGGTGATCTCGGTTCGAATCTCGATTAAAACTGAGTTTGAATTATGGGATTTTTCAGGACTAATGGGTACCAGGCATTAGTTGGGGAAAGTAAAGCTGTTTGGTCGTTGTGCTGGCCACATGCCAACCAAGTTAACCGTCAGCCATATATCGGTAGGTCTGCTTTTTCTTGTTTTACTTTAGATCAAATTACAAATCGACATCAACTCTGTTTGAGTTAGGCTCAAATCCCCTCTTGCAAAACATTGACCTTGACATTGACCTAGTTACAGTTCTTATATGGGAGACGACGAATTCTAGAATTGGGCGGTTTTAAAAGGTAACAACAAACACATGCATATAAGGAGGGCAGTTACTCGTTGTGTCAGAGACCTCATCCCATGGTCGTGTAAAGCGGCTTCAACTGTCGTCATGACGATCCCTTGTTAAAATCCTCCCGCTGCTATTACCTACAGTTCTAGAGGGGTTTGGGTTTTGGCGCAATAAAATGTATACGCGTATATACACATTCTTCTTTTAAAAAGTTCTTTAATCAAGTTCATAATCAAGTCTTTAATCAAGTTCATAATGAAGTCTTTAATCAAGTTTTAAATCAAGTCTTTAATCAAGTTATTAACCGAGTCTTTAATCAAGTCATTATCAAGTCACAAGTCTGTATGTCTTTAATCAAGTCATTAATCAAGTCACAAGTCTTTGTGTCTTTAATCAAGTCTTAAATTAAGTCTTTAATCAAGTCTTAAAGAAAAGCTTCACTTTTATTGCCTCATGGCACACGAAAAATATTACCCGGTTAACTGAGCGCCTTACCTAGAGCCATCATTAAGGTGAAAGCCATGCCTTGTATGATGCCAAGCTCCTTGGCCTGCACATGGTACTTCTCCTGGAGCTCAACGAAAAGAACGCCAAAAGACTTGATGCCTCCAACCACAAGTACGTGCATCCCGAAGCAAGCTGAAACAAACAGGTCAATAGTCAAAATGAAAACTGAAACAAACAGGTCAAAGGTCAAGACGAAAGCTGAAACAAACAGGTCTAGACGAAAGCTGATCCACAATTAGTACTGAACAAAAAGCAAGTTAGAAGCTAGTCTATGTGACTAAAGTATAGAGAAATTACTTCAAAGGTATAAACAAGTCAAGACAGAAGCGAGCTTAAATGTCTAATGTATATAAATAAGTGAAAACAAGCGAGAATAAATGTCTAGTATATATAAATAAGTAAAAATAGAAGCGAGTCCAAATGTCTAGTGTATAAAAATAAGTGAAAACAAGCGAGCCTAAATGTCTAGTGTATATAAATAAGTGAAAACAAGCGAACCAAAATGTCTAGTATATATAAATAAGTGAAAACAGAAGCGAGCCTAAATGTCTAGTGTATATAAATAAGTGAAAACAGAAGCGAGCCCAAATGTCTAGTATATATAAATAAGTGAAAACAGAAGCGAGCCCAAATGTCTAGTATATATAAATAAGTGAAAACAAGCGAGCCTAAATGTCTAGTGTATATAAATAAGTGAAAACAAGCGAACCTAAATGTCTAGTATATATAAATAAGTGAAAACAGAAGCGGGCCCAAATGTCTAGTATATATAAATAAGTGAAAACGAGCGAGCCCAAATGTCTAGTGTATACAAATAAGTGAAATCAAGCGAGCCTAAATGTCTAAAGTATATAAATAAGTGAACACAGAAGTGAGTCCAAATGTCTAGTGTATATAAATAAGTGAAAACAGAATCGAGTCCAAATGTCTAGTATATATAAAAAAGTGAAAACAAGCGAGCTAAATGTCTAGTGTATATAAATAAGTGAAAACAAGCGAGCCTAAATGTCTAGTGTATATAAATATATGAAAACAGAAGCGAGCCCTAATGTCTAGTGTATATCAATAAATGTGAACAGAAGCGAGTCCAAATGTCTAGTGTATATAAATAAGTGAAAACAGAAGCGAGCCTAAATGTCTACTGTATATAAATATATGAAAACAGAAGCGAGCCCTAATGTCTAGTGTATATCAATAAATGTGAACAGAAGCGAGTCCAAATGTCTAGTGTATATAAATAAGTGAAAACAGAAGCGAGCCTAAATGTCTAGTGTATATAAATAAGTGAAAACAGAAGCGAGTCCAAATGCCTGCTATACATAAACCAGTCAAGACTTTAATAAGATCGTTTGCAGTTTATAACAAGGTTATATGACAATTATAATGGATATAATTACTGTAGAGCGTCTGTTCCATTCCTCTCCTATGGTCCTATGGTATTCTCAGTGCTCTCTGAAGCAATCTTTTGTTTTTGCGGACAGTTGGAGAGAGGGGTATCTGCTTTAAGGCTCCCGTGCAGTGCGTAGCTATAGTGGGGGAATGGGGGGAGAATTGGAAAATACCCCTTGAGGGGAATGGGCTTCCAAATGAGTGTTTGAGATTTGTTTGTTTCCCTTAAATATTAAATATCACGCCATTATCTCATGTCATGATGTCCAATGTGAAAATGCAGTGGCGCCTAAAGAGGTCAAGCCCCCACCCCTGCCCCAAATGATGACAAATTCCTAGCTACGCCACTGCTTTTTAACCCTTAGTAGATACAACTCAGCTCCAGTCAAATTGCAATTACAATTGCTGATGAACATTGGGATTCAAACTCTAGCCTTCTTGTTAGGGTAGAGATAAGTGTTTATTGTCCCACTCAGTCACACATCCAACATTTTGTAAGGAGGGTTTGGCATAGTAAAAGCGTTAATCTAAATGACTTTGATCTGTGGCATGGCTATGGGGGAGGGGGAGAATTTGAATATCCCACCGGGCCCCCACTTAAAGGGGCCCCCACTTATAGGGTCCCCCGCTTAAAGGGGGCCCCCAAATGAGTATTTTTTACAAAAAAATAGTAAATATTACGCAAAATGCAGGGGGACGAATGATGGCAAATTCCTAGCCACGCCCCTGACTTTGATGTTTGAGTTATCCGCCACTGCTCTGAGTCATTCCTACCTACTACGATGACCCAAGCCCATCCTCTGTCAATCGGGATGCCGTAGGGGTTGTCCTCTCTCTTGGGCTTGACCTTCACGTCCAGCCCGTTGGCGTTTTTGTCCACTCGAATGCTTCCGTTGACCCCGTTCGGTACCTTCAGGAGCGCTTTGTCCTGATCCGCCATCTTGTCTAGATTCTCTGTTGTCATTTCAGTCGCTTGCCGGCGTGACCGGGCAGTTTGACTCATCTAGGTACCCACGTCTGTAGGCACTCTGTGATTAAACAAATCAAACATTAGTAAAAAAAAAAAAATTTTTTTTTAAACAAAGCTCATCTAAGGGAATGAACTGGTAATTACTACTATTTACTGAAAATAACAGGGCTTATCTTCCTTTCTGCTATATAAAACAAAAATTAATTAATTATTACTGAATGATTAACTTATTAGTTAAATTTTTTGGGATTGATTCGTGTATTGTCATCGACTATATATAAGTACGCAAAATTTCAACTTGATCCGAGATGGGAAGTGGGAGAAACGTAATAAGAGATGTAATCCATATATACATTTGCATCTCTATTTGAGTAGCATTTATTTCCCTTGTTTCGATATTAAAGAAAATAATAATTCAAGAACGATTTATTAACTGATTGGTTATTTCTGTTAAATTGATTCATGTCTTGTCAGGATCTATGAACAATTGTGCAAAGTTTTAACTTAATTCGAGAATGGGAAATGGGTAAAAAAACGTTCAAACTTTTCACCAGACAGACAGACAGACAGAGTGAGATGATTTAAGCTTTGTAAAAAGAGATATACTCAAAAGAAAATTAAGTGCATAAAATACCCTATATATTGCTATAACCCTAGTGGCGGACTGAAAGGGTTAATGTTTGTGCGGCCTACTGACACATATGATTTAGGCCAATCACACAGGTCAAGGGCTGTTGAACAAGGGACATTACTGCTAATGCAGGCAATATGACCAATGTTATAGTCATGTGACCAAAAAGCCTTTATAGACGAGAGACAGTGTGTTAGAAAGGACAGTAGAGTCCAGGACAGCAAGCAGTAAGGACTGTGTGCTACGAAGTGAGAGACTTATCTTATGTAATGCATACGTTACTTCAAAAAAGATGATTACGTTCTGCGCGTCATGCATTTAGCCATGTATATGAACCAAGGACCTACATGCTGCCAAGTCACTGGTTTTCCTGGCTAGCTCAGGCTCTAATAGCACTAGGGAAGAAGGAGCATTTGTACAAATCTGTCCTAGCATTTGGAACGAGGAATGTGCCTTTATCTTTGTGCCTTTCTGAGTACTTTATTAGATTTTGTTTTTGGATTTGAAGATTATGGTTCAGTGTTTTATGTATAATTGCTACTTTACTTTTGAGTTTTCTATCTTGAAGGCTTTCTAAATTTAGTGATAATAAGATTGTAAACTTTAATGTATGGTTTTCCGTTTTACAGTAGCGTAAGTCAATAGATTGTCACATGTGTGACGTCACATAGAAACCCGGTGAAAATTTGTACAAATTTGTCCTAGCATATGGGACGAGGAATGTGCCTTTATCTTTGTGTCTTTCAGAGAGTATTTTAGTAAACTTATTGAGGCTTGTAGTGATTAGTTAGGCAGTTCTGTAGTAAAGCAAAGCATTTGAAATTAGTGTAGCCAATGGACCTCATTCACCAACCGTAAACAAACAACATTTAGCCACGTGGTGGTCTATCTCTTCTATATAATTTACGATCTAATGTTTAATTCATGATGGTTGTCACGTGACCGTTTGTTTCGTTGTTTTGTCAATAAGATCACGTGACTAAATGTTGTTTGTTTACGATTGGTGAATGAGGTCCATTGTGTTTATTGGCTGTTGTTGATGTAATGGTAAAGAAACCGCCACATTGTTTATTGAAGCTCTTGTTGTCAAGTTATTGATGTGTTAGATGTGTTGTGTTGTGTTTAGCAGTGTTTTAAGAAGGCCTGATTAAGAGAGAGCGTAGCAATATACTTTCAATGGAAACAAATTAAACACGCGACGAAAATATTAACAATATGTTACTATCCAGTGAACCAAATGTCGTGAACCACTAATCGTGAACCAATGGTCGGTGAACCAGTTGAACAATAAATAATAATTTTTTTAAGCTTCAACTTACACTGAGAATGCGTGCGTGAGAAATGACGTGTAAAATTATCTAAGGGGACAAAACCCTACACATTTATCCATATCTGTGAATACTGAAGGTTCAATTTTCCTTGCTGGTATCAAGCAAAATAATTAATTATCAGTAATTAATTAATTAATTTTTATTGATTGATTCGTGCTTTGTCTATGCCAATGAACAATTGTTCAAAAGTTTTAACTTGATCCGAGAATGTGTGTGTAGGAGAAATAACGTGTACAATCTTTTTACGTGACGGACAGACAGACAAGAATGAGTTGATATAAGCTTGGTAACGAGAGATAATTTTACCTGAATTCGTTCCACAAAAATTGAATATAGATAATCATAGATATTAACTCTAGCAACATAAAGAACGGACGGGCCTGCTACTGGAAGAGGTTCTACGGCAGGGGTTCTGTGGGTCGCGATCCCTTGGGGGGTCGATTGACGATTTGCCAGGGGTCGCCTAAGACCATCGATAAATGGATTGTTTTTTGTCGATTCTTCTATTGCTGTGCAAATGTGGGTGGGTGGGGGTCGCGGAAGAGTGGGGGGGGGGTGGGTGTAAAAAGGGGTCGCCGAGCTTAAAAGGTTGAGAACCGCTGTTCTAAGGCAAAGGACAGAGAGGAATGGTGAAAAACGGACGACAAATCTTGCATGTTGCCCCAACGGTCCAACTGGTCTAAGGGATAGGTAAAGGTAATAGATGTTGTCAGTTTCTATTATTTTCTAATTGTTCTGTCTTTAAAACTGCTATGCGTACACTTATCCACTCCTCATTATAAGATTCTTGTCATTGTTAGCCTTTTTTCTTTAAGCTCCCAGCGATATGAGAATCAATAGGGCACAGATTATCAATGCGGCGGGTACACAATAAGTATCCCCCCCTTGCCCAGCCCAGACATCAAGTTATATCCCCTGAACATGCCATATCTTCGCAAGACGTCTGCGTCGTCCGGATAGAGCTCAGACACGAATGTTCCCGAACGCAACGGTAAATTACTGTGTCTACGCGTTGCTGACGTCCTCTCACCGGAAGTCCTCCGTGCCATGAACAATGAACTATCCACAGTAAACCAATCATACACTTTTGGTAGCAATACCACTTGAAAAAAGGACAAAAAAAGTTGTCCAACTTCATTTAAATAAATAGGGAGGGTTGAATATAGATTATTCTGTCATTATTATTCACCAGATGTATCACTCTCCTTTCTCTGGAGATTAGAAATCTTGTACGTATGCTTAGCAGACGACAGAGAACTCAAAGACGCAGTTTTCGGTGACTTTAGTAAATAAGCGTACTTATTCAGGACAATACAATAACTAGGTATAGGAATCGGCATACACATGTTTTGATTTACCTTGCCTTCTGTTTTACTTCTAATTTTAGAATACCTCTATTCAACTCGTAACCTCGTGGAAACATCTGGATCGGAAAAACGGTCTAGGTGGCAAACTCGACCCTGGCAGCGCCAGAGAATGAAAACTTTTTCGTTTCTAACATAATAATAATAATAATAATAATAATAATAAAATAAGAATAGGCTTGGAGATTAAGCGTCTATAGAAATTGTCCAAAATAACAATATACCCAATTGTTATATCAACCGAAGGGATGATTACAACTGACCTCACAGACACCTTTAAGGCCCTTAACATTCCTAGGAACATTCTCCATGCCTGTCAGAGGGCGGTACTGCTGCAGACCTGCCACATCACCAGCAAATCCTGAGCGGAAACTGTTAAAGGGACTACGATAAATTTTGTTTCTCTTTATCTTATCTTATCTTATATAATACAGACGTTACTTCAAAAAAGAAGATGATTACGTCCTACGCGTCATGCATTTAGTCATGCATATTAACCAATGACTTAAATTCTGCCAAGTCACTGGTTTTTCTGGCTAGCTCAGGCAACCCATTCCATGCTCTAATAGCACTAGGGAAGAAGGAGTATTTGTACAAATTTGTCCTAGCATATGGGACGAGGAATGTGCCTTTATTTTTGTGCCTTTCAGAGTATTTTATTAAATTTTGTTTTTGTATTTGAAGATTATGGTTCAATGTTTTATGTATAATTGCTACTTTACTTTTGAGTCTTCTGTCCTGAAGGCTTTCTAAATTTAGTGATTTTACTAATGGTGTTACCCTAGTCAAATGTGAATATTCGTTTGTTATAATCTCACTGCTCTATTTTGTGTTTGTTCCAGTTTCTTAATGTTTTCTTGAGTTGAGGGGTCCCACACGGTGGATGCATATTCTATTATTGGCCTAACCAAGGTTAAATAACATTTTAGTTTTATGTTCTTATTTGATTTATAGAAATTTCTTTTAATAAACCCTAATGCTTTGTTGGATTTTTTTTATAGTTTCATCAATATGTGGATTCCATGACAGTTTTTCATTTATTATAACACCTAGGTATTTTGAGTTTTTAGTCTGTGTTACTGGTTTGCCATGTGAATAAGATAAGTGGAATTAATTTGTTTTAGTTTTTTTGTTACTCTTAACAACTGACATTTTTCTGGGTGGAAAGACATGCTCCAATTTGATTCCCATTTCTGTAATTCATCTAATTCTCTTTGTAAAATATCTGTGTCTTGTTTTGTTTTTATTGTTCTATATAGTATGCAATCGTCTGCAAATAATCTGACTTTTGTTCCTGAACTAATGCAATTTGGTAAATCATTTATGTAAATTAAAAATAGAAGTGGACCCAAGACTGTTCCTTGAGGTACACCTGAGTTTACTGTTATTGGTGTTGATTTAGAGCCATTTATTATTACAGTTTGTTCTCTCCCTATCAGAAAATCTTTAATCCACTGATGCAGTGGACCGTTAATGCCGAAATATTTTAATTTTTTAAGCAAACTATGGTGGTGAACTTTGTCAAAAGCCTTGGAAAAATCTAGTAAGATAGCATCTATTTGTTCACTATTATTTAGAGAAACTCGACCCTGGCAGCGCCAGAGAATGACTACTCGTTCATTTCAAACATAATAAAAATAATAGATTTTATATAGCACTACTACTTTCAAGCTTATAGCATGTTCAGAGCGCTATGGTCCAATCTCCTTTGTGGACCAGTGGGGGAGGGGGTATCTGAGAGAAGGTTTTCCGTTTAGGCCCCCTTCATAGGCAGTCAAGCCAAGTTCAAGTTTATTTAGCCTCACGACCACGCTTCAGCGGATCTCGAAAACGGCTCTAACAATTTTACTAGAAATTTGACAGTCGATGTATATCGTTGGGAAAAGAATTACTAGATCGTTGGCCACACTGAAAAAAAAAATCTAATTTTATATTTTCAAAATTAAAAAAAAAAAAAAGAAATTTAAACTTGGCTAGAGATCGAGAAATACAGTAGAGCGTCGTTTATCCGACTCAATTGGGACCGGACACCGTTCGGATACGCGATTGTTCGGATAACCGAAAACCGAAGCGATCCATGCAGTATATGCAACCGGACACTATACGAATATTGAAAATCATCACATGCGGGACACGTGCGTGAAGAACGAGCAAAATAGGTGACAAATGTCGCAATTTTACCTCACCTTGGGTTTTTCCGTCACTTTTCGCCTCGCGCGAAACAACTGTTGAGCATTGCCTGTTCGAAAACGTATGCATACAGTATATGTGCATTACAGTACATGTGGTTGATAAAAAAAAAAAAAAAACTGGTCCGGATATTTGACGCTCCGGATAATAAACGTTCGGATAAACGACGCTCTACTGTACATGTATATTGACCTTTAACGGATTATACGTCTTCGGGTATTTCCGCATTTGTTGAAGAATTTAATACATTTACGTACATCGTCATCTAAGTCTAGATCTAAAAGGCCTCTCATTGGAATATTGTAAAGTGTAGTATATCTATACATTATTAACCAGGATTCTTTCTCAGGGTGTGTGTGTGTGTGTGTTATGGGGTGTGTGTGTGTGTTATGGGGTGTGTGTGTGTGTGTGTGTGTTATGGAGAGTGTGTGTGTGTGTGTGTGTGTTATGGAGTGTGTGTGTGTGTTTATATGGTGACGAGGGGAAGAGGTTAGCGATTGATTGCGAATGATGCAACATAGGTGGCATTGTCGTCAGCGGCCATAGTTAGGGGAGACGACTCCAGAACGTGAGACTGAAAGGTGGTGTCTCTGTAATGAGTTACCTTTTGTTAAAAGATATTATTACTATTTATTTTTATCTCATGTCAACCTGATTTTATCTATATTTTAATAAAAGTTACATTTTGTTTTGTTCACAAAAGGAAGTTATTCAAGTTTTTAGAAGTTTTATTAGTCAAAATATATTACGCCTACAGCGGTTTAGATGTCTACCAGCAGTTTGGTGCTACAAGTCAACGGCCGCCAACAACAAGGGGGATTGGGGAGGGGTAAAAAATGTCCCATTGCTTTTTAATCTAACATTCAGTAATTATTAGGAGGGGGAAAATGTCGCCCTATAAGTTGTAACAGGGAGAATTTTTAATGATTTTCTTGTTACGAATGTGATAAAACCTTCGTCTTGATGCATGTTGATTGTATCAGATTCCGCAAAAAAATCTCGCATGAGAAGGTGCAAGATGCATAAAACATTTATCTTATCTTATACATTACGTTTCTCTTATAAGAGAAAGAAGACATAGAAGAACAAACGGGGAGATAATTTTCCAGTCTCAATGTGTTTGCGTGGAAGAGATTAGGAAAACAATCCATCTTGGAGAGTATTTATTAACCTTCTTACTGCATGACTTAAGGTTCTTAATAACTCACACTTCTGCGTGGATTATGCAGGATTGAAATATAGATTACAAGCAAAGTAGACTTTCAAAAATAAAACAGACTTTAGACTATAAAACAGACTATAGACTATAAAACAGACTTTAAAAACAGTCTTTAGACTATAAAACAGACTATAGACTATAAAACAGACTTTAAAAACATACTTTAAAAACAGACTTTAGAGTCTATGACTATACACAGTTCCAAATTATAAAAAAAAAAGACTTTGGACTGTAAAACAGACTTTAGACTATAAAATAGATTTGTCCTCTATTGTCATGTTTTGTCCCCTTTTTGTCCTCCTTTTTCAAGCTTTGTCCTCCTTTCAAACATATTTTGTCAAGCGTTATCTTCTATCCTCCTTTTCATCAAGCTTCGTCCTCTTTTTGTCCTCTTTTGTAAAACTTTGTCCTCCTATTCGTCCTCTTCTGGGTGTGCATGTATCTGGTAATCTATTTGTTACCGTAGTTGATGGTGTTAAGAGGATAGTTCAACTCTACCAGGTCATAGGTTTTGTCTGAATAAGGAAACTCTTTAAACAAAGAGATGAAAGAGAACAAAGAGATCTTCCGAGTCTGCTGTCAAAAAGTCTGATAAAACCCCGATTCTCGCCTCACTTTATTCATCTCTTTCAAAAGTCAGACCAAAAAGCATGAAATAGATCTAACTTTCTTGAAAAGCTCAGGGATTTTGATGGCAATCGAAAAATAATGAACATGTTTGCATGAAAACGATTTGATTTGTTTATATATATCTAAAGACATTCTCAACAAAGGGGCGTAATCACAAAACATGCTTTTTTGCTAAAATAGTTACCGTAACTTTAAATAAATAGGAAACGTCTTAAAAACAACTGATATTTCAAAAGTATAAGAAACACAACATATTTAGTTCAATCAAAAGTCGCTGTACATTTCATTGCAACTAGCAGGCATATAGTTAACTGATAAGTTCTTACAACACTTTCAAAACAGTCAAAAGTAAAAATATATACCTGTCAATAGTAGAATCTGTACTGCGAATTCCATACCTCCACTAATTGCCAGTCGCCAATCTTTAAATTCGCGATTGTTTACTTATTTAGTAATCTGTAAGCACCAAAGTTTCACTAGTGGTGTCTGATCAAACCTATCCTATATTGCCACATCACAGCAGCCCCCTTAGGCCACTTCCACTGTCTCGGTAGCCCCATTGCTCTAAGCAAAAGCCTCAATGTTATCTGACACCGTGATTGCCAACCTCGGCCTGCTGGCATCATTAGGCCTTCCACACATGTAACACAGGCAGCGTGTCAGCAAACAAAAAGATCCGAACCCAATCCTTTGGGTAATTATTTTGTACAGTGGGAAGAAGCCACCAGAGCCTGACGCAGTGCCGATTCTTTTTCTTAAGTAAATTCTAAAATGCTATTCATATAAATCCACGTGGGAGTTGGGTAGCTGAGTGGCAAAGTGCTTGGCTCTCGAACCAAAGGGTTTAAGGTTCGAGTCCTGGTGAAGACTAGGATTTTTTAATGTTGGCATAGTTAGGGCACTTCTAAGAAAAGAGACCGTAAGGCAAAGATACAGGCTGACAGAAAGACCGAAAAGCAAAAGACGAAGAGAGAGAGAGAGTAAGACAAGGACACTGAAAGACAGAAAGACAAAGACGATGAGAGAGAGACACACACAAAGACAAAGACTTAGAGAGAGAGAGACACACAAAGACAAAGACATGGAAAGAGAGACACACAAAGACAAAGACATGGAGAGAGAGACACACACAAAGACAAAGACATGGAGAGAGAGACACGCAAAGACAAAGACATGAAGAGAGAAACACACAAAGACAAAGACATAGAGAGAGACACACACAAAGACAAAGACATGGAAAGAGAGACACACAAAGACAAAGACATGGAAAGAGAGACACACACAAAGACAAAGACATGGAGAGAGAAACACACAAAGAAAAAGACATGGAGAGAGAGACACACAATGACAAAGACATGGAGAGAGAGACACACAAAGACAAAGACATGGAAAGAGACACACAAAGACAAAGACATGGAGAGGGAGACACGCAAAGACAAAGACATGGAGAGAGAGACACACACAAAGACAAAGACATGGAGAGAGAGACACACAAAAAGACAAAGACATGGAGAGAGAAACACACAAAGACAAAGACATGGAAAGAGACACACAAAGACAAAGACATGGAGAGACACAAAAAGACACAATAAGGCCCAAATGATTTATAAGAGATAAACATCGTCTTTGTCTTTCTGTCTCTTTGTCTCTCTCTCCATTTCTCTTTGACTTTGTCTCACTCTCTGTCATTATACTTTTTCCTCTCTCTCTCTGCCTTTCGTTATTCTTTTTTTATCTTCCCTTCTCCCTCTCTCTCCCTCTCTCTCTCTCTCTCTAATTTATTGTCTTATTGTGCTACCATATCTACGCAACTTGGCACTTAAAAAAATAAACAAAAACAACAGTATTTGCCCAAGTCAATCACCTTTCAGGTTTTAGCTGTTAATTAGATCTAATTATAGCCAGACAGACTAATTAACTGTCGGTTATTGTACGTTCCAGTTTAGGGGCCACATTTATCTAGTTAATTGCTGTTGCAATGATTTATAATGAACTTGACAACTTTACAAACAGGGGAATACGATTCTCAAACAATGCTGCCTCAAATCTAGATGTAATCTGTGTTGTTGTAATCTGTGTTACATCTACTTCTAAATCTAAGCAAAGCTTACATAATCTTTCAATAAACTTATAGGGAAATACGATGGTTTTGAGTTTGAGTTTTTGACAAAATAAAATTCTGCGTAAGAAGTTGTATTAGTAAGCATATTATCATTTTTTAAATGCTTAAAAACATTTATATTTAATGAATTAGACAGTAAATTCTTGACATCTAACAAAAATGAGGTTCTTTGAGATTTTTTGTTTTTTTTAGGTTTAGCCTAAGACACTTCCCTCAACAATACTGAACTCCAATCTAGATCTAACCAATCGTATCACTTCATTCTCACAGTGGCTGTTAGGCTTAGTGATGGTCTAGTCCATAGCTACGATAGTCACTCGTATGTAAATCTAAAACCATAAAAATAACTACTCGAGGAAAAAAAAGTAACATTTTCATCCACACCCCTCCCTGTTCCAAGATAAAAGTAAATAGATCGTGTGTCCGACTGATTTGAACAGACTGGTCAGTGTAAGGCTAGCCTAGAACTTTTTAGTGGTCATGGCAAGACGACCTACGCTAGTATTGGCCTTACGTAAGTGGTCAGGCTAAAACAAACTACACACAGACATGGATGGTCAAGCGTCTACTCTTTAAAAGGTCCAACTGATGTTAACAACCTAAGTCAGATATATCTGAGCTACACATAAAGGCCATTCACATAGAAACCCACACAAAAATCTGACCGTTTTGGATGCGCAGAAAAATTTTCTCAGAAAAACGTCCACTAGAAGTTATTATTGAAAAGAAAATAAAAAAGAAGAATACATTCATTATCTACAATTTAAAACACATATTATATTACAATTGTACAACCATCGGCGTTTCTCTTTCATAAACATTTCCCTTGTGGGTTCATTAAGTCTGAAAATGGCCATGTTGTTGTTTTTTTTATTTACTCGAATTTATAGCCAAATTAAAATTTATTTATTTATTTACTTTGCAAAAATTATAACGATCAAACTAGAGTTTCCCCCGTGTAGCCAACGAGTTAGTAATTCCTTTCTCGGCGATATAAATCGACTGCTAAATTTATAGGAAAATCGTCAGAGCCGTTTTCGAGATCCGTGCCCAGGTTCCACACTCCACCCACCCTACAGCTTCCAGGTTCGATGAAGTTCTTACATGTATTGTAAGTATCAGAATGAAGACTTTAGAGCTGGAGCAATACGTTTGAAGATAAGGGGAGACAAATTGTTGAGAAGATAGAAAAATGTGCTAAGCAAGGTGCTATAAACCAGAGGCGTAGTGAGCGAAACGTTAGCCCGGGGCATCGTGCCCACTTGCACACTGCCCCCCCCCACTACGACTGTGCTATTTACTTAAAATAAACTTCTGTCTACTAGTATTGTGGTGGATATATGAACTTTCTTTTCCCCTACACCTAGATATTTGACACACACACACACACAAACACACACGCGTGCGCGCACACACACATACACATACACACACAAATGCACTAGTAAACCGAACTGATGGTCGAGAGGCCAAGTGCGCTTGAACTTGGCTTGGCTTGGCTACCTAGAAGGGGGCTTGAGGTTCGACACGCTACTCATGCCTAAAGGCGGCACGGAAAACCAACTCCTAGATACCCCCTCCCCCTCCCCCCCCCCCCCCCCACCGGTCCACAAATGAGATTGGACGTTCTGAACATAACGGAAGTTCTCCTTTCAAATCTTTTGCAGCTCAGTTTCTAGGACCGACGTCTCCACGAGAGTGTGATTCAGCCAGCACAACGACAACCAATCATTTTTTTTGTTACCTCGAATAAAACCAGGTACCCATTAGAGTCGTATAGGCTAGGGGACATCCTAAAGGGGTCTCAAATTTCACTGTGCAGGTCTTTACTGGGACTCAAACTCAACGGTTCTTCTGTTACAAAGTAATTTGCTCGGCCACCTCACACCACTCCTTTCTACCAGTTTTGGTAGGTCGACTTGAAACACAAGGGCGACCGTTTAATAAGAGGTCTCATACAGCGACTCACCTTTCTAACAGGTTTGCAGACAGACAATTGAAAACAGTACTTATTGAAGCCACCATACTGTCATTCTATTAGTTTTTCAAGGACACAGACCCCATCGTTTAGCAGACGTCATTGGTTAGAACATCCAGATAATGTCAACCACTAATCTCCTGGTATTTCTGCTGTCAGATAATCTCGGATAAAATCGGTGGACTAATCTGTGTCATGGTCAGACAGGGGATTTCGTTGTGTGTGTGTGTGCGTGTTGTTGTTTTTCTAAAAAACTCCCATTTCGGTATTTTATTACCACTGAGAAGTGTTCTATTATTCAAGCCCGTTCTATATTGATCTTATCTTATACTGATAAGTTATCTTATATTCGTCTCAGTCTTTGTCTTTTCACATTCAATGATGTTTCTCTTTTCTGATTCGTCTTTCACTACTAATTGGAGTTATTTTTTAATTGATTTTAAAGTATTTAAAGTGAGAAGCGTGGTCGAGAGGCTTAGTACGCTTGGCGACCTATGAAGGCGGCTCGAGGCTCGACACCCGACTCGGGGGTAGAGTTGTGTTTACTGAGCGCCTAAAGGCAGCACGGAAAAACCTTCTCCTAGACACCCCCTCCCCCCCCCCCCCAATTGGTCCACAACTGAGATTGGACCAAAGCGCTCATGCTATAAGCATGAAAGTAGCGCTATATAAAAGCCCTAATTTATTTATCCCTTTCAGACCCAGCGATTTATGGGGAAGATGTTTCTGCTTCTATCTCCAACGGTTAACGAAGTTGTCATTGATTGTAGTGATCCTTTATTTACCTAAGTCATTTTTTTATATGCTTTTTATATGCATGTGAGTCTTGGACGCTGACTGCAGAGCTAGAAAGGAGGATCCTAGCAATGGCATTGATGTGCTACAGAAGGATCCTAGGAATCACATTTAAAGACCGCATCACAAACGATGAGATTTGAGACAGTGTTACCGCAGCGATTGGACCCTGTCACGTAACAATTGAAATAGTCACGAATCAATTTGTAAATAAACTCAAGTCTAGGTTATTTAGGTTTTATATCTATGCCTGTAAAGTATTAGGTCATACCCCAAATTTCCAACGGTCAATAAAATCTTTATAGATCTTTGTGGACAATGCCAGATATCACGGTCAAATATGATGATCTTGAGGGGATCTTTAATAATCTTTTTGCCTCTGAATGATCTTGATGCTAAAGAGCTTGACTATCAGCTTCTCTTGTTAGTTAATCTTGGTCTGGGGTGCTGAGATCCTATTACCGTGTAACGGTTTTTAGAAAAGTATTTGATTGGTTAAAGATGTTAGAAGGTCAAGTAAAGAATCCTCGGTATCACGGTTATAGGATCTCAGCAACCAACTACTGGAATAATTAACTAGTAGGCCACCACGTGAATTTACCTCTCTAAAAAAATAAGCAAAGTGTTCTGATAAATACTCAGAATTTGCGCAGTGTTCCGTTAAATACTCTGAACGTGAGTATGACCATTATGGAGCAAAGACCCTTTAATGTAAGCGTTCTTTACATGACATCTATAGAGCACCCATGTCTCAGAGGCGTACACAGATGAGGCGAGACACGTTTATTATATAGAGTAACACCTGTAGTAAAATCACTAAATTTAGAAAGCCTTCAGGACAGAAGACTCAAAAGTAAAGTAGCAATTATACATAAAACACTGAACCATAATCTTCAAATACAAAAACAAAATTTAATAAAATACTCAGAAAGAAACAAAGATAAAGACACAATACTCCTCCCATATGGTAGGACAAATTTGTACAAATGCTCCTTCTTCCCTAGTGCTATTAGAGCATGGGATGGGTTGCCAGAGCTAGCCAGGAAAACCAGTGACTTGGCAGAATTTAAGTCATTGGTTAATATGCATGACTAAATGCATGACGCGTTGGACGTAATCATCTTCTTTTTTGAAGTAACGTCTGTATTATATAAGATAAGATCGATGAAATACATGCTTTTGGTAATCGCTTGAAATAATCTGGCGGACTGGTTACTTCCAAAATAAAAGAACTAAAACTGGATTTGTTCTATTTCTGTTCTGTATTTATCATTGTTGACATCAAGGAAGTGACGTCAAAGACCGAGCACTGACCTTGATAATGGAAGCATTGTAAAAGTACAAGTATCGATCACTTTGTTTTAAAAGGTAGCTCGATACTTAAACCGATACTTATCTACATCAGCAGTTTTTTATACTATAGATTCCTTAAAGGGCAAATCTAACAAATGATACTCTTCTGAAAAGATTAATACCAAAATAATCAAAAATTAATCCTAATCTGCCCATGTGGAGTATCACCAGAGAATGCCGACCACGTCCTCCAAAACTGCTCTCTTTACCAAGAGGCCCGTATAAGACATTGGCCCCAAATCACCCCAATAGAAAGAAAACTATATGGAGAACTCCATGATTTGGAAACCACTGCGCAGTTCATCTCATGTATTGGCCTAGTCATCTGAACACTGCAACATAACAATGAGAACGAAGAAGAAGAAGAAGAAATCTTAATAGTTTTAAATGAAATTGTACAAAACATTCTGTACAACTATTGAATTATAAATGTTATATTCACTCTACCTGAAATAGACTTCTAACTACAATTAAAAAAACTAATTACGTAGCAAGGGTCCGAGTTTAGGAATAAGACGTTAGCCCCCTTCGGGTACGTTAAGTGTGCGTAAAACATAATTGAGCAATACTGTATTTAAAATTAGAGTAATTGTAAAAAAAAAAAACACATACGAAAGACACTGCACAAAGTGCGCATGTTCCTCATGTAGGGCCGGCCGCAACAATTGTGGCGCCCTATGCAAAACGAATAGCGCGGGGCCAGGTCTAAGTGGGATAAGGATAATAAGTTGAAATCAAGAATTTGTATTAGAAAATAAATTCGTCTTTGCATTTGATTCATTCTTTACTAAATACAAAAGCACGATCTAATTAACTTTGCCTTTTGAGCCTTGCGTGTAGCGAAGTCATACAGTATACAGTAGAACGTCGTTTATCCGAACGTTTATTATCCGGAGCGTCAAATATCCGGACCAGTTGTTTTTTTTTTTTTATCAACCACATGTACTGTGATGCACATATACTGTATGAATACGAAAAATGAGTGATTATTTTCCACAATAAAGGTAAAATTGCGACATTTGTCACCTATTTTGCTCGTTCTTCACGCACGTGTCCCGCATGTGATGATTTTCAATATTCGTATAGTGTCCGGTTGCATATACTGCATGGATCGCTTCGGTTTTCGGTTATCCGAACAATCGCGTATCCGAACGGTGTCCGGTCCCAATTGAGTCGGATAAACGACGTTCTACTGTATCATCAACATTTATCAAAATTTTAAAAATCTAATAAGGCACATTCTCATTATTTACTAACTATTATTGTTGTCCAAAAATCTAACATGTTAGAATTTCACGATACTTTAAACTTACAATTGAAGAGTTACTTCCTTTTAATATATTTCCTACTACGGTAATAAGTTTAACATTGATATAAAATTTAGTTCGGACACTATAACAACAAGCAAAATACAATAATCATTTTTTAAGTAAAATATGGAAGTGATTTTCAAGCAAAATATAGAATCATTTTTTAAGTAAAATGTAAAAATGATTTTCATTTGGTGGAGATGTCTAGGGCTGGAAAAGGGACAAGCAAAGTAAACAGAGAACTATGAACGATTCTGAACAAATTTCTTACATTTGTTGTTGTGATACCATAAAATTACTTCATCTATCTTATGCAATGTCTCTTTTGGAAAGAGAATAAAAAAAATGAGGACAGATCCTTCCGAAAGAATCCCAATAACTTCGTTCGTCTACAACACAGGACAATGGACAACCCAGTGATCGTCAAGTTTGGACAGTTTATGAACAATTTTAACGTGAACTGTTGTGTAAACTGTAAACTTATGTTAGTGTCTTATGTGTTGTTGGCACTGTAATCTCTTCAGTACTGAATAAAAAAATGAGATTAGTTGTCCCGGGTTTTCAGTGAGGAAAAACAATAACACCAGAACAGACATGCTTGTATTCATAACCTACTTATATCTAGTCCACTCAATTCCCCGTGAGCTCAATGCAACGCTGTTTGGCTTCAATCTTGGTTTGATGAAAGGGGAACAACTGGAAGCCGGTGCAGTTCTGCCAATTTGTGGATGTTTCTCCAATGGTGATGTGGAGAAACGGTCAGTTTCATAAGGTTACTTTGAACCTGTATATAATGGCGCCGAACTCACGCCTCATCCGAAACATGATGACTGAGTGATGTCCAGGAAAATTGTTAGGATTGATTTGCCCCAGTTTTAAATATATACTGTTGGAGATAACAACATTCGAACAATGAAGATTCACGCTGATCTGTCAACTAGGAAATGCGCCAACAAAAATATTTAGCATTGTATTCCCCGCGATTTCTTTGTCTTCCAAGTCTCCATGGAAACTGGAGACGGCTGCCTTCGGAAGAATCCCTGGCTCATCGTTTGGCATGTGAGGACATGTATGATACATGTGTTTGTAAATGTGCCTACAACAGAGAACAATAGCCATGGTGTCTACAGCCGGAAAATAGGACAACCAAATGAACTATGAACGATTTCTGAGGTAGTATGATATTACTTGTCGCGAGAGACCATGAAATTTGTATTCTTTTTGTTTTTTGACGATGTACAACCTTTTTGAACTACTGAATTAAAACAAATAATCTAAGCAAAATAGAAGAATCATATTTTATGCAAAATATATAAATCATTTTTGAGTCAAATATATAAATCATTAAAAAAAAAAAAAAAAAAATTAGTTCTACTCTACGCCGCATATGAACATAGTCGTTCCCATTAATTCATATAAAAAAAATAGGAACTGCTATTCGCCGATAATGTGGCACTCATCATTCACAATAAGGATTACAAAGGCTTGTGAATGTTCCAATTTGAACCACAGCTGCCCGTAAATTTAAAGTACCTTTAACTCCGCTCCACACACACACACATCCCAGAAAATAATAAAAAAACAACACTTTAATATGAAAAAACACTCATTTTGGGGGGGGGGCGCCCCTCAAGTGGGGGCCCTGGGGGAATCTCAAATTCTCCCCCTCCTCCCCCACCCTAGCTACGCCACAGCCACCGCGTTAACATTTAGCCACATGATAATACTGATAAAACAATGGAAAAAAAACTGTCACGTGACAGCCTGTGTGTCTTACGTAATTTTTATAGAAGAGATAGAAAACCACGTGGCTAAATGTTATTTGTTTACGATTGGAGAATGAGGTCCATTTTACTTTGTAAAACCAGCCAAAGTCAACAAAATCGCTATATTGTTTTGCTACAATTAAGGATGTGATAGATTCTTCAGTTTTTCTAGATCTAGGTATTTTTTTGAACAAGGGCAAATAGCTGGGAATTTAGTTTGTAACAATAGAACCACGAAAATATTGAGAAATAAATTAATGACAGAATGCTATTTTCAACTGCATGTATCTTACACCAATATCATAAAAAAAATAGTTTACATGTTTTGGATGTTCCTTTAGAGTTAAAAATAATCTTCGTAGCACAAGCCTCCCGCAGGAGGAGGGCGCGGAAGCGGTTTGAACACGGGACTATCGATACGACCAGACAACTATCCTTCGAGTACCATGTTTTCAGGATACATAACTCTTCAATACCTCTTGCGAACATACACTACTATCTTTATTTATATTGTTTACGTATGTGTGAATGTGCCTAATGTGATGGGTGATAAATCCATATAGATATGGTTTGTATATTCCAAATATTGGTAGATGCTTGAATGAATATTGTGTCCCAGCTTCATCAATAAAGTCAGATTTAAATTGAAGCTATCACTGTCACTATTTATTGACACAGAATGACCCTTGACCATGCATCTTCCTATCGTCCATCTCGACAAAACAAGATACAAATATAGGGAATCAAGGAAGTCTACATTAAATATAAATTCAAAATTACTATTTTGTTATAAAATCGCTTCTCTAATTGTGCATATTCTAAATAGTTAATTACACTTACACCAATGAACCATTACTATTTACCCATGATTCAATAAACATAAACTACATTGCACCAAACACAATCCTTAAAATCACAGTATCAGAAACTCGGGCTCCGGGGGAAGGCCAAGAACTATATGGATCCACGGTGTCACGCAATAACAAAAACAAAAAATAAAAACTGCTCCCAGCTTGCACAATATCGTCCTCTACATCTCTCCGCGACATATGCTCGTTTAGCGTGTTAAAGTAAAGAAAGAATAATGTTGGTACGAAGACGGACAAACAGCATGCAGAGTAGGAGAAACAGGTGGGTGCAGAGAGCAATCACAGTTATCCCGTGGTACTATGCAGGGCCGGCCTTAGGGCACTGCAACCTATGCGGCCGCAGTGGGCCCCGCATTCTGTAGGGCCGGCCCTGGTACTGTGACCTTATCCCTTCCATCAACGCTTTCGACACATTTATTGTTGGATTATTATTGAAACAAAAAATGTTTCCTTGAGAGTTGAGAGAAATCAAACACCTGGCTTAGCCGGTGGGTAAACTTTAGTTAATAGCTTGATTAAAAATCTTTCCTTTCATTTATCCATGAATTCAAACCGTACGGATACAAAATGCTATCCACATCTCTCACAAATTTAAAAACAAAATATCAACAATCTTAAAAAAATATTGATACTTGATTAAATCTGAATATTAATGCAAAAGAATAAGAAATATTCACACGCAAGACTTGGCACACATTTCTTTCCAAATTAATCGAACCATCTTTTTTAAGTTTAGAGGTAGATTTAGATCTAGATTTCCTTTTTCTTGAACATAAAACTTATCACTATACACAGCGTTGAAGCCCTCAAGCGGCCTATGACGTCATTGCAGCGGGCACGTAATCTCGATACCAGAATATTAACGACTCACGCCAAGGGACACCGAAGGGAGGAAAGTGGATCGAGAGTATGGGATCAGTGCTGGGAGAGACAACTGCTTTCAGCACAACGATTTTATGTTTCAACTGTCTGGGTTCAACTTAATTTGGACTCTTAGTGAAGAAATTAAAGGATGTTACATTGACCAGGCATGATATAGAATGGCTATTACCCAATCGATACATAGTTTTTTTTTCGCATGCATAGTCCTCTGTACTAATCTGTCCATTTCACAGTATTCAGATAAATAGAATGCTTCACCCATTAACCTGTTGTTACGTACACATTAATATAATGTACTAGACCAGCGGTTCTCAACCTTTTATGCTCGGCGACCCCTTTTTACAATCCCCTCACTCTGCCGCGACCCCCCCCCCCCCAACTAAACACATACAGCAATAGACAATAACAATCCATATTTTCGATGGTCTTAGGCGACCCCTGGCAAATCGTCAATCGACCCCCAAGGGGGTCGCGACAAACAGGCTGAGAACCCCTGTACTAGACGGATATGACTCGCGGTCCGCAGGCCTTAGTTTGTGTATCACTGATCTAGAACCATGTTCTGTTACATAACTAATATAAAAAGCTGTGAAAATGAGTTTACCCGATTTGTTTAAAAGTTTCGTTTTCTAATAGAGATACATTTAGGAATTTTATTTTTTTAAAGTTTTAGCGGCCTCAGAAAGGGGAAAAGACGCTATTAGTTTTGTGTGGTCTATCTGTCCGTCCGTCTGTCCCGATCAGAACTCGTAAACTAGAAAAGATAGTGATAATCCGACATCATCATATTTTAGGCCATTCAAAGTTGTGATGCAACATGCAACCGCTACTTTTTACTTTTCTGAAAGCGAAAAATCTAATTTTTTAAATCACTTATGCAAGCAGTTTTTTTTTCATTAAAATACACCACTTTTACAACTATTCACTATTAATAGTAGCAAACACGGGAGTCTATTCAGTAAGGCAAATACACAATTACCATATTTTTAACACATTTATTCAAACGGTTTTAGATTTTTTGTCAAACAATTTTTTTTTTTACAATCGTGAAGCAAAGTAAATTAAGTCCTGTGATACCAACTACTACTTTTACAAAAAAAAAAAAAGGTTGTTTTTTTTTTCAAAGAGATAACAATATATTTCATATGCATAAAAGTGGATTATAATAAAACAACAATTAATAAATAGCTTGGCATATACATCTGTAAACTACAATGTGTCCAGTGTCGGTGAAACACGTAACTAAAGATTTTTTTACAGATTTTTTTTTAAGGCTTTGAATAAGAGATTGACCCTTTACAAAAAGATATCAATTAGTTAATAATTATAAGACATCAGTTAGGCCAGGTCCACATCGAACTTCATCTTCACCTATCCCTTGGTCTGCTGGACCGTTGGGGCATATACCCTAGATCTGTCAACCTTCTTTCTCCATTTTTCTCTGTCGTTTGTCTTTGATAAAATTTCATTTTGATATTCTTTCTAAAGATATTGAAACCTGCCTTTTTACTTGCCTTGGTGACCACTTCGGGGGCCGATTTTTGAGTTTGCGTTTTTACACAAACTGTTTTTATAACCTTGTTATTGTTTTGTTGTTGTGGGAGAGACATGTAACACACACTACGGTCTCCGCCGTGATTTAAAGCAACATGCCAAATTTTATCAAGATTGGTCCAACGGATTTTATTTCTATTGGGAACATACATTCATACTCCTTACATTGTGATTTATATATTAGATAATACTAGAGCAATATAATCAAGTTTCAGAAGATTACGGAAGTTAAAATGGATTGAAATACACATTTGTAACCTACACATTTCCCAGCATCTGGGCTCCTATTCTATCAATATTTTTCTGAATAGTGACTTTCTATTTTATGTAGCAGTCATTTTTTACTATTCCTCTTATCAGCTTGCAAATTCTTAATAGGTTCTAAAAAAAAACAAAAAACAAAAACCTGGGTGGGTAGATACGGCTCTCGAAAACGACTCTAACGATTTAATTAGAAATTAGACACTTTATTTATATATTGAAGAAAATAAACAACATTTGAACTAATTGGCCAAATAGTAAACAGGGAAAAACTCTGGTTTGACCGTTACAATTTTTCAGAATATAATAATCTTAAAATTAAAATTGGCTTGCGATGATAGGGAAGGAGGAGTGTCACTAGTTCGACTCGTGGTGAAGAATTTGCAATTTGGAAAATTTTAAGAATGCCATTAAGTCCACCCAACCTGACATACGCTGGGAAAGTAAAGGCGGTTTTGTCGTTGTGTTGGCCACATGACACCCTCGTGAACTGTCGGCCATAGAAACAGATATGTTTTGCAATATTTGACCCAAACTTCGCAATGTCTGAAATGGAAACAAATTTTTTTTTTCCTTACATATACATTTGTTTATTAAATTGAATCTTACACTCATTTATTGAATTGAATCTAAAAATATTATCATCTGAAATCAATGAATTGATCATCTAATGCTAAATTCATTTTATTTAAAATGCAACGCACACACACGCATATCAACACAGAAAGATTCGTTATTTTGCCCAGAAAAATAGTTTCAGCACTTGTAATTACCTGCCTTCAATACTCTCGTACCCAAGCGCTTCTTATCTTCAGTATTCTGTTAGCAGACGTCAGATGATCATACTCTCGCCCGAGTTCCCGCCACGTCTACATTGATTGAGTGATAGATGAGGGAAGATAAGAACAATGTTTTCCTTTTAGCAGAAGTAAATCAATGCAATGTTATTTGGCCCCGAACTAATCAGAAACCTATTCAAAAGGGTCAGAGATTATCAATGTTTGAGAGCTCCTGTATTATATTCGCGTCGGCTTTAACCGTTCCTAAAGCTTATTCAAAATTTTTTTTTAACATATCTTATTCTAGCAGACGAATGAACAGATATATACATTTTAAATATGTCTATGGTTGGGTGGGTAACTTTTTCGCTACAGTGTCCGACTTCAAAGGGTTAAGGACAACAATCCCATTATAAATGTTGTATCGATTCCAGAAGGAATGTTTCACAAAATCGATTACTTGAGAAAAGGCATGTAGAATTTGTATCTTAATTGCGCTAATGACTACAGTATTGAAATATGAGGCTGTCTCGTTCAACGCACGGAGTCCTTCGTGTTTTCGATGCATCTTTCGAAGACAGTTTAAAAAGTGTTACTTTGGATATGAAACGACGTTTCTTGATGTAATCATTTCATGTTCTCCCCCCCCCCCCCCACGCCCATTCCTACTACTAACAGATTACATTCTTTTAATGTGTAGAAGGAAAATGTAGGTGAACAGTTAGAGCACTGGGAAACAAATAGCTAAGTTGATGAAGCGTGACGCAAATAGGCCTATGCCGTGGGTTCGATAAAAATACTGGCCATTTTTTCCGAAAAGAATAATAAAATAACGAAGGAGCGGTAACTGAGCGTAAAAAACTTAGCTTCCGAACCGAGGTCCCGGGTTCGATTCCTGGTGAAAACTTGGATTTTCAATTTCCGAGTCCACGCAGTAAAGGCGGTTGGTCATTGTGCTGGCCACATGACATCCTCGTTAACCGTGGGCCACAGAAACAGATGACCTTTACATCAATGGTGACAGAAATAAAAAGGAATCGATTACTTTGGGGGCAGGTCACGTTGAAAGAATGTCAGAGAATAGAGGAACAAAGATTGTTTGTAAAAACCAAAAGGCAGGCGCCCCAAAGGCAGGCCCCCCAAAAGCAGGCGCCCCAAAGGCAGGCCCCCCAAAAGCATGCCCCCCAAAAGCAGGCGCCCCAAAGGCACGGCGCCCTAAGGGCAGGCGCCCCCAAGGCAGACCACGAGTACGGTGGCTTGATGACGTAGAGGCAGATCTACAACAGCTAAAGGTCCAGGCATGGAGACGTAAAGCCCAGGATAGATCAGAATGGAGAGGTGTGCTAAGGCTGGCCAGGGCCCTCCATGGGCTGTAGCGCCACTGGGATGGGTAGAATTTATAGCTTTCATGCATGCGTCCTCTTTGATAGTACAAAGCACTTGGGTTAAGCGTTCAATCGATTGAGAAGCACTGTGCTGTCATGACTTACATTTCAAGTAGACAGTGATGGTCTTAAGCTTGACGAGACACATGTCTCAAATCCAGTTCAAATGTCGTGGCGAAATTTCAAGGTCACGCAACCTGGATGCATTTGTGGAAAGGAACCTGTATATTATCCCCCTTTGCAATCTCCCTTTTTCCCATAAGTAGGTAGTGCTGATAACACTGATATTTAACACATACGACTTCTTCCTATCAAGTGTTTCAAACTTCGTATAATTGCCTGATAATTATACCTAAAATTCTGTTGGTATATTTGGTGTCTATCTCTGGATTTAAATATTCACTAATAAACCATTAGGTATACTCCGTCAAAGGGACCAAAAAACAACAACTAAGTTTAATTAAAGAATATATGTGCGACCAAATTAACATCTATCTATCTCTCTCTCTCTCTCTCTCTCTCTTTCCTTCTCTCTCTCTCACTCTCTCTCTCTCTCTCTCTCTATATATATATATATATATGTGTGTGTGTTGTTTTATATTCTTTTTAGAACTCCTTATATAGATAAAAGTCACATATTCAGAATGGGAAGGGAAGCACTGGATAGGATGTGTTCATCATTTAGTTTACAAACTATCCTTGATTCCTTTTCATGTAATAAGAGAGAGAGAGAGAAGAGAGAGAGAGAGAATAGAGAGAGAGAGAGAAGAGAGAGAGAGAGAAGAGAGAGAGAGAGAGAAGAGAGAGAAGATAGAGAGAGAGAGAGAGAGAGAAGAGAGAGAGAAGAGAGAGAGAGTAGAGAGAAAAAGTGAGAGAGAGAGAGAGAGAGAGAGAGAAGAGAGAGAGAGAGAGAGAGATAAGAGAGATAGAGAGAGAGAGAGAGAGAGATAGAGAGAGAGAGAGAGAAGAGAGAGAGAAGAGA
>JAZGLO010000193.1:0-267500 GCA_036873155.1 Biomphalaria sudanica | reverse complement strand
TGAGAATTTTTCTATTATAATAATTATTATGTTTGACTACGAGTCCGTAGAATAACGAGGAGTACAGTATTTCATATGGCTACGCAGCCCCAGCTGCGACCTACATATTTTGCCGCATGCAGTCATAGCCAGTACTTGATCTATATAAAAAAGAAAAGTAACGATAACATAGGCCTAAATCAGGACCGGATTTAAACTTAATAAGATCCTAGGCTATTTGAGAGAGGGGGCCCCTTGTAACCAAAATTGTCCATTTCTTCAAAATGATTACAACTATCTCTGGAAACTATTTTGAAGGATCCCAAGTAATTGGGAACTCTAAGCTGTAGATTAGAAATCATTAACTTAAAATACAAAATACATAAACCTACTAAAATACTAAAATACTCAGATAAACGCAAAGATAAAGAATCTTTTACGCGGAGATGCGATAATTGTAAATGTTTAAAGTACTATAGTTATGGTAATTTTGTTTGCTTGGGAGCTGAGATGTAAGGCTCTTGGCTTCCGAAGCAAAGGATCTCGGGTTCGGGTTTTGAATTTCGGCCAAGAAACGCATTTATAAAGTTTAACATTAAATTATTTTCATTGTCATCTTTTTTCGTTGCATGTCTTTTTATAGTATGATTTAACAGAAACAAAAGGACGAGCTTAGGCTAAACATTGAGAGCTCCCTTTAATCATATAGTATAAGGGGTAGAGAGTTGTGCTGGCCACATAACACCCTCGTTAACCGTGGCCTCGTTATTACCTTGCCTATAAATCGCAGGGTCTGAAAGGGGAACTATCTTGCTCACTATCGCATATAGCAAACTAAATCTACATATATCTTTTCAATCTCCCTTCATAATAATATTTCTTCATAAGAAAGAATTAAAACCATAACTATAGAATAGGTCTTTGATTAAGATATATTGACTCTCGTGAGATTTGTTTTCTAATACCCAACCCCCGCCTCTTTAGGACGTGTTATCGGGAATTCACGATATTTTAATCAATATGCCCGATGCTCGTATAGATTACTAAGATCAATGTGGAATCAATTTAGATGATTTCTAATTCCGAAGAGCTTGTCATGTGATCCTAAATCTATAGTCTACATCAGTCAAGCAGAAAAAAGGGGAGGAAAATCTGTGGTCTGGCGTGGGAATAAATAAATATTTCCGTTATCTTCATCATTAGATTGACATGATGGATAGTGAAAGGACGTTAGCTTGCAGCACTGTCAAGAGTATGAATCTTCTGTTGCATTAACAGTTTAGTTCTATTTCGGAGGATGCGTGCTAAGTGGTAATCAGAAACACACGAGAAACAGGCATTGATTACACATATGCAGTTTGTCTGGTTTCACTTAGAGCCGTTATGTTTAGATACGCGACACAAAAGTTTTGACTTAAATTGCGAATGAATTCTTATTTCTCAGTCAATCGTGTCTCACACAAAAGAGGTAAATTTAGCACAAACGCTCTCGCTTGGGACTGTTACGGAAGAAATAGATAATCTTCTTCATGACACTGACAGCATACGTATATCTGAAACGTCATTCAGGTCATTGATAACAAAGTTAAGAATGTGAGACGGGCAACGGACAAAGGCTGTTTTTTTTTTATTTTTCAACAATCCTTGTCTGAAAATAGTACTAAATGCTAGCCTTGGCCGAGTAGTTTGTTCATGTGTAAAATGTACACAATGTATTGGCTGACAATGACGTTAGACACAGGCAGTGCGGCCCTCTTAACAATGGTGACAAAAGAAATGAATTCTTCTCGAATACAATCGTCATTAACAAAACCAATGCTCAAACACATCTATTCAGTGCCAGAGATATCTGCAGTTTTATGACCAAAATACCCAGTAATCGCAGTTAATTCATGATGCTTTTGCTCGTATTTTGTTTCTTGCTGCTGCCAGAGCTCCGTCGATACAAATCAACATTTTGACTCTAGACAATGGCAAGTGAAGAACTTTCTTAAGTTTCTTCTATCGTAAACTGGTAGACGTTAACCTGCTATTTTATCGAGCGCTAACACTGACCTCAACTCCGCAAATACATGTAACAAGATGACTGCACTCTTCAAATCGAAAGATAGCTGGCAAGGACTTTTCCTCCAAGGCAGAAAAAAAAACGTTTATCATATTCTAGGTGTGATGATTGTATTTGTATACAGTATTATATATAGCACTTGATAGAATCTTGGTTGTAAGATATAACGATTTCTATGTTATTATTTCATTGGTTTGTAAGTACAGTTACGACCCTTGGGAGATCGTTATTGTAATCAGAGGCATGAGTTTAATCATATAGTTTAACTACTGTACAAGGCAGTTTCATTGTTGTGTATATTTAATAGTTTAAAATTTGATGCATTGTCTATAATCACAGTTATTCTGATTGCTTTTTATTAAATTTATATTTCTTTCTTAATCCCTAGAAGAAAACGTTTATATGTCCATTTCAAAGCCATGTGAGGAGTTCACAACACTAGGTGTTAACTAAATATAATGGTAAATATCAGTGGCGTCACTATGGTGGGTGTCACCCGGTGCGGTCAGCTCAGAGTGTCACCCCCGCCTCCTTTAAAAAGTCCTTTTCTTTCGTTTGTTTGTTGCGCGGTAATACATATAGTTTATAATGTTACGTTCTCTCTCCTAATCGGGCCTTCTGTAAACACTGCTAAACACAACACAGCACATCTAACGCATCAAGAACTTGACAACAAGAGCTCTGGTTAATCTGGTACTTTAATAATGAGTGAATAAGTAGATAACAGCCAATACTGGACAATTGGCAACAAACACATCGACAACTAAAATGTTACTCTGTACATCACCGTACAAAACTCTGCTGTCTCTATCTCGTACATAACACTTGAGGACTCAACCAGGACAGACTTCATAGCCAGACTAACAGTCCAGGTCTCCTTTGTGTCCTATCTTGAACCGCCGCCTTCTTACACACTGTGCCTCTAGTCCACGCAGGCTTTCGATCACATGACCATAACATTGATCATATTTGCGTTTAACCGTAGTACTGTCCCTTCTCCATCGCCTAAGTTCACGTGTGTCAGCTGAACCTACAGTTAACCCTTTCGCGCCGCCAATAGGGTTACAACAATAATTACCTACGTTATTTGATTTGTCAACAGCTATAGAAATGAGTGTATATTAAACCTTAAATTTCAGTTGTTTATTACAAGTTATCTACATTTCACTGGGTTTGCGTAGTCATGTAAAATTATGCACGCATCCTTAATCTTTGGAATCGAAAACGTTGCCATTAGTATATAGTTCAATTTTACAACAACGCAATCATAAGTAAATATCACTTTTTTTTTCTGGACTTCAAACTTGAAAACGTATCGCTAACTGCAAGTTAATGTCTGTAACGATCTCATTTTTAATAAAATTCCGCTTTGTGAAAGTGTCGTTTGTTCCTTTGTCTCAAAAAGTTCTTAATTTTAATTTTAAAAATCCTTTTTCACATACGCCATAGATAAGCAGGTGGTAAGAAGCGGTGGAAGGCTTAGTTAAATGATTTAAAGATATTCTTTAAAGCCTTAGTGGCATATGAAACATGCAAATGTCCACTTTTATTTTCTTTAAGAATAACTTCTGTTGCCTTTCGATCCGTTCTCAGTCTTTGTATTTCTGATTGAATGTCGCCTTTTGAAAAATCATCATATAGTCATACGCGAATATTTTGAAACTAACATCTACAATACTTTGTTGGTTGTTGAATTATAGAATTTTTCGGTTGGATTGCTCCATATTTATCTGCTACATTAATGATTGCTTCCAGTAAGAGTTGAAGCTCAGAGTAAAAAAATGGTCAATGCACATAAGAATGAACCTCTTTTTATCCTCTTAAATCAGCGGTTCTCAACCTTTTTTCCTCGGCGACCCCTTTTTACAATTCCTCACTATGCTGCGACCCCCCCCCCCACATTAAATATGATTTTCATTGCCAAAACTTTATGTTTAATCATGAAACAATATGTAATTATATTCTCTTTATAATATCTCTTTAAGATATGCATTTATTTATCTTACTATTTCTAATTCATATTATTCACATCGCATACACATGTGACGTTTTTCTCTATTTAGACATGATAATGAACAGGCTGCTCTGAAAATAATGTATTATTGCAAATTGAAGAAGAAAGTGCAACACAGACAAATTTGGACATGACTACAAACACTTGATCCAGATGTCTGTAATAGAGAAATTTTTCGCTGCATCTTTATTAATGAGTTCAATAAACTATTTCTGTTTCCTAAACATTTTCACTTTTGACTTTCATTGGAGTTCTGGCATGTGCAAATGGGATGTTAAGTAATTTGGAAAGTTTGATGAAATTTATTCTGCAAAGCATTAGCAAATGGCATCACTGATAATTCGACTTAACTTCGCTACAATTAACATACAAACTGATGGGGCAGGCAGAGGAAACATTGGTGAATGTCTTACGAGAGTGTCCAAATGCTGCGGGGAGACAACTGAAGGGTCACTTGAACTCCATGGATGCTATGAGACACTACGTTCAACAACAGAGTTTCTTACCAGAGCACTATGGGAGGCCCACAACAGAGTTTCTTACCAGCACTATGTTAGTTAAACACATAAATATATTGATCTACAATTAGATCTAGATCTTGAATTAGATCTGGATCTAGTCTAGGTCTATATTTTGAATAAACCATTTGATTGTCATTGTAAATTAGCTATCACTTTAGACTTAGCTTAGGCCATCTTAGGCATTTTTAACCTTAAACTATTTTAGACTAGACCTTTTAAAACTAAAATCAACAACAGTCATCATGAAATTGCTCTGGCTATTTATCCTAATAATTACTAAATACACACTAGCTGAACACAGAACTAGATCTACCTCAGTCAACACTAAACTTAAAAATGAAACAACAGTCATAATCAATCATCACACTTTAGATCAATGCAACTTCAAAAATAACCTAACATACACATCAATAACATTAAAGAAGATTACCCATCACAAATGGAAGTTCTCAATCAGACACAGTAGAAATAAATACCTTTCACTGTTAATATTAATAGCAGGAGATGTAGAGTCAAATCCAGGGCCTAGATCTAAAGATAGATGCAACATCTGCAAAAAAGTATGCACCATGAAACAGAAAGCCATTCAATGTGACACCTGCGATGAATGGTACCATGCATCATGTCTCCATATGAATACACCTGTGTATTATGCCTTAGGCAACAAAGATGCATCATGGCACTGTGTACCGTGTGGGTTACCTCAGTTTACATCAGGACTGTTTGATTCCTTTGATGCGGACACTTCTAACCCATACAACATCTTAAACACCATCCCAAAACCAACTCACCAACCACTAGCCAGATCCACTCCTGTTAAACCTAAATCTACTAAAATTAATACAACAGCCTCACTAAACAAACCTCCTAAAGAAGTAATACCAAAATACCTTAAAACCTTAGTAATAAATTTTCAAAGTATTAGGAACAAAACAGCAGACTTAGAAATTTTATTAGAATGTGAGAAACCAGACATAATTGCAGGAACAGAAACTTGGCTACATCCTGAAATTTATAATGCAGAAATTTTCAATAGTAATTATGAAATTTTTAGAAAAGATAGGGCTGATAATCATGGAGGAGTTCTTTTAGCAATAAAAAACACTCTTATAGCTGAAGAAATTACCTTACCTAACTCAAAAAACATAGAATCTACATTTTGTAAAATTAATACCACCTCAACATCCCTTATAATAGGCAGCATTTACAGACCACCAAATTCTAGTTTAGAATACATGCAGGAACTATGTAATCAGATTACTACACTTAAAGAGACAAATAAAAATGCAGTTTTTTGGATTATGGGTGACTTCAACCTACCTGATATAAATTGGAAAACACTAACCATAGATAAACACCAAAACCTTAAGGACATAAATGAGCTTTTCATAGAAACTTTACACAACCTAAGTTTAGATCAAATCATTAAAAAGCCAACTAGATTAAACAACACATTAGATCTCTTCTTAACCAACAGACCTGGATTAGTAGTTGATTATGATATTATCCCTGGTCTATCAGACCATGAGATCATAAAAATACACAGTCAGATAAAAGCAGTAGCCAATACAAAAACCAAAAGAAAAATCTTACTCTGGAATAAATGTAACCTAACACAACTACACCAAGCTGCATTAAACTTTCAACAAACATTCTTATTAGAAAAAGACATTAACCAACCAGTCGATGACCTCTGGAATTTCATTAAAAACCATCTTAAAAGCATTATAGAAAATCATATACCAACTAAATACACATCAAACAAAATAAATAAATGCTGGTTTAATAATAGACTAAAGAAGCTTTGTAAACAGAAGGAAAACCTATATAGAAAATTTAAAGAAACCAAGGCAGAAAGAGTTTACAAAAAGTATATAAAAATTAAACACCTAACCCAAAAAGTAAGCAGACAGCTGCAGAGTGAATACATAAACAATGTAATATCTAAAGATAACAACAAAAACCTATGGTCATACATTAAGTCTAAGAAAATGGAAACAACAGGCATAGCGCCATTAAAAGATGAACATAACATAATACATAATGATAATGAAACTAAAGCAAACATCCTAAACAAATACTTTGCATCAGCATTCTCAGCCCCAGGAGACAAAGACATATTTCTTAATTTGAACCAAGTAGACAACATAGAAGATTTAGTAGTACAAGAAAATGGAATTAAAAAACTATTAGCCAACACCAAACCAAATAAAGCGTCTGGATCTGATGGTATTCCAGCTAGATTACTCAAAGAACTAAGCAATGAGCTAGCCCCAGTGTTCAAAATACTCTTTCAGGCATCGCTTAACCAGGGCAGAGTACCAAAGGACTGGAAAGAAGCTAATGTCACCCCCCTATTTAAAAAAGGAGAAAAATCTGATCCAGGAAACTACAGACCAGTATCACTTACCAGCATCACATGTAAAATACTAGAACACATAATATGTAGCAACATCATAAACCACTTAGACAAACATAATGTCCTCACCCCATACCAACATGGCTTTAGGAAATATAGATCATGTGAAACACAACTAATAGGACTAATTGATGATTTCTCAAAAGGTTTAGATAATAGTGAACAAATAGATGCTATCTTACTAGATTTTTCCAAGGCTTTTGACAACGTTCACCACCATAGTTTGCTTAAAAAATTAAAATATTTCGGCATTAACGGTCCACTGTATCAGTGGATTAAAGATTTTCTGATAGGGAGAGAACAAACTGTAATAATAAATGGCTCTAAATCAACACCAATAACAGTAAACTCAGGTGTACCTCAAGGAACAGTCTTGGGTCCACTACTATTTTTAATTTACATAAATGATTTACCAAATTGCATTAGTTCAGGAACAAAAGTCAGATTATTTGCAGACGATTGCATAATATATAGAACAATAAAAACAAAACAAGACACAGATATTTTACAAAGAGAATTAGATGAATTACAGAAATGGGAATCAAATTGGAGCATGTCTTTCCACCCAGAAAAATGTCAGTTGTTAAGAGTAACAAAAAAAATTAAACAAATTAATTCCACTTATCTTATTCATGGCAAACCAGTAACACAGACTAAAAACTCAAAATACCTAGGTGTTATAATAAATGAAAAACTGTCATGGAATCCACATATTGATGAAACTATAAAAAAATCCAACAAAGCATTAGGGTTTATTAAAAGAAATTTCTATAAATCAAATAAGAACATAAAACTAAAATGTTATTTAACCTTGGTTAGGCCAATAATAGAATATGCATCCACCGTGTGGGACCCCTCAACTCAAGAAAACATTAAGAAACTGGAACAAACACAAAATAGAGCAGTGAGATTCATAACAAACGAATATTCACATTTGACTAGGGTAACACCATTAGTAAAATCACTAAATTTAGAAAGCCTTCAGGACAGAAGACTCAAAAGTAAAGTAGCAATTATACATAAAACACTGAACCATAATCTTCAAATACAAAAACAAAATTTAATAAAATACTCTGAAAGACACAAAAATAAAGGCACATTCCTCGTCCCATATGCTAGGACAAATTTGTACAAATACTCCTTCTTCCCTAGTGCTATTAGAGCATGGAATGGGTTGCCTGAGCTAGCCAGAAAAACCAGTGACTTGGCAGAATTTAAGTCATTGGTTAATATGCATGACTAAATGCATGACGCGTAGGACGTAATCATCTTCTTTTTTGAAGTAACGTCTGTATTATATAAGATAAGATAAGAAGACTATGGGAGGCCCACAACAGAGTTTCTTACCAGAGCACTATGGGAGGCCCACAACAGAGTTTCGTACCAAAGCACTACGAGAGGCCCATGCTTTTCTGCCCTACTACCATTAGAAGTTCATCCAAGGTTCATGTTGTCCAATACGTTATGCATTTCTATACAAAGTTTACGTATTAAAATTCAAATTTATGGATGCACTGTTCAACCTTTTTCAAAACGTACGCATTTTGGTTCACATATTACAGATTTAACACCTTAGTATTTTAATCAGACACCCTATATGAACTTTATAAGTGGCGAACCTTAAACTTCACTTATATCTTATTATTATTGACGATTAATAATGACTCTTGACCTTACGTACGACATACCAGAGCTTTACACGACCAGGCTTATGCATTAAACGCATTTACTTAAACTGTTGAAATTTGTTCTGCTGCGACAATTAAACTGTTTGAAATGAATTCTGATTCTGCTGTCTGCTACATCTATCTTCGAATAACAATCAAAATAGTAATTTCCGTTGTTACAAAAACATGTATGTGTCAAGTTTTACATTTTAGATTAGGCCATACTTTCGATGGTCTTAAACGACCCCTGACAAATTGTCAATCGACCCCCAAGGGGGTCGCGAACCACAGGTTGAGAACCATTGTCTTAAATAGTGATATGGTAATGTTTTCCAAAAAAGGCCCCTGGTTAAGTTCCATGGTTCCGGTTCTACTTGCGCTGATATGTTGATCTGTTGGTGCTGGCTTCTGTCTACAGGTCAGGAACAAAGTGACCAATGTCAATACTAAGACAAGCTGGTGGTGCTGTTTCAAGAGAGATAAAAAAAAAATGGCTAAGTCCAACTCTCTCTTTAAAGAATAAAATAAGCAACCTCACAGGTTCAATAGACGATCACGCAGTGTGGTAGTAGGGCATACCATCACTCTTATCTTATCTTATATAATACAGACGTTACTTCAAAAAAGAAGATGATTACGTCCTACGCGTCATGCATTTAGTTTTGCATATTAACCAATGACTTAAATTCTGCCAAGTCACTGGTTTTTCTGGCTAGCTCAGGCAACCAATTCCATGCTCTAATAGCACTAGGGAAGAAGGAGTATTTGTACAAATTTGTCCTAGCATATGGGACGAGGAATGTGCCTTTATTTTTGTGTCTTTCACTCGTGTGTAGACCTTGTAGATAGTAGAATAATTGGATTCTTCAACAGATTGGATTATTATAATCATACGGGTATTACTGGCAAAGTCTGGATTATTTATTACGCAAAGGTAAGACTCTTTTTCTTAGAAGCAAAAAGAAACGAGAAATAACATGAACATCCAACTTCATGAAAATATCTATTTAAAAAAATGAAGAATGAAAGACAGTAAGCAAAGGATTATAACCCTGGTTTTATTTTCTACAAAACAAATTAGAGAGATTAAGTCCCTTAAGTTGATGTAATTAACACCAATACCAATATAAGAAATGTTTTACAAAATACATTTAAGTCTTACCTTTACCTATCGATTAGTCTGTTGAACCAGTGGGGCACCACACAAGATCTGTCAACAGCCCTTCTATAGTCTTCTTTGTACTTAGCCCTGGATAAACCTTCATTTCATGGCAGACCTGCCCATTTATGATCGGTCAACCGTCTTCCTCCTTCCCTCTCTGTCCTTTGCTTTGTATAAAATCTCTTCCAAAGACAGGCACGTCCATTCTTTTTGTTGTTTTCTAATCGCTTTCTCTGTCTGTCATAATATTTTATTTTTTTACAGTGGTCAGCAGGCCTTTATTAACCTATTATAATGTCTTGAATTACTTTCTTTATTTCCGACCCAGTGCAGTCTTGCCAATGTTGGCATTATTTTGACGAGAAACTCGTGCGCTAAAGGACACACGCGATGGCTGTGTTGAAGCACGGAGATAGTTTTGGGCTGTATGACACGTTGCGGGGTTGACTGCAGACGCTTTGTACTAGAATGACGTAATTATTTTCCTTTTTGAAGTAACGTTTGTAATATGTAAGATAACTTTATTGATCCAATCAAATTGAAATTCAGTTTGACTACAATTGACACCCTCGGCGTAACTCCTGTACAATAACAATATAGATGCACGATATAGATGCACAAACAAACAACATTCACACACGAAAAACACATACACACTCATAACCAGCGCTGGCTGCACATGGCCGAAGTACAGTCCATCCAGTCATGGTCTGACGACGCTGTTTTACAGCCACAAATTTGTCTGGAGCAAACAGATTGTGACATGTTTGGAATAGTTTATTTTGGGAAAGGGGGCGATATGGTATGCCTAGCTACTTGATATCTGGTTGAATTCAAATCATAATAATTGCCTCTTAATGTGTAATTATAAAATTATTTATTTTGCATGTTTTTTTTTAATCAGTTCAAGATATAAAGTATTGATTACTAATCAACTATAGCCTGGGAGTTAGAAAAGCCAAAGCTGAAAACAGACAGGCCAGGTAAATATGAATGAAGAAACTGAAACTAGAGGTAAACATCATGAGAAGTCTAATTATAGGGCAAGTATTTTTCCTTTATATCTTATTTAACATAGACAAACTATGTAATACTTGTAGGCTTAACTATTGTTTTCATGGAAACAATGTTATTTTAAATATCATGAGATAGTGTATTTAAGAGATAATCTAGTGTTCAAGTTTCCATATTTCATCAGCTTAACAAGCGCACATTCTCTGCTGCCAACAGTACCAATTTGTCATCCAACCAACAAATATTCCTTGGTAATCTGCTATCAGATGATGACAGTTTTCTCTTGGAATTTTTTTATGAATTAAAGCTTTGAAGGGCCAAAGTAAGACTTAATTTGTTTTTCTCTAACTGCTAATTTTAAAACAATTTATCATTGCATTTTAAAAATAATAACTGTTTATTCATTATTCTCTACCATTTTCCTATGTTTTGGTCAAGCTTCAGATTTGGTTAGCATAACCCTGAACTGCATATCAACAAATGTTTGATGGTCTGTTTGGTTCATCTCTCTCACTATGAAGATAGCTACACAGTGAGTACAAAGTTTTAATTTCATTCACCACACAAAGTTTTTAAAATAATAATAATAAAAGCTATAGGTATTTAGTTTGTTAAACAACCTTCTTGGTATAGTGATTCAAAGTTTATTTAATGCATTACTTAGCCTTGGACAATGCATCATCATAGCTAATAGATATAGACAGATTCCAAACTGTTTTCAGGGTATCAGCTATCAGCAGTGCACCTCTGTGATATACAAGTCTTCATTGCCAAACTGTGACCCACTTTACTGTAATTCAATGTCAGGAGTCTGGATATGTCAGCCCAAGGAGATCAAGTTTGTGTCCAAGGTTACTTAGGTAATTCTTTAGGAACAATAGATGAGTTGAATTCTAGTGTACTAGTCAAATATCTTATAGCAAAGTGAAAAAAAAATCTGTATATTTTAAAAGCACAACAAATCTGTTATAAAAACATAAAATTTTAGTTTTCGAGTAGCCGTTTCCGACCATGTGATCATGGTTCAGATAGTGTCAAGCTCAACTGTTTCTATGGCCAATGTTAACCATGGGTTGTTTTCAGATATTGCTCTAGGTTTAGGTTTATAAGATACATGTTTTCTTAAGATAATCAATTAGGACCAAAATGTTAACTTTTTATAAGGTGGTGTAGTTACAATCACACAAGAGCTGCTTTACAAAGATTATTTGAATAGTGCATACATTTACATAATAACTTACCCTCCAATTTGTAAGGTTGACATTTTATTTTATTATTTATATATTTATATAGATATAGATATATAGATATAGATATAGATATATATATAGATATATATATATATATATAGATATAGATATTATATATATACATACACACACATATATTACACATGGGCAAGGGCAATTACTCTTGTTTCCTTTTTTTTTTTTTTAAACATTTTTTTATTAATTTGTATATTTGCTTCAACATTTCAGATTTTTTAAAGACAGACTACATGTTACTGATCTGCGATTAGCGGCTCAATCATAATGCACTGATTTTCTACTGTTGCCTTGATAAAGTAAGTAATCCTTTTGCTCCATTCTTCGTGGCACATTTTTATATGTAGCCAAATGAAAAGTTGAAAGTGATTATCTTATTTTAAAAAATGCTCTTCAATCCCTAGCAAAGAAAGTTGCCCTTTTAGACCTTGCAATCTATGGGGCAAATGATGTAAAGGTCATCTGTTTTTTTGTGGACCACAGTTAACAAGAGTGTCGTGTAACCAGCACAACGACCAACCGCCTTTACTTTCCCCAATTAATGTCAGGTACCCATTAGAGATGGTTAGACTCAGAAGAGCCGAAAGGTTCCAAAATTTATAATACCAGGATTCGAACCTGGGACTTCCACTTCGGAAGCTAAGTGCTTTACCGCTCAGCCACTATACCTCCTAGCAATGAGATAAATTTTAAAAAAAATTGACTTTAAAATACCATGAAGTCTCATAAACCTTTCTATTTTTCCATCACACAGTGAGATAGTGTCACTTTTATTTGAAAACAAAAAATGACCACTAAAAACACATTCTCATTAAACATTAAGTATTGAGACAGAAAAAGCTCTTCTTGAAATGAAAAGTTTAGAAACTGCCACATATTCAAATGCACTAATTTTATCAATACTGCATTATATGGTAATGCATTTAAATGTGATATATTTGTTAAACAGTGCGTTTTTCTCAACTCACTTGTAGACTAAATGGTCAATTAAACATTTAGGTCAAGGAAAAAGGATGAACATTTCAAGGCTACAGGAGGAACATTAAACGTCGCTCTCACTGTGAAAAGATTCTATTGATCTACAAATGGTCAACATGTTTTATCCTAAGTTCATCTGCTGTTTCTTCAAATGGAGCCATAGTCAGAATAAGGTAAGAAATTTAGCATTTATTTTTTGTAAAGCAATGATCCTGCATTAGTTGTATGTGGTATATGCATGGTTCCTGTATTTGTTTTGTATATTATGATGTCAGTAATTACTTCTCAAACACATAACAACTTCATACACAACTTTGTAAGTTCACCTGTCTAGTTAAAGAAGTTTGTATTGTATTTGTTTTAATAGTTTCTAGTTATGATAGTAAAGTGAATTTTCATTTGTTAAACTAAGTGATATACCATTTTCAATTCAGTTAATATATGTGGATGTTCCTATTAATTTTCTCAGAAAAACTGAATCGCTCTGAAAAATTCTAAATTTACAATTGTAAATATATTACAACAAATAATAGAATTGAATTCTTTGTCATTTGGAATTGAACAGTAATGTCTTATAAATATGGAATTTTAACACAAAAATGAAAAAGTTGTGCATTACCATCAACTTTCTCTTTGCCACTTGGAGATTGGGATGATTCAAGTTACTATTGTAGCTAAACATTATTTAGAAATGCAAGTATGTGATAATATGTATGGTCTTGTCACCCCAGTACTTAATTGGACCAAAAAAAAATAGGATCTACAATTCGCAGTGATATGATGTACTATTACATAAACAAGTTGACTTGAATTCATTTATTAAGATCTTCAACTCCATAAACTGTTTCAATTCTTCAGTGTGTGATAGTGTGACAAAAAGGTAATTATTTCTTGTGATTATGTGCAATATAATTGCATATTAAGTTGACTTGAATACTCTATAAACTGTTTCATTTCTAAGGTGTGTTAAAATGCGCATTATATTTTCATGTTGTGAGCCCAAAAAAATCTACTATTCCAAGTGTTTGGATATACAATTGCATGCAAAAAGGTCCTAACCCTAACACACTCAATGGACAATCATTATAAGCAATTCCACCAAAGGTGCATCTATTTATTCATCATCACTCCTTTGAGTTCCTCATGGAGTGATGATGCCTCTACAAAACCACGCCACTCTCCACGGTCTCTTGCTAGTTTTTTTTATGGTTTCCCAGCTCTTCCCGGTCTCTCTGCTTCTTCAAGTACACTGCGCAAGTACACTTCGTCGCCATGTTCTTTTTGGTATTCCTCTGCATCTTGTTCCCTGGGGGTTCCAGTCTAAGGCCTGCCTAGCTCTGTTGCTGGTATCTTTTCTAAGGGTGTGACCAATCCATCTCCACTTCCTCTCTAAGTTCTACATTTCTAAAAAAATTTCTGTCCACTCATCTCCCACAGTTTGGTGTTTTCTACTTTGTCATACCAGTGTATTTTTAGGATATTTCTCAGGCATCTGTTGATGAAGGTCAGTATTTTTTTTTTGTGGCTTCAGTTGTTCTCCATGTTTCAGAACCATACAGTAGGGCAGCCTTGATATTAAGAGTTAAAGATTCTTAGTTTAGTCTTGCTTGAAATCTGAGGAGATTTCCAGGTTGGTTTTACTGTGTAAATGTCTGATGCGCTAGATTTATATACAGCATTTAATGTCTTCATCTGTTCCACCTGATATACTGACTACACTCCCAAGGTATATTAAATTTTCTACTTAGTCTATTGTCTGAGAATCCAGTACTATGTCTCCAATTTGTTTATTGTTTACTTTAAGTACTTTAGTTTTTTGGTGGTTTATTTTGACACCTACTCTTTTTCCTACTTTGCTTAAAGCTGTGACCTTTTCTTGCTTATCCTGTAGTATGTGTGATAATGGGGCTATGTCATCAGCGAATTCCAGATCTTCCAGCTTTTGTGTGAGAGTCTATTGGATTCCTTTTTCTGGGTTAGAGAAGGCTTCTTTTGTGACCCAATCCAATGCTAGAAGGAACAGGAGTGGTGAAAGAAGACATCCCTGTTTGACTCCTGTTGTGACTGGAAATTCCTCTGACAGCTTGCCACAGTTGGTTACTTGGCAGGTGAAACCATCATAAAGGTTCTTGATTATGGATATTATTTTATTGGGGATCCCATAATATCTCATTACAGTCCAGATAGATTCTCTGTCGACACTGTCAAAAGCTTTTTCAAAGTCAACAAAGTTGCATAGAGAGGAGATTACCATTTGACACATTGTTCTACAATTATTCTGAGTGTAGCTATTTGGTCAGCACAAGATCTCCCTTTTTTGTATCCGGCCTGTTCTTCCCTTAGATGTTCATCGCATGCTCCCTTTATTCTGTTTAGTAGGATTCTGCTGAAAATCTTGCTTGGTACTGACAACAAAGTGATGCCTCACCATTTCTCACATTGTGATAGATCTCCACTCTTTGGTATTTTTATTAGTAAGCCCTTTTTCCACTCACCTGGAGGTGTTTCTGTTAACCAAATTTTGTTGAATAGTTTTTGCATTTGGTCAACTATTTCACTTCCTCCATCTTTAAGAACTTCAGGTGATAAGTTGTCAATTCCAGCCTGTCTTCATTTGTTTGAGTGCATTCCTTATTTCTTCTATTTATTGGGCTCCAGCTATTCAACTGATGCACGTTTGCAAGACAAGAGTTTCAAAAAAGGATGAAAATATAAGCTATCAGATATATGATGATTGTGCAGGAACAGTTGGGATTGTCGTTTGTTATCTCTTATTCATTGAGACACTGTGAAGTGATGTAACTAGTGAGGTTTTGTAACAACTTTATTGAATTGTAATCTACAAACATTTGTGTACAAATGTGTGATAATCAGCAGGTCTTTGACCTCTGCACTTAATGTGGTGATCAAAATGTATTTGCAATTCCCAGTGAAATCATTCTTTGAGTGCTTAAAAAGGAAATTCGTACTGATGTATAACTGTGTTAGACATCTTTTATATTCCGAATGAACGTTTGTAACAATAATTAAGTCACATGCAAGGAACATCACAGGAAATATCGCCGCTCGTGATGCATCTCACACTAATCAACATTTGCACTTGCAGACCAACTAAATAGTTGCGGAGAAAACACATTTAATTGATGACTTTACTAATTATAGCTTAGGACTTTCCAAAAGCGAAGACCGGACTCTTTAGCCATCTTCGTGTACATAGGAATGATTAAGGGAGGACTTTTAAAAGCGAAGACTGGACTCCTTAGCCATCTTCGTGTTTATAGGAATGATTAACGGAGGAATTTTAAAAGCGAAGACTGGACTCCTTAGCCATCTTCGTGTTTATAGGAATGATTAATGGAGGAATTTTAAAAGCGAAGACTGGGTTCCTTAGCCATCTTCGTGTTCATAGGAATGATTAACGGAGGAATTTTAAAAGTGAAGACTGGGCTCTGCAGCCATCTTCATGTTTATTGGATGTAGTTGAGGCCTTTTTTTTAAAGAAGATCGGTCTCCATGACCATCTTCGTTATTATAGGAAAGGATATTGTATTAATTTTTGAAAAATTGAGGATTTTTAGCTGAGGACTAGATGTAGTAATATAGTCATCAATTGAATTGTTGATCCAAGACGAAATAGTTGGTTATGTCTATGTCGTTGTAGACAACCCAGCAGTGCACATCCTTTTTCTTGTTTTGCTTTTTTTCACGTGCTACAATGCCTTGGACAAAGCATCATCATAACTTGGAATGTTAAAAGGCATTTAAAAAAACTCATAGAAGAATGAGTTTGTAAAATAACTGGTTATTTCGGTTCAGTTGAATAATAGTTGGGACATAATTAGTTTTACCTGTCATATTTTCTTAGTTTTACATGTCATATTTTCTTAGTTTTTCCTGTCATTTTTTCTTAGTTTTACCTGTCATATTTTCATAGTATTACCTGTCATATTTTCTTAGTTTTACATGTCATATTATCTTGGTTAAGCCTGTCTTATTTTCTTATTTATACCTGTCATAGTAACTTGTGTAACATGTTTATCATTTGTAATGACTGTGGTATATTTCACTAGTACACCATTAATATATGCTGGAAAAATTCCAGTTCTACTTTAATATTATACACTGTAGCTTGAACTTCATTTATATTAACATTATTACTTTACCTTTTCTGATTTCCGATTCCTTATCTATTTCTTGGTACATTATAGTTTGGAGAATTAGATTCTTGTCTTTGATGTTGATGATAAATTTCTCTTTGTGATTTAGATTCCAATAATATTGCTTTTAACAGGATGCATTTCTTTCTTTGTTCTTCTATTAATGAGTTAATAACACTCAAAGTCTTGCCACTTAGTTTACAGATGAATATATTAGAACAAGTATCTTCATTGTAATTGCAAGTTTTACAGATAGTCTGAAAATAACAATTTATTTCGTCAGTTTCTTTAAGGTCCCTCATTTTTTGCCTATAAATATTCTCTTTATGTTCACGCTTGGTAGTTACTGTTTTGTCTCCCTTGTTTTGAATTGCAGCTTTTATTTTTCAGTTGTTTTTTTTTTTATCTGATTCTTTGTCTGGTTTTGCTTCCTTTTAATTTCTTCAGCTTCTAGTTGCATTTCTCTCTTCTCTTTGTGCTCTCGCCAACTCTTTCAATATCAACTGGATTTTCTTTCCTTTCCATTTATGTCAAAACATCTTTCTTTTCTTCATCTTTAAGACCAAACAATTCAGCAACTTTCTTTAGTTCAATATATCCATCCATGTATCTATTAATACTTACCATATGTACCTATGCATTCTGTACTTTTTTATAGATAATTATGATATCTAATATCTTTTATAGTTTACAATCACTGACAATATTATCAAGCCAATACTATTGTGATTAACGTAACACTAGATAGTCAACAATCTAATAATCAATGTCATAATCAATTATTATGTTTTTACAATATATTATTTTGTTATAGAGAAAGAGAAAACAAAATTAATAAAATATTATAATGTAAAAAAAAAATGTAACAAAATTTACAATCACTGTCCAACTTCAATATACTATTTACTAATTAATTGTTGGTGCACCTGAAGTGTCTGGTCGATTTTTGGGGCACCTTTTTCATCCTTCAACTGTCTATGAGTGTTTACATACTATTTACTAATGAGATATATAATATACACAAATGTACTGTCTGCCTGTGTCAAAATTTACAATTACAGTTCAACTTCAATGTAATATATATATACTTGTACTGCACAAAATTACTGACTATTACTTGATGAGATATATAATATACATTGGCATAAAAATATTGTCTGCCTGTGTCAAAATTTACAATCATTGTCCAACTTCAATATATACTACTTACTAATTATTTGTTGGTGCACCTGAAGTGTCTAGTCGATCTTTTTTTGGGCACCTTTTTCATCCTTCAACTGTCTACGAGTGTTTACATACTATTTACGAATGAGATATATAATATACACAAATGTACTGTCTGCCTGTGTCAAAATTTACAATTATAGTTCAACTTCAATGCAATATATATATACTTGTACTGCACAAAAATACTGACTATTACTTGATGAGATATATAATATATATTGGCATAAAAATATTGTGTGCCTGTGTCAAAATTTACAATCACTGTCCAACTTCAATATAACTACTAATTAATTGTTGGTGCACCTGAAGTGTCTGGTCGATTTTTGGGGCACCTTTTTCATCCTTCAATTGTCTACGAGTGTTTGATTTGTGATAGGGCAAAGCAATTGTGAATATATAATATTTTAAATAGATTTTTTTTAATTTATGTAAATTTTTACTATTTTCACCATCTGAGCTGTGAATGAATCTTGTTTTTAATGACCCAACTGTATAAAACTTAGCTCTTGAGCTATGAAGGGGGAATAACCCTTGAGAGATTATGGGCATGACATAGCCTTAATTGTGCTGATGTGCTAAAAACCCAAAATATCAATACCTTCGAACTGTTGGGCACCTATATGGTCATCAATTGTTGGAATACTTCATCCCTCATACCAACTGTTGGGCACCTCAAGTGTGTCCTGTCAGCTATTGGGGCACCACAATTGTCCTAATGACTGTTTGGGCACCTCAAATATCCTTTTAACTGTTAAGGCACCTTAGGTATCGTATCTATTGTTGAAGCACTTCAAATGTCCTATCATTTGTTGGGGCATCTCATTTATCCCAACAACTGTTGGGCACTTCAATAATCTTATTTTTGGGCACTCGAAGTGTTCTATCAATTGTTTGGGCACTCCAAGTGTCCTATCAATTGTTAGGCACCTCATCGATCATACCAACTGTTGTCCACCTCAAGTTTGTCCAATCAGCTGTTGGGGCACCACAAGTGTTTCAACACTTTTAGGCACCTCAAATGACCTTATAACTGTTGGGGCACCTCAATATTTTATCAATTGGTAGGGCACCTCAAGTATCCTATCAATTGGTAGAGCACCTCTAGTGTCCTATCAATTTGTAGGGCACCTCTTGTCCTATTGTTTGGTAGGGCACTTCAAGTATCCTATCAGTTGGTAAGGCACCTCTTCTTTCCTACCAACTGTTAGGTCACCACAAGTCTCCTATTAACTGTTGGGGTACCTAAAGTATCCTATCATGGGGCATCTCATTCATCCTAACAACTCAATGGTCTTATTGTTGGGCACTCTAAGTGTCCTATCAATAGTTGGGCACCTCATCCATCATACCAACTGTTGTTCTCACCTCATGTTTGTCCTATCAGTTGTTGGGGCACCACAAGTGTCCTATTAACTGTTGGGGCACATCAAGTATTCATTCAACTCTCTCTATATATATATATTATATTAGTTTCGATTACCGTTATGAATAAATAAATAAATATATATGATTATGGTTATTATATATTATAACAATCTGCAGTGTTTTTACAAATGTGTAGTCCTGCTCATTACTCCCAGAGCCACTTTTTTTTCAGTTTCATTAGCAACATATGAATTTATATATTTGAAATGTTTAATCACACTTTTTTTACTGAAGTTTAATTTTTTGTTAACAGATATCAAGCTACAAAATTAAATTCCAATTTTTTAGGTTCTCGCCTAAATCTGCAATTTATATCTATATATTAAGTTTTGTTACCTTGAACTCTCTCAAGTTTTTGTTACACAACTTTATATTTCAGATTCTTTTTGTTCTTCCTTAGGTTCAAATGTATCAGTTGTTTTTGTTGACAGATATCAAGGTACAGAAATAAGAATCTAATTTAGAGTTTTTTAAAGCTTGATTAGTCATATTTGCACTATTATTTCCAATATGTGCCAGAGTGTCTGCTAAATGTAACTAGTATGCTTAAAAACATGGTCATTGCAAAGTCTAACATATGGACAAGTATGGGCTTGATTCAGTGAAAGAATGTTGGACAAGCAGAAGTGTTATGGAGTGTCTGTGTGTGTGTTTTTATGGTGACTGTGGAAAGAGGTAAGCGATTGGATGTGAATGATGCAAAAGTGGCATTGTCGTCACTTGGTCTCAGTTAGGGGAGACGACTCCAGAATGTAAGACTGAAAGGTTGTGTTATTGTAGTAAGTTAGATTGTAAGAAATTTTATTACTTAAGTCTACTACATTTATTTCATGTGATCACAAGTATTATAAATGTTATATTTAGTTTCGTTCACAAGGAAGTTGTTCAAGTTCTTATTAGCTAAGATATATTATGCCTTCAACAGTTTAGTTGCCTACCAGCAGTTTGGTGCTACAAGTCAACAACAGTCAGACTAAATTAAATAAAGCCATGTCTATTTCTACATGATTTTGTTGCTACTAACCTGGTGTTACTAACAACTAACTTGAAAAGAGAGATTGGAATTATCATCTTATTCATGTACTATTTACATTAGATTTTTACCAAATTATTAAATTTTTACTACCCTTACTATTTTAACTGTCAATAGACCTTGATTTTAATGATTTAACTGTATAGAATTTAGCCCCTGTTATGTAGAGAGAGAGAGTAGTCCTTAAGGGACTGCAGGCACGACATGGCCTAAATTGTGCTGATGTGCATAAAATCAAAAATGAAATAAAACATTAACAAAATGTGTATTATAATTGTCACTTTTCTTCTACTAAGCATTTTTTTTCTCCTAGATTTTCATAATTTTTTGTTGAAGTTATTTCAGTTCTCAATTATTTTGTGCACCAAGTTACAAGAAAAAAATTCAAGCAAGAGAGGTCACTACACTAAGACTTTGTCTTCTCATAAGAATGGATGGCTGCCTGGTCATGTGATATGTGCACTGGACTGTGTGTGGTCATCTTGATGCTCATATCTTGCCTGATGACATTTATTCTGCTGGACATTTGGTCAAGGAAGTAGATTCCCTTCAGCTCTCAAGAAACATTCAAAACATGTCAAACATTTGACAAGAATATCAAGTGCAGTTTACATGTAAGTAATGTTGAAACATCTGATCTCATTTATGCATTCTTGAGGACAATCTGCAGCCACTAAACCAGTTACATCAGATCTGGATAAAGTGGTCGCTTCCTCTTCATTAAGGCTAGAACAGAAAGATTTTATAACTCTTTTACTCCACTTTCTGTCAGTGTGTTTCATGGTCATTAGTCACATCACAAAGAGGTTTAGCTTATTAACCAGTGGTTGTGTATAACTGTGTCTTTGTATGTTTTGTGTGCGAATGTTGTTCCTGTTTGTATCTATTTGTTGTTGCTATAGTGGTAATCCTCCGAATAATCATAATCAAACTAAATTTTCATTTGTTTGGATCTTATGTGGTGAGAATCTTCTCTTAGCTTACTTTTTGATTTTTAAGTACATTCTTAAAGAAATACAATAGATAAGGATAGAAAAAGAAGAGCAAACAATAAAGAGATTTGCTGAAACGATATAAAGTGAAATAAAAAAATATATATATAAAAAGAATAAACCTGGAGATTTTGAAGGAAAGATTGCTGTTGCCAACTCAACAAAACAAATGAGTTTGTACTGCAAGCAAAAAAACTTAGAAAGTTGTGATTTTATTTTGCTAGAAATGCACAAACTTAATAGCATAATTTTCACTCTAAATATTAAAGCTTCCTGTATTCTGTACACCAGATACACTAAATAGCTAATTATTTATTGTTTTCTGGCATAATTCAAAATCTCCAATAAGTTCCTTAGACTTTAATGACTTAATTTACCTTAAAATTTTTAAAACTTTATTTGTTTGTTATTCTTTGCTGCTGTATTAGATGTCTTGGGTGTATTTTTTTTTCTTTAAAGTTTATTCATAAAATACTAAGTTAAAACATAAAGTGAAACCTGCATCATCATAATAGTTTTGTTTAACATGAAAAGAAAAGCAACAGAAGAATTTTTTTTTTCCTTTTCAAGGCAAAAGTTTTTCTTATTAATTTTTTTTATTCTTATTTAGACTAACATGATGAAAAGGTAGACAACATGAAGATGTAGACCAACATGAAGATGAAATGTAAACCAAAAAATGGGTCAAGAGATGTATGAAATAAAATGGTAAGCAATGCTGTGTATATCTCTTTATATTTTCTTTATACTAAACCCCTAAGTAAAGCTTTGCCAAGTTTTGTGTTTCACTGACTATAAAAATGTTTTGATCAAATTTTGTTCTCTTGTATTGACAGGGAACATCTTGAGAAGTAAAACAATTCCTAGAGGCAAAGACACAGACACACCGGAACTATTAGAGATTTTCCTTTTCTACCATCATTTAGAGACTTCCTTGTGCTCTAAGGGAACCTGTCATTATCTTTTGATTGCTAACTGGCGTGGATGTTTTTACATTCCTACTGCGTCTGAAAGAAATTAACATTTCCCTAATGCTACTTCAAAACCAGACCTTCTCAAGACAATTTTAGTGACCAAGCTGCAATATGGGACTCAGTAGGAAACAATGAAGAATGCTCCTAACCTCAGGTTGAGTACCCATGCTCACCTACTAGAGTGGCGGCAAATACTTCTACACCCACAGTTATACATCCTGAACCCTGTAACCCAACCTCACAACATGGTTACATTACCGGAAGTGGTCGCAAGGTCAGAAAACCTAACAGATACAATGGATAGAACAATGAACAGGTATAAGTACTCAAGTGATGTACTTTGTAAGAACTATTTAGGTGGAATCACCATAATTGACTTGTAAATCTTGTTCAATATTTAGGTATACCTTGATAATCAGTCCAGTCTTTTTTTTTTTTAAATATTCCCTTTTTTTTCCTCAATCTTCCTATTGTTTCAGTTAAATGTTCTTGTATTTTGAAGGAGGAAGGTGCTTTGGTATATTATCGTTATTATTATTGTACCAGTATTAAGCAAACTTGTATATCTTTATTTATTCATGAATTCTAAAGCAGAACATCACTTCCACCGGAAAATGTTGTAACAACTATACGTGTCTTCAGTTAACATTCAATACTCTATACAGTCACAACACTAAAGCCTTGCTACATTATGCTTTTAATTCAATTTATCTCCCCTGCTTTAGTGTGCTATCATATAATTTTTTGTGTCACATCATTGCACAATTTGTTCTATGCTTTTTTTACAGTATAAATAGCGACTTGACATTTTTTAGCTCTATTATAATTTTTTTTTTTTGGTTATATTATTATATGTAAGATAAAACTGTTAACATATTCTATGCTGTTATAATATAAATGTTTTGCTGTTACCATGAATACAGTTTAGAGTTTTGTCTGATATCTTAGAGGAGAAATTTTCCATAAATAATTATAATAAGACTTCAAGTCTGAAGATTAGTTAGAAGTATGCAGTATTTCCCAGCTAGGACCTACATATTTTGCTATAAATAATATAGTATAATAATATTGACAACTTGGTATTGTCAGTCTTCACTAAAGCAATGAGATTATCCCCTTAGTCTGTTTAAAACTTTCAAATACTAATTCACTTTGTATTATCTATTGGTGATCATGGGGTATCCACTTTGTCATCTCCATAGTCTCTGGTGTTAACACTCACTGTCCTGTTGGAGGTTAGGGCTAGGATGTTATCTCTCTTTCTGATGGAACACATGTAAAACCAACAAAACAAACATTAGACATAGACTTTATTAACAGGTAAAATTTTTATAATTGTGAACTGGCGCTCCCAAAGCTACTTTTATGTATTTTTAATTTTACTTCTGTAGGCTAGTGCTGAGCTGTATACTTGTATTTCTGCCTATTATATGGGTTAGGGTGGAGTACTTAAAATAGAGCCTATGCTGTTTCCTTTGCTGTTGACCATGGGTCTCTGTGTCAGTTTTAATTTTTCTGTACCTGGGACTGCCTGTAAGTTTCAGAATTTTTTTTTTAATTTTTAAAATTTTACTATGTGGAAATCTACTTTATATTTGAACTGTCAAAATAACTAGCAGTTTTTTTTGTGTAAAGTTTGTTTTAAAAATATGGCCAAGCCCTGCCCAGTGCTGTCTTGATGGCCACTTCTAATGTTTATGTACTAGATTGTAACTGCTGCCTTATTCATTTAAATTAAAGTCTCATTTTTGAATTTCTTCTTTATGTTACTAGATTTCTTTTAGTTCGCTAGTTTAGTTTAGTTGTCTGGTTGCTTAGATGACTCAAACCCCTTGGTCACAGAGGTGTACAAATTAATTCCACTTATCTTATTCATGGCAAACCAGTAACACAGACTAAAAACTCAAAATACCTAGGTGTTATAATAAATGAAAAACTGTCATGGAATCCACATATTGATGAAACTATAAAAAAATCCAACAAAGCATTAGGGTTTATTAAAAGAAATTTCTATAAATCAAATAAGAACATAAAACTAAAATGTTATTTAACCTTGGTTAGGCCAATAATAGAATATGCATCCACCGTGTGGGACCCCTCAACTCAAGAAAACATTAAGAAACTGGAACAAACACAAAATAGAGCAGTGAGATTCATAACAAACGAATATTCACATTTGACTAGGGTAACACCATTAGTAAAATCACTAAATTTAGAAAGCCTTCAGGACAGAAGACTCAAAAGTAAAGTAGCAATTATACATAAAACACTGAACCATAATCTTCAAATACAAAAACAAAATTTAATAAAATACTCTGAAAGACACAAAAACAAAGGCACATTCCTCGTCCCATATGCTAGGACAAATTTGTACAAATACTCCTTCTTCCCTAGTGCTATTAGAGCATGGAATGGGTTGCCTGAGCTAGCCAGAAAAACCAGTGACTTGGCAGAATTTAAGTCATTGGTTAATATGCATGACTAAATGCATGACGCGTAGGACGTAATCATCTTCTTTTTTGAAGTAACGTCTGTATTATATAAGATAAGAAGATAAGGTACAGATACAACCCACCCAGTAGTGTTACAATCTGGCAACTGTAACTTCTTGTTATACCAGGCTAGACATGACCTTAGGCCCCGCCAGGCTAACATATTCTCTCATTCCAGACAGCATTGTCCCTAACAATACATAATTACCTTGCTTTAGTTGTAGAATGAAAGATGAGCAAACAGTTCAAATTTTTTTATAGAATTCACTTGGAGGTGTGGTGGCTAAGTGGTAAAGTGCTTGGCTGCCAAACATAGGTCTAGGTTTGAAGACCATTTTTTAACAATAGTCCTAATATAAAGAAAAACAATTAGGCACCTTTCAGTCCGCCCAGCTCAAATGGGTTCCTGACATTTAATGGAGAAAAGTAAAGGCAGTTGGTCATTTTGGTGGCCACCTGATACCCTCATTGACCATAAGACACAGAAACATGATTTTTGGATCATCTGTCTTACAGATCGCAAAGTCTGAAAGGGGAAATTTATTTTAACTTGAATATTTTAACATTTTGCCCTACATCAAAAAGCTTCTCCCATTTTTTGTCTATCATTCACTTTGTCTTTGGAATGGTTTCTTTTTGATAATGATTGAATATTGAAGTCAATTAGATTAGTTGACTGAGTTTGTACAGGGTAATCACTGACTAGATGTTAATAGCATTTCCTCTCATATCTTTTTTGGTAATTTCATTGCTGATTAATTTCTTCTTGTTCAATTACTGTCCATTTCAAGGTGTATTGAGACCAGCACAATGACCTATTGCAGTTACTTCCCTTTACCATTAACTTTCAAATACATTAATAGTTATCTCTTAATATGAATTCAGTAATTTAGCACAGACCAGTTACAATTTTAAAAAAAATGAATGCCACTTTGATTGCAAGGTATATATATACATCAAAATGAGTCAATCAAATCAATGTATACCATATTACAATAAAACTGAAACTGCTGCACAAATAAATATTTAGTTAAAAACTAAGGTGCATTGATGGTCCTGATATTACTTTTAGTAGCAGAAGATCAGGGGTGGGCAAATTACAGGCCACATGCGGCCTGCCAAAGTGTTTTTTGCGGCCCGCGGAAACCTACAGAATTCAGGTGAGCCCACAGATTAAACATGTAAAAATGCAAATATATTAAAAATAAATAATTTTAAATATCTTCTTATCAATTATGATATTTAAATGGCCTAAATTGTGCCGATATGCCTAAAATCAAATCAATCAATTATGATGAAGAAGCTAAATAAACATTGTCTCTTCATGTTATTCTAAAGTTTTAAGCAAATGAAGATTATGCTTATTGGTAATATTTCGAAACAAGACACACACTCAGACCAGTATTTCATAAATTCTATGAAGAACTGTTGCAAGTGTTGGGTTGGCTTGGAACACGATGTCAAGTGTAACAACTGATGGAGCCCGTGCTTTGACCGTTTTTTTTTTTTTTTAATAAAGAACAATATCACAACGTTAAATTCTACACCGAGAGGTTGCAGTGAATATCAGACATATTATTGACCTAATTAACTCAGTGATCAAACTTATCAGAGCCACAGACAGTTTCAAGAAGTACCACATGGGCAAGGTATTGAAAAGAATATGTGGTCTCAAGGAAAAATTTTTTTTTCCTTAATGACACTGACAGTGGCTTTCTTACTAATGTTTCTAATGAAGAGTTGCAATGGGCTACTTGCACATCATGAAATTTATGACCATCTTGTCAAGCTTTTCCATTTCTCCAGTCAAGCAAGTGAAAACAGGTTTTATCATTTTCCTTTGCTGAAAGGTGAAACTATTTCTAGTAAAAAGAAAAGAACAAGACTTATGGAATTTGAAAACAAATGTTAATACATCAAGAACTTGAACTATTTTTGAATATCCTCACTTCACCATTTAGTATAGAAGCTGATTCAGCTCCCGAGAAAATACTTCCTAGCAAATTATGACCCAAAAGAGTTGTACACTCTAAACATCTTACAACAGATATATTGACATGCTGATCTATTGGTTACCATGGGATAAAACACTGTCAGGCAGTCATCTAATGAACAATGTAGTTAACACCCAGGACTATTCATAAATACTTCATGTCAACTTAATAACATTGACACTACCAACGAGGTTCAATGTACAATGAATTTACACTGAATTCTATAAATGATTATAAAAACTAAAATGCAAGTAAATAAATGCTTTCACTATGATATACATATTCTGCATATATACTTATCTTATATAATACAGATGTTACTTCAAAATAGAAGATAATGCATATATTAAAAAGTAAATTAAGTTATTTATAACAAGTAAAATACATGCCAGTGGTTTCAAATACAAATATATCCAGTTATCATTTATTAATAGGTCTAATCACCTGTACAGGTACCATTTATTCAAAAAACATTCCACATGATGATGTAATCTCAAAAATGAAATGTTTTCTTTTTAAATTTCTTTAGCATTTAAATTTTTTAATGGAATCCTGTGGTTAATTAACTGTACTTATACCTATTTAAATTTCAATGACAAATATCTTAAAATCCAAAGTAAATGAATAACAGGTACCTGGTAAATTTAAATTAATAAACATTGCAAGTTGTCTTAAAAAACAAACACCCAAATTGACCTTTGATCCCTCTTTCATGAACACTCTCAGCATCAAGAAAACTAAACCAGTATTGTCTTGAGCATAAAAGTGTGTTATTTAGTGACTACAAAAAGTTGTATACAATTAATCTCAATCTTTTATCACTAAACGGATAGAAATCTTTCTGCTAGACAAGCAAGCAATGGATTTCAGATATCCCTCACAGCTTCTGTGGTTGAATAATTCTCAGAATAAAGTCTGCTTAGAATAATATCAGTTGAGCTTGACCATCACTAAACAGAATTGACAGGTAAGGGGACACACAATTCGTTCACTGAAATTTATAATGCAGAAATTTTCAATAGTAATTATGAAATTTTTAGAAAAGATAGGGCTGATAATCATGGAGGAGTTCTTTTAGCAATAAAAAACACTCTTATAGCAGAAGAAATTACCTTACCTAACTCAAAAAATACAGAATCTACATTTTGTAAAATTAATACCACCTCAATATCCCTAATAATAGGCAGCATTTACAGACCACCAAATTCTAGTTTAGAATACATGCAGGAACTATGTAATCAGATTACTACACTTAAAGAGACAAATAAAAATGCAGTTTTTTGGATTAAGGGTGATTTCAACCTACCTGATATAAATTGGAAAACACTAACCATAGATAAACACCAAAACCCTAAGGACATAAATGAGCTTTTCATAGAAACTTTACACAACCTAAGTTTAGATCAAATCATTAAAAAGCCAACTAGATTAAACAACACATAAGATCTCTTCTTAACCAACAGACCTGGATTAGTAGTTGATTATGATATTATCCCTAATCTATCAGACCATGAGATCATAAAAATACACAGTCAGATAAAAGCAGTAGCCAATACAAAACCCAAAAGAAAAATTTTAATCTGGAATAAATGTAACCTAACACAACTACTGCATTAAACTTTCAACAAACATTCTTATTAGAAAAAGACATTAACCAACCAGTCGATGACCTCTGGAATTTCATTAAAAACCATCTTAAAAGCATTATAGAAAATCATATACCAACTAAATACACATCAAACAAAATAAATAAATGCTGGTTTAATAATAGACTAAAGAAGCTTTGTAAACAGAAGGAAAACATATATAGAAAATTTAAAGAAACCAAGGCAGAAAGAGTTTACAAAAAGTATATAAAAATTAAACACCTAACCCAAAAAGTAAGCAGACAGCTGCAGAGTGAATACATAAACAATGTTATATCTAAAGATAACAACAAAAACCTATGGTCATATACATTAAGTCTAAGAAAATGGAAACAACAGGCATAGTGCCATTAAAAGATGAACATAACATAATACATAATGATAATGAAACTAAAGCAAACATCCTAAACAAATACTTTGCATCAGCATTCTCAGCCCCAGGAGACAAAGATTTATTACTTAATTTGAACCAAGTAGACAACATAGAAGATTTAGTAGTACAAGAAAATGGAATTCAAAAATTTTTAGCCAACACCAAAAAAAATTAAGCGTCTGGACCTGATGGTATTCCAGCTAGATTACTCAAAGAACTAAGCAATGAACTAGCCCCACTGTTCAAAATACTCTTTCAGGCATTGCTTAACCAGGGCAGTGTACCAAAGGACTGGAAAGAAGCTAATGTCACCCCCCTATTTAGAAAAGGAGAAAAATCTGACCCAGGAAACTACAAAAAAGTATCACTTACCAGCATCACATGTAAAATCCTAGAACACATAATATGTAGCAACATCATAAACCACTTAGGCAAACATAATGTCCTCACCTCATACCAACATGGCTTTAGGAAATATAGATCATGTGAAACACAACTAATAGGACTAATTGATGATTTTTCAAAAGGTTTAGATAATAGTGAACAAATAGATGCTATCTTACTAGATTTTTCCAAGGCTTTTGACAAAGTTCACCACCATAGTTTGCTTAAAAAATTAAAATATTTCGGCATTAATGGTCCACTGCATCAGTGGATTAAAGATTTTCTGATAGGGAGAGAACAAACTGTAATAATAAATGGCTCTAAATCAACACCGATAACAGTAAAATCAGGTGTACCTCAAGGAACAGTCTTGGGTCCACTACTATTTTTAATTTACATAAATGATTTACCAAATTGCATTAGTTCAGGAACAGAAGTCAGATTATTTGCAGAAGATTGCATATTATATAAAACAATAAAAACAACACAAGACACAGATATTTTACAAAGAGAATTAGATGAATTACAGAAATGGGAATCAAATTGGAGCATGTCTTTCCACCCAGAAAAATGTCAGTTGCTAAGAGTAACAAAAAAAACTAAAACAAATTAATACCACTTATCTTATTCATGGCAAACCAGTAACACAGACTAAAAACTCAAAATACCTAGGTGTTATAATAAATGAAAAACTGTCATGGAATCCACATATTGATGAAACTGTAAAAAAATCCAACAAAGCATTAGGGTTTATTAAAAGAAATTTCTATAAATCAAATAAGAACATAAAACTTAGATGTTATTTAACCTTGGTTAGGCCAATAATAGAATATGCATCCTCTGTTTGGGACCCCTCATCTCAAGAAAACATTAAGAAACTGGAACAAACACAAAATAGAGCAGTGAGATTCCCAACAAACGAATATTCACATTTGACTAGAGTAACACCATTAGTAAAATCACTAAATTTAGAAAGCCTTCAGGACAGAAGATTCAAAAGTAAAGTAGCAATTATACATAAAACACTGAACCATAATCTTCAAATACAAAAACAAAATTTAATAAAATACTCTGAAAGACACAAAGATAAAGGTACATTCCTTGTCACATATGCTAGGGCAAATTTGTACAAATACTCCTTCTTCCCTCTTGCTATTAGAGCATGGAATGGGTTGCCTGAGCTAGCCAGGAAAACCAGTGACTTGGCAGAATTTAAGTCACTGGTTAATATACATGACTAAATGCGTAGGACGTAATCATCTTCTTTTTTGAACTAACATCTGTATTATATAAGATAAGATATAAGATAAGATAATTGCTATGATGCTACCTAGGTATGTGAGCTTATCTAGCTGTTCAAGCTTTGAGTGTGGCGGCACCAGTTTCCTTATATCCTAGTTGCATATATTTAGTTTTAACCAAGTTTATGTGGAGGCCTATTTTGGATGCCTCTCTATCTAGGCTCTCCATCATTCCTTGAACAATTTTTTGTATTTCCGAGGATTGCGATGTCATCGGCAAAGTCCAAGTTCATCATTTAATTCCATGAACTACTGAAGGCAGTTTTGTATCATTGCATTTCTCATTTAGTAGTCAAAAGGAAGAGGAAGGAATACAATATTCACCCGTGTCAATGTAAGAAAACTCTGTTGTTCCTTCTTGTTTTAATGCAGCAGCTAAATTGGCTGTAGAGATGTTGAAGGATATGGATGAATTTTTCAGGGCTGACATATTCTCTATTTCCATAGCCATTTTCCATGGATACTATCAAATACATGTTTGAAGTCTACCAAACTGATCATTAGCTATTGTTGGTATTCAAGACTTTGATCTATAATGTTTCAAAAAATGAAAATCTTTTCAGCACATGATCTGCCTCTTTGGAAGCCTGCTTGCTCTTTTCTGATCTCATCCACAGCCTGTCATCTGTGTTCAGCACTATTCAGTTGAGATGACTACAATACATGAAAAAATGTTGAATGATTTTAAGAATTAGCCTTAACCCTAAAACCTCAGCATTAAATACAAGTCACAAAATTGATGTTTAGGGTTAACCCGTTTAACTCTAGAAACAGGTCTAAACAAGTCTCAATTTATTGCCTGTCAACACAACATTCTTGACCAATTCCTGGGGCATTTACTGAATTTCTTATTTTTTAATATATTATTGATCCCTTAATATTTACTATCACTTTACTGAAAGTGTTTTGAAGGATATGAAGAATTAAAAAAAAAGTTTTCTGATCAAGAAATGCATGGAAAAAAGACTAGAAAGACAATATCAATTTCAATTTGAACAGAGTAAAGCAGTTAATTCAGATCTACAACAGCTTTTGGAGGTTTGGGCAAGGATATAATATTGTTTCAATGTGAAGATACATTTAAACAGTAAAGCTAAACAAAAGTACCCTTATACAAAGGATTCTGTTGCTTCTTTTGCTTCTTCCGATAAGCTTTTGGTTCCTGAATCCACAAACCCAGTCATTCTTTGAGTCTTAGAATCATACATTGTTTGCCTCTTTATGCACATTGCATCAATCATGAAGGCTTCATGGGTGTAAGTGTTTGGATTCCCTTCAATACAATTTTTTCCTGCATGCATTGGTTCATCTTTGGTGATCCACCACAGCATGCATTTGTTCATTCTTGGTGATCCATCACAGCATGCATTAGTTCATCCCTAGTGATCCATCACAGCATGCATTTGTTCATCCCTGGTGATCCATCACAGCATGCATTTGTTCATCCCTGGTGATCCATCACAGCATACATTTGTTCATCCCTGGTGATCCATCACAGCATGCATTAGTTCATCCCTAGTGATCCACCACAGCATGCATTTGTTCATCCCTGGTGATCCATCACAGCATGCATTTGTTCATCCCTGGTGATCCATCACAGCATGCATTTGTTCATCCCTGGTGATCCATCACAGCATGCATTAGATCATCCCTAGTGATCCATCACAGCATGCATTTGTTCATCCCTGGTGATCCATCACAGCATACATTTGTTCATCTCAGGTGATCCATCACAGCATGCATTTGCTCATTCCTGGTGATTCATCACAGCATGCATTTGTTCATCCCTGGTAATCCATCACAGCATGCATTTGTTCATCCCTGGTGATCCATCACAACATTCATTTGCTCATCCCTGGTGATCCATCACAGCATGCATTAGTTCATCCCTAGTGATCCACCACAGCATGCATTTGTTCATCCCTGGTGATCCATCACAGCATGCATTAGTTCATCCCTAGTGATCCACCACAGCATGCATTTGTTCATCCCTGGTGATCCATCACAGCATACATTTGTTCATCCCTGGTGATCCATCACAGCATGCATTTGTTCATCCCTGGTGATCCATCACAGCATGCATTAGATCATCCCTAGTGATCCATCACAGCATGCATTTGTTCATCCCTGGTGATCCATCACAGCATACATTTGTTTATCCCAGGTGATCCATCACAGCATGCATTTGTTCATCCCTGGTGATTCATCACAGCATGCATTTGTTCATCCCTGGTAATCCATCACAGCATGCATTTGTTCATCCCTGGTGATCCATCACAACATGCATTTGTTCATCCCAGGTGATCCATCACAGCATGCATTTGCTCATCCCTGGTGATTCATCACAGCATGCATTTGTTCATCCCTGGTGATCCATCACAGCATGCATTTGTTCATCCCAGGTGATCCATTATAGCATACATTTGTTCATCCCTGGTGATCCATCACAGCATGCATTTGTTCATCCCAGGTGATCCATTATAGCATGCATTTGTTCATCCCTGGTGATCATTCAATTATATCATAGAATTATAAAAGAAAAATACTAATGAGCAACACATACATCTTCTTAGTGTTCTGGTTGAAGGCAGGTTAAACGTGGTAGAAAGGAACTCATACGCATTAGCACAGTAAAAGTGCAATGTTATTGTGAAGGATATTTTTTCATCTGTATAATTTGCATTTCCTGTAGGCTGCTCAAACAGATGTAAAGATAAATCTGAAAAGCATAAATATATTTTAAAAAATCATATATTAAATGTTAAATTGGGATCCATCTTAGACCAGTTGATCTAAATGTTATCTATAACTATTGCCAAACAAATAAAAAGAGTGCCACATCGATATGAATAATTTATCAATGATTGTTATGCGAATTATTATATATTCTTATCACTAAACTATAGAGTAAATACATTTACCATCATAACTGTTTTAGGTGAGTTTGGCTTTTCTATAAGTCCTCTCGTAAACATTTAACTTTCTTTTTATAATATATCAGAAGTCTCTTTGAATTGTACAATTTCTTCTTTCACCTTAAGACTTTATTTTTCCTTCTTTTTAACTATCCAGGAAGCTGCATCGTTATGACACTGAAAAATAATAATTGTTAGCAATACAAAATCCTTTCAGGCATAACAGTAAATTCTGGAGTATATATTAAAATTAGATAAGCTTTCATTCAGATACCATAAGTATATCTCTAATTCTATAGCATTGACATAAAAAATACAGATAGTGATTTAATTAATAATGAAAATATGTCAAAAAATAAAATATCACATATACAATTGGAATTCATTTTGTTGTTTAGTTGAAGTCCAAGATATGAATATCAATATCACTAAATGTATAAAATATACATAAGTACAATAATATATTAAATCTAACAGTGCATTTTGATTTACCATATTGAATGCCTCTTATGGGTTTGCAAAGACCAGGGAACAGTACCAGGAAAAAGAAGAAGAGGCAGACAGAGAAAGCGATTGTAGGACAACATAAAAGAATGGACGGTACTTCCATTGAAAGAGGTTCTAACTAAGGCAAAAGACAGAGAGGAATGGAGAAAGATGACAGATCTTGCATGATAAAAGTAACTCAGTGATAAGTTAAAATCAGTCTAGATCAGTTCATGTCAGTTGTTATTTCATTATACTAGTCAAACATTTATTTAGACAATACTGAAAATACTCGCTGTTATTTCTACTTTGCTTTAAATACTATACTGGGATACATGAGCAGTCATTTTTTTTAAATAGTTAAATGTAAAACCAATTCAAACTCACATAGAAGTCTAAAATTTACATTTTCTACTTTAAGTATCACCTGAAATATTGTAGGAATAGCTGAGGGTTTCAGATTTTTCATTATATCATCAAAGTTTGCATCAATAAAATGTGTGCTGTCCACAAAGTCATACACATCAGGGGTCCATCCTTTCCCTCTTTTCATTGCTTCAACCATTTATCTCACATGTTGGCTTATTTAAGGAATCTGCAACATAGAGAAATAATAAATAATGAATAACATACCGGTACAAAAAATGGTGACCAATAATTTCATCCCCAATTAAATATTTTTTGTTATTCATTGTTTAATTGTGCAGTTAAGGCTTTGGCTTTAAGCCCTCATTTCATCTAATATATAAATATGATTATTTTAAATGCTTTTAAATATTTTTTGACATGTTATAAATGCGTTTATAGTGTTTCCTCTTCCACTTCACATTCTTGATGAGTTGTACATCTGGGTGTGTACTTAGTTACAGGGCTTCTTGTGGTTGTAAGGGATATACGTGACGTAATGATCAAAGGCAAAAGTAGTCGAAATCTTTTGAGAGAGGAGAACGATTAGAATAATTATGAACATGCCGCTGAGAACTTATCATCAAAGGCCAAGGTGTGGTGGAAGTAGGCTACCGGTAGTGGACATCATTTAAGAGATGAGAACGATTACAAGACTAGACTAAAGAAAGTAATATCTCTCTGTCTTTGGAAAGTTTAGTTTGAGACTAGCCTAAAAAAGTAATCCCTCTCTGTCTTAGGAAAGTTTAGTCCCAGTAATTGAAAATACGAGCACATTTGTCTCATAATTAGACTTTTTCCAAACATATCTAGATCTTCATTATTTAAATGTACAATATAAAAAAAATGATTTAAAACAACAGGCTTGAAAAATTTATAATCTAGATTGAGGATTGTTGTAATGGCCTATGTTGTCTTCTCCATGAAAATTAAAAGGAAATGGCTTTATGTTATAGATTCGCCTAGGTATATAGTTCTGTGATTAGTAGCCCATTCTAATAAAAATCAGGAAAAATGAGTTTACATTATTTTTAAATATTTAACACAACTTTTCTAAGACAGAGAAGATCGATTTTCCAAGATTCAGGGCGACTTTCCTTACAGCTTGAAAAAGAGTTATCTATCTATCTCTCTCTCTCTATATATATATATATATATATATATATATATATATATATATATATATATATATATATATATATATATATATATATATATATATATATATATATAATTGCGTATTTTAGTTTTTCGCTGTTTCTTTTTTATTTCTCTATTTTATTTGGGGCCACCAAATCACATCGCCTAGGGACTCTACTTATCTAAGACAGGCCCAGCTATGGTGGATTATTATCATCATTGTCTTCATTGTGTTTTTTTTATTCAAGGATAATACTTAAATGTAAGTAGCTATTCTATTCGTACAAGTCATTTATTTTTTTTGTTTATCGCTGGATCATTTAAGTATTGAATTGAATTTGAAAACATTAAACGCAAGGTAAATCAATTCTACTTAGTGTTTTCCCAGTGTTTAGATAGAGACTCCTCCGAATCCAAACATGCTGTTCTGGCTAGTATCTTGAGTGTTATGCAAATCCACTACTATTTCATCAACTATTCTACATTAGCCAAAGAACATTACAACTAATAAGATGAACGTACTCAAGACTTTCTACAACTATAAATGATGCATTCATTAACACTTGGGATGCCTGTCTTGTCTACTTATCCGTCGTTATTTAAATATCTCTAATTCTAATCCACCATCTTCTAAGCTATCGCCACATCGCCTGCGTTATTCGTCTGTCTGACTACGTCACTGTCACTCCTTTAACCGTCGCTAAAAACAATACACAATATAATCTACCACAGCTAACATACTCTCTAACTCAACCAGGACACAACAATGCCACGTAATTTAGGAGAGGTTAGGGTTACTTTCCAAAAACATATCATTGAAAACTTTCATTCTACAGGGGGCAGGCTTATAGCTGGTTAGCCTATGCAATAATTAATTAGCGTAAATATCTTTTAACTAGTATTACACACCGACCTGTGACTGTCTAGTTATGCCGGGACATTCTCTCCTTTTAAACTTCTAATAAACTGGACGCATTTCAACCATCCACCTATTTTTGGCAGTCAATCCTAGTATGTTACACTGAATCGAAACGGATCGCTATCATTCTCTTTCCTTTCTTCTCTCTCTCTGGAACCCACTTTTATTTTCACCCCCAGCATTGACCTAGACTTTTGACTTGCAATGGAACAACTCGATTGTAGTAACCTAAGCTAAGACCAAAACGTTATTGCAAGTGAAAACAAAAAAGTCCGATATCGAGTTGGCAATTCTCTTTGTCAGATGTGAACAACACATACCACCGCGGGATCATAGTGACCTTAAGTTACACAATTTCAACACGACGACATAACTTGTGCATAGCTTGTTAAAGTAAGAGCCACACAGAATTAAAATGGAATTAAATCTAATGATGATTTGATGTGATAAATACATATGCATGTAAATTATTAATTAATGACAGATTTCATGGACACACACAAAGTTAAAATGTTACAATCTCATTTCAAGTGCAAGAGATAAAAAGGCCTATTTCTGATGCCCAATCTTCTTTTTTCAGCTTGGGAGCCATAATCTTTATGATGACTGAACTTACTGGAGCAGGTCTTCGCCAGTGATGGCTCCTCATGTGGGCTAAGTACTACATTTTGTCGCTGATGCGTAGGCTGTATTCTGTCAGCACGAATTCTTGTGTATGTGTGTGTGTGTGCATTCAATTTGGTGACCCCTCTTGGTTGCTGTGTGTGTGTGTGTGTGCATTCAATTTGGTGACCCCTCTTGGTTGCTGTGTGTGTGTGTGTGCACGCTATTTGGTGACCCCTCTTGGTTGCTGTGTGTGTGTGTGTGCACGCTATTTGGTGACCCCTCTTGGTTGCTGTGTGTGTGTGTGTGCACGCTATTTGGTGACCCCTCTTGGTTGCTGTGTGTGTGTGTGTGCACGCTATTTGGTGACCCCTCTTGGTTGCTGTGTGTGTGTGTGTGCACGCTATTTGGTGACCCCTCTTGGTTGCTGTGTGTGTGTGTGTGTGCACGCTATTTGGTGACCCCTCTTGGTTGCTGTGTGTGTGTGTGTGCACGCTATTTGGTGACCCCTCTTGGTTGCTGTGTGTGTGTGTGTGCACGCTATTTGGTGACCCTTCTTGGTTGCTGTGTGTGTGTGTGTGCACGCTATTTGGTGACCCCTCTTGGTTGCTGTGTGTGTGTGTGTGTGCACGCTATTTGGTGACCCCTCTTGGTTGCTGTGTGTGTGTGTGTGCACGCTATTTGGTGACCCCTCTTGGTTGCTGTGTGTGTGTGTGTGCACGCTATTTGGTGACCCCTCTTGGTTGCTGTGTGTGTGCACGCTATTTGGTGACCCCTCTTGGTTGCTGTGTGTGTGTGTGTGTGCATTCAATTTGGTGACCCCTCTTGGTTGCTGTGTGTGTGTGTGTGCACGCTATTTGGTGACCCCTCTTGGTTGCTGTGTGTGTGCACGCTATTTGGTGACCCCTCTTGGTTGCTGTGTGTGTGCACGCTATTTGGTGACCCCTCTTGGTTGCTGTGTGTGTGTGTGTGTGCATTCAATTTGGTGACCCCTCTTGGTTGCTGTGTGTGTGTGTGTGTGTGCATTCAATTTGGTGACCCCTCTTGGTTGCTGTGTGTGTGTGTGTGTGCATTCAATTTGGTGACCCCTCTTGGTTGCTGTGTGTGTGTGCATTCAATTTGGTGACCCCTCTTGGTTGCTGTGTGTTTGATGACGTCCTTCTTTTTCCCGTCTTTGGGGCTTGGTGCTGAACTTCTTTGTTTAACTGCACGTCTCGGCTCGTCGCTGTGTAAATAATTCCTTCCGTTTGCAAGAACTGCTTGGTGCTGGTTCAGAGAGCCAGAGTGGAAATATCGCTCAGCTAGCAATGTTGAGGCTTGACCAACAGGCGACGTAATACGGGTCCATGTTAATTAAGGGATAGTATTACTGAGATACGCACGACTCGCACGTGTACTATAAATGATATGAATGTGTGTTGCAATCTCTTGTCACATTATTTACAGACCATTCTCCACTTCGAACAGTCGTCGTATTAAGTGTTCAGTGGAATCTTTCTGCCCCTCATTCATTCATAACTAATTCAACATTATCCTTTTGTCTTCCTCATGGAACATATGGCCTCAGTAAAATTACGCCCTCTCCAAGGTCTCTTGTTTAGCTGTTAGCAGCAAAGCAGTTTGGTCGGGGGGTCATTGTGAGCCAAAATATTTACACGGAATCCTGACATATACCGCGAACAAATACCAAGAGCGGAGTTGCTATGCTATATTCGTAAATTTTAAAGCGATACCTTCCCCCCCCCCCTCCCTTTTTTTTTCAAACTCGCCTTGTCATTGTTTTAACTGCATTCTTTTTTCAAGCCACATTTTCCCCACAACTGCTAGCAAACACTTTAACCCTTTCGCCGGAAAATGGCGTGAATTGCTCGGTAGCACATAATATCGCCGCTCGTATTTTCTTGTTGCTATAAAAATTCCCAAAATCTCCGATTTATGAACCTAGAAATCTTTTCCTTGCGGCCTGAACCAAGAAAAACCTAGACACCTGTCTTTTTTTTTAAGTTTTGTTTCATATTGTCGTTAAATGTTTTGCACCTTAGAGACACACTTTCTTTGCAAATCTAAAACGTCGGGTCAATACACACATGCTGAAAGCAGGGTTCCACTTGAGTGGCTAAGGAGACTGCCCACACAGCCGATAAAGTTGACTGTCACATTTGATGTCAAGGACACAACGCTGGAATTAGGATTCATTCCTTCTTTATCAAACAAGAGGTTGCCTAAGTGGCTTTTTATGACGATATGAAACCAATTACGTTGGAGGATCATTTGAGATGATGTCACCCTGATACAAAGATAAAGGTTTGAAAAAAAAGATTCTCAAAGAAAAAGTTCAAAATAGACCCACAACATCTCTCTTCAACATGAGACATAGAGAGAAGATGACGGTTTGTGAGCGTCTTACAAGATTTGTTTACTTATAGCCTAATAGCGAAAACATTAAAGATAAAACACTGATTTTACCTACTATTAAAGTAGTTTTAAAAACTTGTTTTAACGCAAGCCTAAATTTGATAGCATTAAATGAATTTATTTAAGCAACAATACAGTTTAAGGGCACATTAGTGGTATGAGTTATAACATTAAAAGCCTATAATGTAATTCTTTGCAAACGAGATAAACAGTTTGGGATTAGCGGCCTCGCAGGCTCTGGCAAGATGTAGCGCTGTGTGCAGCAAACTGCCAAAAGGTCACCGGCTTGACGAAACATTTCCCATGTTTGGGTAGGCCTATATCTGCAAGGCAAGTTTGAATTCAGTTTTCCTTCTGCTAGGTGGGTTGCAAGCCCAGACTAATGAGACCCTATCGCCCAACGCTTACTGATTTAGACGACAGTTTCTCACCTTCGCCCCTTCTACTGATTGCGAAAATAGTTGGTGAATTGCACCGGATAGGACACGCTAAGCCAGAGGTCTTGTCAGTTCAGGGACTCTTACAAGCCTTACGGTGTTAGAAGACCCCGGCCACTTCCGCGGCGCTGCAAAGCAGGCGACCTGATTATACTAGTCTTAGTCTTAGAATGGCCAAACAGTATATTTCTAAAGCTGCTGATATATCAAACTTTCGTTCGATAACGCACCGAGACATATGACACATTGCGGCTGTTGCCTTTGTACGGTAGAAATCCAACGTGAAAATATTCCGATGCATATTGACGTCATTTTGCCCTACGCTGTATGGCCTCTCTTACGACATCGTGACTCAGCTCACTGTCACTATTTCCATGACACTCTTGCTCTTCTTCAAATGTCAGCTTACGCTTCAAATATTTATCCATAATCTAACGGTTAGATGGGCGTGCGAAATACAATGTAACAAACACGAAATACTACTGTTAAACGTAAATAATTAATGATAAAATGTGAGCGATTAATAACAAGACTGATATCTGTGTTGTGGAGTCTACTTCTTTGAATGGCGATTTAAAGCAGAGATGCTGATAGAACGATTGATTCGTTTGTAAAATAATCTAATACTCATGCGCAAAATATAATTCTATCACAGGACTGTTATTAATCATTATTGTTTTGCCACGCTGCGTCAACAATTGTCATAGAATAATTCGTAATAGACATATTAAACAGTAGTGAGGGACCAGTTGATTATTATTCAAAATATCTGGTAGGATTAAACTAGCTCAGGGGTGGGCAAATTACAATCCGCGGGCCAAAATCGGCCCGAGGAGTCTTTTAAGCGGTCCGCGGACACCTAAAGAAATCAGGTGGGCCACCTATAAATGTAAATATATTTAAAAATAAATAATTCTACATATCTATATGCATTTTAGAAAGTTCTGATTCTTATAAATTATGAAACATTGTCTCTAGATGTCATTCTAAAAAGTTCAAATTAAACGAAGATTATTCTTATTGGCAATATTTCAAAATATAATTTTACTACATTTTTTTGCACACATCTCCAGCAATGGTTGCTTTTTATCTTACTTATTTTCTGCTACTTTTTTTTTCAATTCAGATTCCAATCAACGCATCGCTACACTGTTCAAGATAATAAAGTCTGTGATTTATGAAGGACTTTGTAGCGGGGCCAACTTGAGATCATGCGACACCTCCATCAAACCAATGTTAATTCGTATGTGATTGGACATGTCATCTACTGGTCTTAGAACGCTGTTGTTGGTCTCTCTATTAATTCATCCGAATATATTCACTATACATACATTAATATTAATCACTGTAACAAATAAAGGCCTTAAGTTTCTCTTTGTATGATAATTTACTTTAAAAGAATGGGCAGTCTTCTCAACCAAGTTTATTTTAAATAAAAGAGTCTAGCTAACCGTGAGCTCCATGAGATTCAGATACACATTCGAGATCCCATGGACCTTGGATTGTTGTCCCGCTTAATCCTCCCCCCCTCCCCACAAATGAAGAGAAGGGGCACGTATGGATAAGTAAGCCTATTACAACAGAGAGGCGAGGTTCACTACCCGTTGTTCGCATAAATGCTACCAAAACAGACATTTTCACCGGCATGCAACATTGAGGCCATGGGAAGCTGGAGTTACCTCGATGTCATCGAACCAGTTGTCTTCGCCCCTTTTGTCGTGGCGCCTTAAGAAATGTCTTTATAATTACTTCCCCTTATTTCTGACCCATTGCACTCTTGCCAATGTTGACATTATTTGGACACGTCGTGCGTTAATGGACACACGTGACGTGACACCCAGGACCCCAGAAAGCCAAGCGATTAACCACTCAGCCACCGCGCCCCCTCTTTGCTTATTATTCAATTTTCTTTAAGCTCAATTTTTTTTATTTTTTTTCCTGTATTTAAAATAAAATTTTAAAAAGCACTTACACATCAAATAGTTCAAAGATCTTAACTGACTTTCAGCTGTGTTTGATAAATAAAGAACTGTAATTAAAGAGCTGCAGCATTTTGGGGACAACAAGAAACATTCTACAATATCGTTCTGCCTATTGTTTAGTACAATATTGTAAGAGCAATCAATGTTGTGTCAAAAATGTTGGATAGCCAGCAGCGAGAAATACATACATCAGTTAGTCAACTCAAGAGGCTCTTGACTGAAGTAAATTATTAAAAAAATGACTTTCAGAGTGTAAAAAAAAAAAGAGGCTGCTGAAGTAGCTGGGCTGTTAATAATTTTTTTCTTTTGCTCTACACAATTGCAGAAGGTTAAAAGACAATTTGATGAGCCTACCACTAATTACAAGAAGAAAAAGTTCAAGATTCGAGAGAGGACTCTCAACATCAACGTATCCAAACGAACTATTGATGTCATTGTTTCTGATGTACGCGACAGATTTCATGGGCATCAAAAATGTCAAAAGCCTAGTTTCATTTCAATAGCAAACGCAAAGAGTTGAATGGTGTCAACATGCTTCTAGTCTCATCCAGATGATATTGCCAGAGATGCACATTCATCTAAGAAGCCTTTCATAAAGACATATCAAGTCTTGTGTTCAATAAGAGATTTGGTTGTTCATTTTTTTTAATGATAGCTACATTATATCATCTAGTTTTCGAAACATTTTTACAGTATGCATATGATCTCTCACTTTGTCTCACTCTTTTGATTATTCGATTGACATTTCTGAAATTTCGATTGAACAAAAGTTATTTACAAATTTGTATGACAAAGAGCAGGTTGGCTTCACTTGGTGAGAAACAGACAAAAGCACTAGTTACATTTCTTCTAAGAAGGCCAGAAAAATGTTATTAGATTAATGTTAGATTTAATTACTGTTAAAAAAAATAAACGTCGAATCAGATACTAGTTTGTAGCAATGTTTAATAGTTTTAAACCTAGAAGTGTACACTGGGAAATAGAACTCATAAAACATTTCTTTATTCATTTGAAACATTTTTAAGTCGTTTAATTCTGTTAAGAAATTTTACAAACATGACTTTAAAGACACTATTACTTGCTAGAATCCTAATTGAAACAAACGTAATTGATATAATTAGCCCTACTTATTTTAAAGTACATAGAAGTCAAACTCATAAAGCGCTGGTTGTGAATGTGTATGTGTTTCATGAGTGAATGTTGTTCGAATTTTTCATCCATTTTGTTTTTGTAAAGTAGTTACGCTGAGGTTGTCAATTGTAGTCAAACTGAATTTCCATTTACATTTACATTTGATTGGATCAATAAAATTATCTTATCTTAAAAGGGGGCTACACTGCTACTGCATTAAAATGTCTTTTGGTAAATGCACCAATACATTCAATTTTTTGTCACACACTACATTCGTCTTATTGGGGGAGGCGGTGACAACCAAGATATTCTTATGCCCACTCGTACGCTACCTTGCTACGCTACTAAACCTCTTTGTGGTCTTCCTCTATTAGGCTATATATCTACCCCCGCTCTTTTATGTACACATTTAACCGAATACTCTAACTAAAGTTAACATTTCAAATAGCACTTGAATAGATTAGATCCTCTAGACTCTAGTCTAGACTCTAGTCCAGGCATGTCAAACTCGTTAAGGTGTATGGGCCGCATAAAAACTTACTATGACCTGAGGGGCCACAGCCAAAAATCAGATGCAAAACAGCCTACTAGTTTTATGTAAATTAGAAACAATACAATGGAATACAATAATTAATGGCATACCTGTCCCTTAGACAGCTAAATGTGTAGTACTATTTGGTAATTTAAAATATGATTACGCATTATTTTCTATGTTCTGATGCTTGACATCTTTTATAGGATACAAGCTTATTAATGTCATGTTGAATTTTTTTTTACTGACAATTTCATCACTGATGACAAATATTAATGAGATAATCTCAAACGGTGAGGTGCTTTTGTAGCTTTCATTATGGCAAAGAACTGCTCACAGAGATAAGTGCTTGCAAACAGCAAGAATTCTGGCTGCAAATTTCCGCAATTCAACATACCATTCAGGGTAAATAATTGTAAAATTTTGGCACAGCCAATTCTATATACTTCGATTTCAACAAAGAATCTGCTATTCTATCAGCTCTAATTGCACATTACCAGCAGCAATTTCAGAATCAAATGACAATGGAGATACAAACAACGAAAATTCTTGCTCGAAGTCACGAAAACGGTCATTGAAAGCATCTACTAACGATTCCAGGTGTAAGACATATTTACCAAATGTTGTAGCCGTATTTAATCTTTGAAGTTCCTGACACGTTGACAAGTGAACAAGATTTCCTCTTCATATTTGGTTTATCCACAGTCCTAATTTTGCTTGTAAGCACTTCATATGTGACCAGTGATATCAACTGCCAATGCCAAATCCCGAACCCATTAGTCAGTTTCAAAATGTTCAACAGGTTCACCTTTCATGTTAAGAAACTATACAATTTCCTCACGCAGTGCAAAAAAATATCTTCAATACTTTATGACATGAGAGCCAGCGGACTTCTGTGTAGTAGAGAACACAATCCAATTCGTGTCCCATGCCATCCAGAAACATTGAAAATCGGCGATGATTTAAACTACGGGCATGAATAAAATTAAGAGTGACTGAAACCGGTCTTATGACATGTTGGAACTTTCATTTCTTTGCGCTGAATGTTTTTTGGTGAATGATGCACTGAAAATGAGGAAATTTAAACTTAGCACCAGTCTCTCTTTTTTTTTTGCAAGTAACTTTGCATCGAAACCATTTCATTTCATGTTTGGTGCCCCATTCGTTGTTAGACTAGCTAGCAAGTAAATTGTACTGTCATATCAATCCCTGTTATTTCTCAAAACATCCGCGCTTGTTGTGGTGTTATTATTATTATTATTATTATTATAGCTTTTATATAGCGCTAATGTCATGCTTATATAGCATGCTCAGAGCGCTTTTGGTCCAATCTCATTTGTGGCGATGTGGGGAGGAGGGGTATCTTTAGGCGCTCAGTAAACAACTCTGGCCGAGTCGGGTGCCGAACCTCGAGCCCCCTTCTAGGTAGCCCAGCCAAGCCAAGTTCAAGCGCACTTGGCCTCTCGACCACGCTTCCCAAGATGCATAGAACAGAGCTAAAGTAGCACCTCATGTATTTCAGAATTCCTGTCTTATCTTATATAATACAGAGGTTACTTCAAAAAAGAAGATGATTACGTCTTACGCTGTCACCGGCCCTTATGAATATAAACAACTGTGCTACACCCGATACATCAGTTGACTCATGGAGAGCCAATAAAAATAATTCAAAATCTTTAATTGTTCACGCAATCTGACTGACATGTCATTTATTCTATCTGCCACAGTGTTCCTAGTTAACGCTATTTCTATGAATGCTTTCACCGTTTCTAGGCAAATTACTTCGGCTTTAACGACACACTCCTTCATAAAATCACATTTACTAAATGTTGTACTATGGCTTGCAATTAAATTTGACAAATTGTAGCTTAAATTGCTTTCACTGCAGACTCACTCTCGTTGTTCAGTTTAACAAATACTATTTTTCAATTCAGCTAGCTTGTCATCTCTTATTTTCCAGCGTAACAGTTTAACATTATTTCGATAATTTTTAGGTGGCTAAGCGGGCCGCACGCAAAGTGGTATGCGGCCCCCGAACGCCGAGTTTGACATGCCTGCTCTAGACAGAAGAGGCGACTCTGTGAGTAATAAACGTTATCGGATAAAGAATAGATTTTTGTTGGTTTTATTGATTCCGGGTTCAAGCGGCACGGAGGTCAAGGTTCAAGCCCCGCCTGTCTCCATTCCCAGCCATCCTGCGTTACACTGCGTTGAGGATGGAAACAATGTTTAGGCAGCCAGTGCTGACTAATCATCTAGATCTATTGTCATTTCGCTACATTCAAATGGGGTCAAATGAACGATTACAATGAATAAAACCGAATTGATTTGCTTTTTGGATGGCTGCCTAGTCGTGCGGTTTGCGCGCTGGACTGTCGTTCGGATTTATCGAGGGTTCAAATCCTATCCGCTCCCATCCCCCGTCGTCCTGCGGGAGGTTTGGACTAGGAAGTAAACTATCTTCAACTCTGAAGGAACATCCGAAACATGTAAAACATTTTACAAACAAACATTTTATTTACAAAACAAAATATCAAGTGAAATAAAGAAATGGGAAAGGGAATGTGTACGAAGGACCAACATTTTGTTGGTGGTGGGAGTGAGGAGCAGATAAGTAGGCTTAAATAAGTGCTACTAAAATTAACGGGCCCAAAATATGAGAGCGTGTATGTGTATGAGGCCCATTATATATGAAGCTGATCTTTCCAAATCAAGTCAAAAGTTTAATGAGTGGGAGAAATTTCAATGCGCAGGTAAAAAAAAATTGTTCCATTGAGCAAAACAGAGAGAGAGGGGCCATGAACTTTCAATCTAAAAGAGGCTGTCGGGCTTTAAAAAAGTGTTAGATTGTTCGTTAAAATGAGGTACGTTTATTATAATTTAAAAAAAAACAAAGAAAAGAAGGGGTGTTCTGATCATGATAACATGGGATGGGAACAAATCAACGTAGTCAGTGTACACTGACATTCACTGCCATACTCATATTACTAATACTAGTAATACTAATAGTATATCTCATAGAATCTTAGATCTATTCATCTATCATTTATTTATGTTACTAAATCAAAGTACTATCATTATCATCATCAGATTATCATGTATTATATTGTCGGGTAATCTATTTTCTTCTTTAAAAAAAAGTGCCTTACCTTTGCGTATTAAATAATCCAGTTACAATAATCCGTGTTATTAAGGTAGGCTTATAATAATGGTTATATCAACAAAAATCCAATATTTTTGAAGTATCCAAGATACGAAGCACGCTAATTTATAGGCCTACACACACAAAAGTAATTGATGGAAACAGCAAAATGAGCTGCTCTATATTAAGTATCTAGAAGTATCTAGGTACACGTTTGCTTTCACTAAAAGTAGATCTAGACTAGACATAGATCTAGGTCAAACTTTTTCCCCCGTGTCTCCATCAAATCACGTGCATTTTAAGTTATAATTACATTCTAGACCTAGATATGGCTCCTCATGTCTCGGAAGACAATGAGTCGGGAAGACAGGTGAGTCACTGGCTTTGATTTCGTTTTGAGATTTGGTGTGACTGATCAAGCCTTATATTCTGGAGTGGCAGAGTTTGAGGCATGATCCGCATTTAGTTCATTTATTATATGCATCTGTCCTAGGGTAGCTTTCTTCTTCTTTCTCTCGACTGATCGAAGTTCGAGATAACACAATAATAAACCAGGCCATTACCATGTTTTGGCATCTCAACACTCGCTTGGTTAATATGCATGACTAAATGCATGACGCGTAGGACGTAATCATCTTCTTTTTTAAAGTAACGTCTGTATTATATAAGATAAGATAAGATCTATAACCATAGCCATAGCAGATCATGTTGTTACTCGTTAAATTTGATAGTAGACCTACAATCATAAATCTATCATCATGACACATGCTGCCATGATGATGATGTAGATATTTATACTTGCATGGTCCGTGATGGGGCTAATAAATTACCGTGGTAGGTGGTGAAAATTCTCTAGATGTCTACAGACATAATTTGATTAATTTTGATGTGCAATTAAAAATGCAGTTGAGATTCTTATCAAAAGATAAGATAAGATACATAGATTATAGTGTGTACCAATAGTGGTAAAATGAAGTAGCTACCACTTACTGTTCCCCACCTACTGCATTTGTTTTGACTAGTTTGAAAAGCAGACTTTAATTTTTGTCTAATTTTGTAATCAAACACTTGAGATAATTGTTCAACTTTAAATTATTTCATGTCAATATGCATTTCTTAGGGGGGGATGGTGGCTGAGTGGTTAAGCGCATGGCTTCCAAACCTGAGGTCCTGGGTTTGAATCTCTGTGAAAACTGGGATTTTGAGCTTCATGATTTTTAGGGTGCCCCTACTCTAATGGGCATCTGACTTTAGTTGGGGAAAGTAAAGGCGGTTGGTTGTTGTGCTGGCCACATGACACCCTGCTTGTTAACCATTGGCCAAAGAAACAGATGATCTTAACATCATCTGCCCTGTAGACTGTATGGTCTGAAAGAGAAACTTTACTTTCTCTTTACCATGCATTTCTTACACTTTGAAATTCTCATTTTCTCAAAGTTCAACTCAATAAATAGTTATTGGATTAAATGTTCTGACAGTTGTCATAAAGGGTGGAGACATACACATTTAATTCATATACCATACTGCTTGTTCACAACAAAGGACACATAACTAACAATAACAAAGGAATGTAACTCAAATATAACAAGTATTAATAACATTGAGTCCCACTCATGTTAAAGCATACATGATTTAAACAAATAATTTCATTCATTAATAATTATTTTGTTTGTGTTCAATTTTACGAATACTGTTAACTTAATAGTGTAAAATTCATCATCTTTCTGCTTAAAAAAATATTATTTACAAACATGATGATGACATCATTAATAGATGAAAATCTCTGTCTTTTGAGCACAACATTTAGTTTAGGAAAAATGAGCTCACAAATATATGTTACAGCTTTCTATTCAATCTAGTTCTTTAGAAACTACATTGGTTTCTCATCAAGTTTAATTGTCCCTGGGTTCAGCTGTTATATAAAAACACTAAATAACTCGGTCAAGATGAACAGTGGACTTTATTACACTGAATAGCGTATATTATATTTCATTTTCTTTTGTTGTCTGGATGTTTAAGTTGCAACATGTGAAGTTTGTAAAAATAAATGAATTCTTATGTTTGTATACCATCAAAAAATTTGACATTGTGACTTTAAGCACCACTGAGATGGAGATATTAATTATTTAATTTGGAAACATTTACTTTTTTTTCCTTAGAAATTTTGTTTTTGATCAAATGTTTTTTAATAAGTTCAGAGTTAATTATCTTGTTTTAACAGTAGGGGATTAAACTGTGAACCTTACCAACATTCATGAGTTTAGAAAATTCATTTAAAAAAAAAAGAGAAAAAGATAAATGCAGCTCTTTTTTCTAATATTTTATTGTTTACACAACCATGAATAAGATGGATATCATTTGTATTTACTTTAACTAATAGTCACATTTCAGGGTTTTAAGACATGATCTTGAATATTGAAATGCCATTTCCTTTCATTAGACTTATTCTTTTGTACAGATTGTTGAACCAGTCATTCATTGACAGTTGTTTATAGTAAACAAAGGAACAAAATGAAGACACAATGTCCAGATCCATGAATTGGAGATTTAGTATCAAAAGAAAAAGAACCTCGTATGCTGAACATAAAACTTGATGGTTTTTATATGCTCTGTAAGTTCTTTATTTACAAAACCTCCATACAATAACATTGCTTTAATCATCTCCATAACTCATTAACAAAACATCACTGTAATCTAGTAATAAAAGTTCGCTCTAGCCCAATGAGAAAATAGCATTTTTTAAAATATACATATGTTATAAACTTGAGTTTTTTTCTTAGCAAAATCACTTTTTAACTTGTCTTTCTGTCTGTGCCCCTTAAATTTTCCTTTGAAAAAGTGCTACTAACCCCATAGCCAATACGTTATGTCTGGTACTTTTCTATTCCTCTAATATTAAATTTAGTAGTTATCAATATCACTAGTACAGTCAATTTAGGTTAATTGGACTACATTGGGACATGATTGATTCAGTCAACAACCAGATCAAGAGTCCAGAGCACAAACATCAAAGTGGAAAGGAAAAACTAATAAAACAAAAGTTGTGTATACAAGAAAGTTACTGTAATAAAGAAATCAAAATGAACACTTGCTGGTATTAACAAAGCTCAAGACAATAAAAAAATGCCCATGATATATTATAGTTCAAGCAGAACAAAAAATGATTTTCAATTAAAAAAAACAACATTTGGGCATTCCTTCATTATTATTACATCCTACCCCAAATCTCCTTTAGGATGGCAGGGTATGAAACTCTGGACAATCATGGTAACAGTTCACCCATCGTTTTTTAACTCTTTTTGTTAATTTATTGTAATTCAGTATTTGATGATTTAATATATTTTATCTCAAAAATGTATGTATTGATTACAAATGTACCTAATTTGAATTTTATTGAATCTCCAGTTAAACATCAAATCTTGCGATACCAGAGTCCTATCAATGGTCTTTTTCCTTCTATTGGATCTGACAAGAATACAAATAGAATAGCTCATGTTCAGGATTCTATTTACTGTGCAGTTGCTGTTTGGTCACTGGCTCAAGTATTTCAGCTTTATCATTTCATGTTTGGTATTTTTAGCTAGATTCAGTATTTGATGGACTACTGCCTTTTTTTTTTCAAAGTCTGCCACTTTTATATTAATAAAAACTCACCTAGCACTAGTAGGGATAGAGATTTATAAATTGAAAACCTCAGGTGGCAATAACTCCATTTGTAAGCATTTCATAAGGAAAGATTTATGTGTGAAAAAAATTAGTAGGTATTGAAGCATTTCGGATACATGTGGTATAGGGTTAAAACAGTTTATAATTATGTTTCTTTTTTTTTTCAATATCAGGGTTGTATATTTCGTTTTTGACTTGAAGTGTGTATAATTCCTAATTCTAAACTGGTTTTAGTTATTATCCTCTGGTATCTACTTTTGGTCAAAGTGTCTTCCAAGTAAAGATACTGCAATGGTTACAAATAAATTGGTTCTCAAACACCAAACAAAAATCTACCCAGATATAAGTTTTTTTATTCAACTATGAAACATAAATTCATTTCCGTCAGATTTTCATCAGAATAGATAGCAATCCTTTGTTAGTCAATGTCTCACTGTAAGTCAGATGCCAGGAGTGTTCAGTTGTCTATGATAATAAATATTTTAGCTAACAAAATAACTTGGAAAAAATTAAACCTTAAGATTGTGTTACAAAGATTTATTTTAAAGGTTAGGTTCCATTTTGGTCATTATTAATATTTAATTGGTGCATGTTGACTTGAAAATTAGTACAGTTTTGATGACTAATTGAAAATTAGTATCTTTCTATGCACATTATTAATTACTTGATTATTTCTATCCAGAAAGATTGATGATGACCAGGACAGGATCATAAGTTGGGCCAAGCTGATGATGGGTATGTAGCAATGTTGGATATTCAAGTTGGCCTCCTTCAGTCGTAGAGCGACTCAAACACTTTTCCATGTGCAATGTTGGATATGACAGGCAGATAAAGTGAGTAGTTTGTTTACAACTAAGCGTAGAATATCATTGCATATCAATATTAAAATCATATTGTTTTGGTCAGTGCATAAAATAACTAGGTTTGGATTACTCCTGGGTCCCAGGGTATGCACGTAAATTACTTAACAATATGCTTTCTTAGTTTGGAAATCCAAGACATGTGCAGCTCTAAAAAAATATTTATTGGTGGTATAAAATTTCTCTACAAATCAATAGTTGGCTGCATTATTAAGTTATCTTTCATTAGATATTTCTCAATCAAATAGCATTATTAACTTATGTGTCTTTAGATAAAAAGCACATTCATCATTGTTCTCAATTAAATGTCAAGTAAAAAGTTTCTCCATGGTAACAAAAAGTATATAATGTTTTCTAGTAGACTTCAAATTAAAATGTTTCCAGTTGACATGAAATAGAAAATTGTACGAACATAACCTTAACTATTTGACAATAATGAAGATAATAAATTGAATGAATAATTTTTGTCTGAATATTTTAGTGTGTTAAATATCAAATTTAAACTAGATTTGAGTACAATTGTTTCTTATTTTTCAAAGGTAGAAAAGTTCAAATCCAATTAAGTCCAGCATATGCTGCCCTGCACTCTACATTTGATCTTGTTACTGTTACCCAGCATACAGAGGCAAAGACTATGAACATTTGCAAGTAAGTTGTTTCTTGGTCATCAGGAATCTTTAGCCAAAGAAACAGCCATGTAGAAAGATAAAACTATTAGTAACCTAATGTAAAAAGCAAAAGTTACATGAGTGCTCTAATCTAAAAATGAATAATCCTAAAAGGAATCAGTAAATAAATTATGTTACGAGCAGATGAGACTCTTAATCATACACCAACAGATTTATCTATAATAGATTATGAAGATTTAAATCTTGATTAACAAACAATAATATGTCAATTAAATTACTCCATTTTTCGGTTTCTTCTCTTCCTATTTCAACACAAATTTGCACCTTTCCACATTCACACTATGCTGCACACATAACAAAGTACCTTACAAGTGAACAATTCAGCCATATACAGAGCATATAGGATAAATGCCTGATGGAGGATATCTTACATCCCTGAGTAGATAATAAAATAAGTGCCACCAAGCAGACATAAGACCTGTTTGATCAAAATGGAATTTTTTTTTGTATGTCATTTGTCAGGAGTTTAAAAAAAACACCACCACAATGTTTTTCCAGTTTAATAAGAACAAAAATAGAAATGCTATTTAGCCTTTATTTCAGATAATAAATGAACACCTTTGATTTGGATTCCTCAATTCAAGGAAACATACCAATACTAGAACAGTCTTAAAAAAACAGCAGTGAGGCTAACAACTATGTCAGTGAAACACTAGGTTTAGAGATGTCAGGATCAAAAGACATTTAGCATTGCAACAAAAGTACATAAACAGTAGATTAACAATTAAAAAACAAAACTTGATAGAATGCTCCGAGAGACAAATAAATGATTTCTAGTTCTTTAAATTCTCAATTAATCTTTTTCAATCACGGAATGAGTCTGCCAAAGTTAGACAATTTCATAGTACAATTATGCTAACTGTATGCCTGCTTTGGACTGATGGCTCTGGGTTTGAAATCTGCCACCATCCTCTCCCATCCTCCATGAGGTTTGGGATGGGAGGAAATAGTCTTCAAATTTCTTAAGTCATTAAGTAACTAATTAACATGAGCAATTCAATATTATTTTTAAAAAGTCTGCTGGTGTGTTTGACTGATGCAAACATTATTTACATACTTTAAGTGTCATCAACACGATCAGTGCTTCCCTCTAACAATCTCTATTTATAATGTTTTTGAAGTAAGTCTGTATAGTATAAGATAAGATAAAAAAAAAAGAAAAGCTTATAGCTTTAAATGTTAAAATTATCAACCAAAATCTTAAATCTCCAAAAAAAAAAAAATAGGTTTAGCGTTTTAGAGTAATATAAAACAAATCTTTAGCTTGTGATTAATTTGTGAAAGATTGTCCCATACTAAAGGACTGTGAAATGAAATTAACATTACTCTATTATAATATAGTGCAACTCTGAAAGACACTTCAGAGAGTCTAGTTGACTAGATTAAAACTGTTGTGAGAGACAACATGACTTTCTTTTCACCTGGGAAAGATCATGACAGATGGAAAACCTTCTTGTCATAGTTATTTCAGGTTGACAAGGGGTGGGAATCTACTGGAATGGTTGAACAATAATAATATCACGCTAACCCCCGCTCTATACTTATGCAATCATTAGTCAAATCATTGTTTTATGGATGTAGAGCCATGACTTTTTCAGCTGCTTCACAAATATGGATGTGAGTCTCAAGATTATTTCTTTGTTTACATATCTAAATAATTCATACACTATGCATGACACAGATTTAGAAAATAAATATAATTAACTTTAGGTACTAAGGATCACTAAGAACAGCAGATGACTGATACAAATGGTTCCCGGTCATTTCATTCACAGTCACTTCATCGCAGTCAATTCGTCTTTGGTCACTTCATCCCCTGGTCATTTCATCTCCTGTTCATTTCATCCCCTGGTTATTTCATCTGCTAGTCATTTCATCCTCTTATCCACCAAATAATATTTGTAAAAAGTTTGAAATTAACAGTATTTCATTTTATTTCATTATAAGACAAAAAGTGTGACACATTAAATAAGAACAGAATATAATGTCATTAAAAATATAAAAATTTACCATTTATAGATATAGAGCTAATGTAAAGACTATTTTGCATGTTAATTGAAATCATTTGGATGGCTGCCTGGTCGTGCGGTTTGCGCGCTGGACTGTCGTTCGGGTTTATCGACGGTCGAGGGTTCAAACCCTGCCCGCTCCCATCCCCCGTCGTCCTGCGGGAGGTTTGAACTAGGAAGTAAACTATCTTCAACTCTGAAGGAACATCCGAAATATGTAAAACATTTTACAAACAAACATTTATAGATATAGATCTAACGTTTATAGAGCTAAATTGTTTTTGCATGTTAATTGAAAGATAAGATAGGCTATTGATAGTTGGTACAGAAGACAATCCATTGATTCGTATTGCTGTACATCTTTCTTAATTTCTTAGCCAGTGTTATGTATTTTTGCAGTCAGCATTTATTAGAAATTAGAAAAAATAAAATGTTATATCTGGGTTTGAAATTGCATGCTCATATTCAAGAAAGAATGATTGACAATTAAAGATAAAATAAAAAAAGATGGCCGTCAGGAGAAAAGTTATCAGCAGCATGATCATAAGTATTTTAATCGTTTTTATCTCTCAAAAGATTTCCATCACTTTCACATTTACCTCTTTTGATAAGTAATCAGCCTAGAGCGGCATGATCCTAATTATTCTAATTGTACTTCTATCTCTCAAGAGATTTCCCCTACTTCCACCACATCTTGGCATTTGTTCATTACATTAACACAAAATGTGCAGGATAATATTGGCATCCCTATAGCAAACAGAAACAATAGAACTAAATACAAAGCCTGCATTACAATATATCTATATATTATTTCATTTCTCAAAAATTATGAAGAGTGGGAGCAACAATACTATAATAACTGTCAAAATATGAAAAAGTGTTCTAAATAAACATATATATATTAGATAAACAAGGGCTTAAAGGCGAAGCCTTAACAGCACAGTTACACAACTAGAAAAAAATATTTAAGTGACCAAGGATGAATTGATTGGGGATGATGTGACCAGGGATGAAATGATCAGTCACCAGTACAAATGTCTTGAAGTTGTGAACAAGTTATTAGTTATTTAAAGCATCGAGAGACATGGGAAAAAGTTTTAAAGGATTTCGCTTGAAAATTTTATTTCTTGTTCACCTGAAACTGTTTATTAATATTCTTAATATTTTTAGATGTAATCTCATTTAGCACACTTTAGATGTAACAAATATACTTACCTAGCATAGCTCAAGATATACAACATTTTATAGGAACTTGAACTTGCTGAACCTTTGTGTGTCTTACAAGAATAAAAAAATATTTCTATTGTATTACAGAGTTGCACTATATCTCCTGGATTACCAATAAATAGAAATACTGTTTTAGCAAGTAATATTTTCATTTCTAATTATAGTAAAAAAAAAAAAAGTAAAGTTCACCTTTCAGACCTTGCAGTCTATAGGGCAGATGATGAAAAGGTAATCTTTTTCTGTGGCCAACAGTTAACAAGGGTGTCATGAGGCCAGCACAATGACCAACCGCCTTTACTTTTCCCAACTAATGTCAGGTACCCATTAGAGCTGCATGGACTCAAAGGCCCCCAAAGATCCTGAAATTAAAAATTGCAGCCTTACCAGGATTCGAACTTGGGACACCCAGCTCAGAAGCCAAGGGCTTACTGCTCATCCATTGCACCTAATTATACAATTATGAATATGTCAAAGAATGAGGGAAAAAGAACTATAACCTTTTTTTTCTCCCACAATAACAATGACCTTATCAGTCACCTGCAACTAGGGATCATCTCATGGAAATTAGAGGATGGCCTGGACATTAGCTATGGTCAGAACAATGTTGTCCACGTAACAGTTCCCCTTGCTCTAAAAAAAGTTTGTTTTTTTCCTTGGGAACACAGGTGCTGATACTGCTTGGTATCAATGACTTCACAGGTTCTGCCAGGATGTAGCATTTGTGCTGCAAGCTGCCCAAAGGTCACAAGTTCCTGATTTTTTCCTCAGGTTTGACTACCCATGTTGGGCACAGCTGCAAGGCAGCAGAGTTTGGATTCTGTTTTTTCCTTCTAGGTGGATGGCAAGCTAAGGCTAATGAGCCTTTTCTACCTGAAGATTACCTGGCTTAGTTGCCAGTTGTTCAACTTTGCCCCTTCTCTGCCAGACACAATATCTCCTACATCATGGCACTTTCATTATTACTTGTACTCATATTGTTATTTAAATAACCAATAACAAAATCTTTCTTTTTATTGTTATTCTTGGTATGTATTGAAAAGGATTTTTTTTTCAGTTCTCCCAATTAACAATGGTACAGTATCATAAAGGCAACATTGATTAAAAAAAAGATGTGTTGTGCCGCTCTTATCATTTTGTTACGAATCTCACTATCCAGGCTCTCTGCAAACTGCACCATACACCACCAACTTAAAGAACTTGACAACTCAGGGTTCCAAAGTAACGTAACACTTTAATGTCAATAAATAAAAGCCAATACTGTACAAATATCTCTCCGATAACACCTTACCGCCGTATCAACTCTTGCACTGGCCTCTCCGTCTCGTTCCGGGATTGCACTGGGTTCAACAGTTCAGGACTGACTTCACACACTAGGCTCGTTGTGTCGGACTCGATCGCAGACCAAGATCAAGACGCCGTTTGTCTCAACTGTACTTGATAGTACTCCACACTGAACCGTCGTAATGCTCCGTACAGAACCACACCGCTGAACTGTGCTGTAGTCGACCGTGTTCTGAACTCTTGTTGTGGACCTCCTTTCTGAACCTTGCTGTATTGAGCCCCTTTTCTCGACCGACCTGACTGCGACACCTCCGCTCTTATATAGGGTCACTACTGGCCTTCTCGAACCGGACAGAACGCCGCTCGACGTTTCTAGGTGGTCAGATGACTACAACTCTCGTGACGCTATTGAGCTCTGTTCATGACGTCGATCCTTCCCGAACCACCATGTTGACACCCGTCTCGGCCGACCGACGTAACTTGTCACGGTTGACCGCTCGACTAGCGCTGGCCTGGAGCAATTTGCGTCTGCTGACTACACTCACACCACTACCCCTCTCTGTGCCACCACCAGGTTTATAACAATATTTATAAGTTGAATTTGTATTTGTTGATTGCTGAAATGATGCTTAAAAGCGTGAATGAATTTTTTCTTCTTTTATTTCAGGGGATTCATTCAACAGATGAAGTCAACTTCATACAGAATCATACAGTTTTTTATGTGGAGAGAGCTTATAGAACACCTGACTATGAGCTTATAGAAACCTAACTCTGGGATGTGGGAAAGAGGAAATATAACAATGGAAGCACAGAGATTCATGCCAGGTAAATATAACACTGGAAGCATAGAGATTCATGCCAGGTAAATATAACAATAAAAGCACAGAGTTTCATGCCAGGTAAATATAATAATAAGGACAGAGAGCCTGATAATTATAACAATGGAGATACATGCTGGTAACTTTAACAATGGAAGAATAGAGATGCATGCTTACTAGATATAACAATGGTAAAAAAACATAACAATGGAAACAGATATCCCCCAAAAAATAAATATAATACTGGATATCTAATTTTTTATTCATTGACATCTAATTTAATGAAATAGAACACATAATCTTATCTTATCTTATCATAAGCAAGAAATGCAAGATGTTTTAAGAAATATATTATTTTATTTGTCATCATTTCAGTTGGCATTGCTAGAGCTGCATTAAGGCAGTCAATGAATGTAACTTATTTGGTGAGCATGGAGCCACCTGGTCTGGGATTTTTGTTAATATTGATACCCACCACAGGAACAGAACAATATTTGAAACTATCTTACCCTGGGAATCAAACTCTGAGGTAAGCAAAGAACAAAGCCTCTTTGTAAAAAAAATGCCCATGGAAAGACAAAAGTAAAAAAAAAAATTATGTGGGCAGACTCTTGGCAAAGTGCAAAACAATGAGTCCTAATAACGTAACTAGCTTGAAAGGTTGTTTTTGGGGACTTGATGGTCGAAGATATTAGCATAGTACATGGGCTCTGGTGCTGTGGCCAGTTCGGAGATCTGTTTGCATCCTCTTCAGAGCTTACCAAATTAACCATATTTTATTCACCTCTTTATAACCATTTTACCATTGTAATATGAGGCCAAAGAAAAAAGAATGTATGTACTAGGTACTAGGCAGCCTAGCAGAGAAACTACATTTGTGTAGATCACTCAGTCTACAGCTGCTATTAGTCTTACATCTCCTATTCTCAACCAAAGCAACTCTTACTACATTCAGTTTGTATTCATGTTTGATTAATAGGAACTGACATTTATTTTGAATATCCCATTATTAGGTCTCTGCACAGTCCACTACATGGTTTTCATTTTGCATGATTAACCTGGCTAATTCAGACAAACTGCTCAATGCTCTAATGATAACGGGGAAGGAATACTTGGACAAATTTGTCCTAGCATATGGAAAAAGAAATGTACCTTTATCTTTGTGTCTTTCTTAGTATATTATTAGGTGTGTTTTGTATTTGCAAATTATTGTTCAGTGTTTAATGTTTTACTACTTTATTTTTTAGTCTTTAGTTCAGAAGCATCTCTAAGTTAAGTGACTTTACCAATGGTGTTACTCAAATGTGAATATTTGTTTGTTATAAATCTCATGGCTCTATTTTGCATCATGTATTTTAATTTTATGTTTATGTTAGGTTGTTTTCATTTATTGGGGGGGGGGGGGGGTAATTACTTATACCAATTATTAAATCATACAATTTGATGAGCCATCAAAAAAATTGTTACTTGCTTTGAAAATAAGAAATATGCAGTACATATGCATTGCAAATAAATGAATCTACAGATGTAGCAGGACTAGTTGAAAATAAAGCACTTTTATGGCATAATGTGAGATCTAGTCAGTTTCATCAGGAAACCAAGCCCTTCACTATTCTGCTGCCATATATATTCCTCAAAACCTAATCTTGTGCACTTTAAATATGTTTAAAATCCTGGTTCTTGATATTTGCATACTCTTGTATCCTTGAACTTTTCTAAATAACTTTTTTTTGGTATCGCAGAACACTGATGCCTCTCTTCTATTGAGTGTGAGTTGGCCTGCATTAGCCATAAATGAAGATGAGGTTAGAATGAAAACAATTCGCAAGTTAAAAGGCAACTTTGGTATCAAACATTTTCCTAAAGATAGGTAAAAAACAGTTATAGAGGATGAAAATAGAAAGTATAACTGCTCTGCTGAAATAAAGGTATGAGTTTAAAAAAAATAGTTCTTACTCTACATTTACACACTATGTTTTGAGTTTGTACATTTTTTGTTTCAAGTTTCTCAGTACTGTTTTTTTAACTCTTCAAATGAAACACAAATATATCTAAACTACTGTTTCAATTATTATTCTCCCATTGTTTATAGAATTCCAAGAATTGAAATGAAATGTTGGAATTACAAAGTTGTCTTAGAATATTGAACATTTAGACAAGTATTTTTTTTTTAGTATTAGAGTTTACAGATATTGGATTAAAACCATATTGTTAATTTTTTTCTATCAACAGTTTTTATTATGGGACAAAAAATGAGTGTTTTATCAAATTATCAAAAAGTGTTTGATCTAATAACATTTGTATGGGTCTATGAGATTATATTGTTCTATTAGCTGCTCCAATAACTTAATAATTGTGAAACATCTCTCTTCTACAGTTTTAATAGGATTGAATTTGAGGGACCAATGGTGTCATTTTAATTGATTTACAGTAAGTTTTTTTTTCTTTTAATTAAGTTAAAAAAAAAAGAGGTTGCTTCTCATTTGCCTTAATTGTTAGCACACTCATGACAAAATAATTAATCAATGTGTCATTTACTACACCATGAAGTAATAATACATCTCCCACAATTTGAATTAATCTACCCAAAGAACCCAAATATGTTTAAAAATTTTTAAAAAAAATTATCTTTATGAAAAGTACTAAAAAAAAACATTTTTGTTTTAATTGGTTTTAAAAATTATTTGTTCTGGTACAGGTGCATTTCAACCAAGCACAAAGCCTCCCTATTTCAGATAAGTTTCTTTTATAATGTGCTTCAACAGAGCCCTGATGTTCACCTGTCCAATTCATTATGAGTTTTGAAAAAGGAAAAAAAATTTTTTTAGAATAATGGAAAATGGTAGAGCCTAGCCTACTGAATGAAACCTGTCCCATGTCTCTAGTGTCACTTCAACCCATACTTATATAAAGTCAATTGCTACATTTAAGATTATCTGAAAATATTTGTTTGATTTTCAGTTTATAGGCACAGTAAGACTTTCTGATCTTTTGGCATCATTTTACATAGCTCTGGTAAGGCTCATTTTTCTTGTTTGTTTTACTTTACTACCTTAATGTAAAAGAATTTGATCAGTAGTTGTTTTTTTTAAAGGCTAAAAAATCTTTCAAAACCTTCCTTGGCTTTTTTGAAGGATCATCTGAATCATCTTCTTCTTCCTTGTTCTTATTTTTATGCTGGAGCATTCAGATGACTTAACCAATATTTTTATATCAACTGCCAGTGTTTTTAATCATTGATCTCTCCATATAGTTTACTTTCTATTGGGGTGTTTTGGGGTCAATGTCCTGTACAGGCCTCATGGTAAAGAGAACAGTTTTGAAGGACAATCTCTGGTGTCACTCCACATAGGCAGATTTCACTGGTTCCAATTTTGAGCTTCCGGTACATATGTTATCTCATTCTGTTGTGTCCAGTTCTGAGTCGAAAGATTAGGCATTGATCTTGTCAGGATAGCTTATAATAGGCGTCATCTTTCTTGTCTGAATCATCTAAAATAAAACATCTATTAACAGCTCACATCATATTTAATGTATAGTTCGTTCATTATAATTCATAGGACACATCTGTCCTCTAGGTGGCACATTTCATTTTCTTGTGCCTTTCTGATGAGCTTGTAATGTTTGGCTGCATACTGGGTAAATGTAAGGTTGTGTGGATTTCTATTTTATTTCTTTCAAGGCTGATTTTTTTTATCCTTTACAGTTTGTGCTCATATTCTCATAGTGTGGTGCCTATATATCATTTTGAGCTAAGCTTCATGGCATGTCTTCTATACACTGTCCATGATTCAAAGTATAGAGAATTGTTGAGAGGAAAACAGTCAGACTGACCTCTAGTTAAGTTTGTATGGTGATGGCTTCTCTGTGCCAGACACTTTTGGTCATTCTGTCCTAGCTATTTGGGAGTCTATGTCAAGGTATCATTATGTGTCAGCACCAAGTTTAAGCTTGTCATTTTAAGTTACTAAGTAATTGATCAGCAAACCTTTCTTCTCTACTTTATCATGGTTGTTGTTGTTTTTTTCAATATGTAAACAAATATTTAGTGAGGATAAGACAGTTCAAATGTTTTTTTTTGTTTGGAAGAAGACAGAAACTGCCACACAGTCTGCTCTGAACTTCCAAGAGTACTCCAAATTACCAGGTAAAAGTTTGTAATAGGATACAAAAACAAAATTTAATAAAATACTCTGAAAGACACAAAAATAAAGGCACATTCCTCGTCCCATATGCTAGGAAAAATTTGTACAAATACTCCTTCTTCCCTAGTGCTATTAGAGCATGGAATGGGTTGCCTGAGCTAGCCAGAAAAACCAGTGACTTGGCAGAATTTAAGTCATTGGTTAATCTTCTTTTTTGAAGTAACGTCTGTATTATATAAGATAAGATCTAGTAACTATAATATATTTGTAAAGTTAACAATAGCTCTAATATAAGTGTTTGTATAAAAATTATGCAATGACATTTTAACATGAGTTGTAAATTGTTTTTTTTTATTTTTTAAGGCCCCTTCATATGTTGACCTAACAAAGTCAAAGTTGCCAAGGAGAGTTGAGTAAATAGAAGGTTTGTAAATAAATAAATATTTATATAAGTTGTTTATAGACATATTTTACTATCTTGCCCTGGATGTGGCAAAATATGTAGGCCACGGGAAATACTGCATTCCTGGCTAATCTTCGGACTCTAAGACAAGCCTTATTATTACTGGCTTACAAAAATGGAAGAGCTGCTATTAGTTTTGTGTGGTCTGCCAGTATGACCATCTGACTGTCATGTTTAGATCTCAAAAACTAGAAAAACTATTGAGTTTCAGATTTTATGGTATTTTGCAACTTGCTAAGTTTATATTCAACAACTAATAATTGCATTGTCATAAGGAGTCCTTTTTTTTAATCTTAAGTATCTAATCAGTTTTCTGTAAAAACTTTTCATTTTTTTCTGTTATCTTTGAAAGATTCTAATTTGTTGAATCTGGGAAGAAATGGGCATATTGAATGGTTATCATTATGATAGTGTCAAGATGTATTGAATACTTATATACAATTCAAATAGCTAGTAACTTACATATTTGTATCATATTTTTTTCAGCGCAAAATTTTCATTTATTAACTTTCAAAGCAATAACACAGTTGAATGTTCAAGTATCCACCAGACAGATAAATGTTCAGGTATCCACTAGACAGTTAAATGTTCAAGTATCCACCAGACAGATGAATGTTCAAGTATCCACCAGACAGTTGAATGTTCAAGTATCCACTAGACAGATGAATGTTCAAGTATCCACTAGATAGATGAATGTTCAAGTATCCACCAGACAATTGAATGTTCAAGTATCCACTAGACAGATGAATGTTCAAGTATCCACTAGATAGATGAATGTTCAAGTATCCACCAGACAGATGAATGTTCAAGTATCCACTAGATAGATGAATGTTCAAGTATCCACCAGACAGATGAATGTTCAAGTATCCACCATTTCATTAATTATCATATTTCTCTTTTAGGAAAATGTTTCTGTTTTCACTTTACTTAATTTTGTACCAGTCTAGTATTTTGTACCATTGAAAATTAATATTTTATGTTAGTAAAAAAGATGTTTGAAAATTTGTAGCAAAATAATTTTTTTTAAAATCTATATATATATATTAAAATAGTAATTTACTCAACCTTGGAGTCCTATCACTGAACTGGGAAAGCTAGCTTTGATTGTTTTTGTTGTTGTAAATAGCTATATGGATAGTGTGTATATTATGCAAAAGTTGATTATTAGCTATTAAGGTTGGAGTTTTCCTTTTTTTTAATTTTTACATGATTTCAATGTTAAATACCACTGTAGTTGTCTTTCTGATAATGATGTTATGATGTGGTCTTGGTATATTTTTTCTGTGATTAGATGTTGTAACATATAGATATTGACAATGTAAAAAGTTTATATACAACCAAGTTCATACATTAACCTATTTCACAATCACACAAACTATAAACTGCGTAAAGCTTTTTGTTATTATTAAAAATATAAACTGTAAAGTATTGGATACTAAAATGCATTTTAATTGATTCTTCCCGAGCTATAGTTTATTGCTTCTTCATTTTGTGTGTGCACAATCTATTGAATTAATAATGTAATTTTTTGTGAGATGATTAGTGTTGGTCACATGTATAAGTCATTAGTTTCTATCATGATTTTTTTAAAAGTATTTGTGTAAAACCAGAGAGGTTTCATTAAATTTGTACTTTATTAATTTTTTATTTTACATTTTTGTTTAGTTTTAATTTTACTTACAAGCTGAATTTGTATACATAGCTATGATTTGATTTGATGGAATTCTTTTTATAAAATTTTACATGGTCTAAGGTTTTTGAGTTCATTGAAGCTTTTTTTCAAAACTGTCTGAAGAGTTGAACTGAAGGCTTGTGAAACAATAGGCCAGCAAAAAATAACAAAAGCTTCCTTTCACCAGCCTGACTGAAATGATTGTCTGGAATAGATCCAAATTGGTGTCTGTATCACACTACTATTTCCAATGCTTCAGAAGCTCCAGACACAGGAGCTAGAGATTGGCAGACCGCTAAGCACACCAAGAACTCCTGCCATCTTCCTTCTCTTTACCACACTCAACAATTCCCATTCCATTTGTGAAACAGAATGTTGGGATTGTTGACATGGTCAGAAGGGCTCTCTTCCCAACCAAGACTTGAGCAATGCTCTTCCATTCCTAATGAAGTCTTGTTTTCTTACTTCCTTGAAGCCTAATTGTTTTGACCCGGGGGGGGGGGGGGGGCACTATGTTGTAGACTGGGATTTTTGCTTTCTGACAGCATTGTAGAATAATTATATTGTAATGAAATATTTTTCAAATAAAAAAATTAAATTAAACAAAACCTACATCTTGGCTATAAAAATACAGGTTAATACTGCTATTTGTTATATAATGTATGTGTCAAAGTCATGAGATGTATAAATTGGATGTTTACATAAACATTGGTTTTGTGAAACATCAGTAAATTTTATTTATTACCATACTATAAATGGCCTAGAAAGTTGAAAATAAGAGTACCAGTTCAATGTTAGAGAAAATAATATTAGCTAGGGGAGACAATAAAATAGTTTTAATATGTTCAATCTTCTTGTTTAGTCCACTTTTGTGAATTATAATTTAAGTTTAATTGTGTTAAATCATATTAGCCACCCAACTCTATTGTAAAAATCGTATTATACAATGCAACTTTTATCTACAGATAATGACCCTGTAAGAAGGTAAAGTACCACAATGACCAACCAGCGTTACTTTCCCCAACTACTGTCTGGTGCCCAATAGATTCTATGGCCTCCTATGGATCATCTCGGTGAGATGAATGCTGGGCATTAGCTGTGGTCAGAACGATGTTGCCCACACATCAGTTCCCCCTCTCCATGCAGCTGATGTATCCAAAGGAACGGCAGTGCCGATACAGTTTGGGGTTTGCGGCGTCGCAGGTTCTGCCAGAGTGTAGCACTGGGTGCTGCAAACTGCCTTAGGGTCGCCAGCTCCTGATTTTTCCTCAGGGTTGACTCCCGAAGCCTTTCCCATGATTGGGTATAGCTGCAAAGCAACAGAGGTTTGAATTCAGAGTTTTCCTTCTCCTAGGTGGGCAGCCAGCAAGGTTGTCAGTGCCGGAAGTGGTAATGGATGTAAGCACTCCACTACCTAGAAAATGCTTCCAAATGGCATGCGTCTTGAATAGCCTCTGACAACCAGTCCAACTCATGGCCTTCATGTGTGGCTCAGATATTGAGTTCGGCAGAACTGTTCTCACTAACAGGAGAAGGAGCAAAGGCAAGTAACTGGCACCTTAACCAGTAAGCTTAGGGCATTAGGGGCTCAGGCATCATAAGAATCAAAGATCCCATTCTTCAGCAAGATTTGAACCCTTACATCCCCTCAGTTTGGAAGACAAGCACTTAACCTCTCACCCACAGCATCCCAAAGTTAAAATTTATTTAGCATAAATATTTAAATTGTCTAGATCCTCTGTTACTGTTTGCAGCACGTTTTTCAGCATTATTACATTTTCAACTAACTGTTAACTGTTACAAAAGAAATGCTCAAATCTTATTGATTTAAGCAAGTACTTATAAATCCAATGCAGCCATTGTTGTGTACTGCAAGTAGTAATTAGAAGTCTTAATTTTACAAACTTGAATGAAAATAATTTGGTTTGAAACCCAATTGTCTAAATTTAAAAAAAAAAATTTTTATGGTTTAAATAAGCTCAAGACATGCCAACCTATTTATCCAAAACATTATTTCTGTACACTTGATTTTTTAAGAATTATTTTCATAATGCTTTCTAGTGTCTTTATCAATTGATATTAAGCCACATCTGGGTACTGTTCATGCATTGCTTTTTAATGCTCTGAGTATCAAGCACACTGATCTAGTTCAATCATGTTCAGTTTCTATTAGCTACCCTACTAGATGAAATGCCCACTTTCATTCCTAGCTATCCTGCAGGAAGGTTTGGGATGCTATAATCTTAAATTACGAAGGAACATCCAGATTTAGCAAATTACTGACAAAAGTAAAAAAAAACACTTAAAACATATTTAGTATGAAAGATACCATGATTTAATAAGCTGTAACAAAAAATCATGAATACAAACAATGATTCACTTAAGTTCAAATCGGATCAGAGAGTAAACACACAAGCTATGTGCTGATTCTCTAGTAGCCATTTCTATCAAATCTACTATTGATTTAATTGTAAGTCATGTAACGAGGAGTTGCACTAAATTTGGCATAGGCTTTGATGACTTTATTTACTGCTTCCAGAAAATCTTTCTCTGTAGCCATCTTCCTACGAGCCCTGATAGCAAACATTCCAGCTTCTGTGCAAACACTACGAATTTCAGCTCCTGTTAATAAAAGCAATTAAAAAATTTAAAAAACAAATTGTCCTCTTTTGTTATTCAACCAATGCATTAACAAACAAATGGTCAATTCAAAACTTAGAAAAAAAAAAGCATATAAGCACAGACAATATGGAGGCACTATCAAAGTAATCAGTGTGGCAAGATTCTAAATAAATACTATTCAGTTTTAATTCTCTTTTAATGTTGATTCAGGTGGAAATCTAGGTTGACTTCCGAATACCATTATCAAGAGGAAATGAGAAGATTAACATTAAGAGTGTTTGTTGAGAGAAAGGAACATACTTGTGAGAGAATTAAATTTGTAAACAATAACTATCATTGTGGTGACTAAATTATGATGAATACACAGCTTTTAGAGCTATGTACTTAAAAATTAAAGAGGTATTCTTGATTAATATGTAAGTCACAGCTGAGGTAGCCACAGGAAATACTGCTTCCTCATTAGTCTTTGGACTAGAAGACAAGCCTTATTACATTCAAATAAAGTAAGAAATTGCTATCAAATAGCTTTTATTCTTACATAAATTTGTCAACGATATAAAGATTAATAAGTATTAGATTGCTGAGTGAAAGTATAATCTTGAATGGAAGAAAGGGAAAGTAGTCAAGTCTAAACATCAAAGTACCGGTATGACTACGAAAATCTCAACTGTAATATCTCAACACTTCTTCTAGCCAGCTTTATTGCTGCTGAGCTGTGAGTTCTTTTGCAGACTGTGCCAAGGAAAAAAATTGTGCTGTTTTCTTCAGTTGTTCAGCACTGCCGTACAGGGTGTTGGTTATGTTCGGCTGTAGTGGAAGTAGGGTCTGCCTAAGGTGGATTAGGAAGGGGCATTCAAAGAGGATATGGTTATTTGCGGGGGAGGAAGTTAATACTGTCCAGTTTGTTAGGCATAGTCATTTCTTTGTACAAGGCTCTGCCTGTGTTTCCTGATGCCCATTGGTAGAGCCACTCCTCTTTGTGGTTGTTGGTTAACATTGACCTTAGGGTAAGGTAATTAACAGGTCTATCTGGTTGTTCCATAGATGAACCTGCCTTTGAAAGTTTATCTGCCTTTTCATTTCCCATGATGCCAATGTGTCCAGGGATCCACTGTAGTGTGATATTGAGATTTAATTTTTGTATCATCTGATGGATTATCACAATTAGTGTTGTCAACTCTATTGGAAATAGTTTCAATAGCTTTAATAACTTTTAAGAGTTTTATGTTCTCAGCAAGATGCAATCAGGCAATTGAGTGTTGGTATAAAAGGCTACATGGCAGCCATAAATGTTTTGTTGTCATTGACAGTCATATGGTTAGGGTCAGTGAATGTTTTATGTAGTGGTTGGTTATTAGTCTTCAATATAGTTTTGCTACTTTGCATTTTAAGGGTTCTTATTTAGTTTTTTAATTGTTCATGCTTATAACATGCTCAAGGTCTAATCTCTTTTAGTGGAAACATGGCATAAAAAGATTTCTGTACTGCATATGGAGGCTTAGCAAACACAACTCAGCTCAAGTAAGATTTTGAACTCAAGCCCCATTGATAGGGGGCTAAACGGTTTTATCCAAAACAGCTACACATCCCACTTCTTTTAACATTGTTAATTGCCCCATAAATATAAACATAATAATATTAATACATACCTGTACTGTTTGGGCATAATCTAGCCAGCAGCTCATAACGAATATCTTTCTCTACACTCATAGATCTAGCATGTATTTTAAATATATGTGTACGGCCCTGCAAAAATAATAAGTGTCATGTAATAATTCATGAAATGTTAATATTCAATTTTAAAAGTTATTAACAAATATATAAAGTTGTAGTAGCATAAAGAGAACTTTAACCATTTAATTTTCTGGGTGACTTTGAAGTTTTCATCAATTCCATTTGTATAGTATTCTTAAATAATATTTTGTTTACCATCCACACAGTTCAATCCTGTTATTATTTGTTCTTAGTCCCACAAAATCCAAATTTTGTTACACCCCATTTAGAGGTCAAAGCCTCAAGGTTCAATCATATTCCATTGCATTGTAATCACTAGAGTACTCCTCAGTCCAACCTTAATGCCATGTATTTTAAGCCTGATTTTATTTTGGTAGATACTAAAAGGAAATGTTAAAAATCCTAAAATATAAAATCCCAGTCTTCACTGGAATTTGAACCCAAGACCTCTTGGTTCATAAGCCTAACATTTTACAACTCATCCAGCATTCCCTCAACCAACACATGTAGTTGTTTTCTTCCCATCTAACTATCTGCAAATAATACTAATCAAGGTGCACCAAGTTACAGAATGTTAAGACTTCTAAATATTCCGAGAATATAAAACATAAAAGTAGGCTTGATGTTAACTCTAGTTAATTTTTACTTAGTTTTTAAGTAGTACTTTGATTAACTGTTGGAAGGTACACACTCAACACATATTTTCTAATGTGATATTTAGCCACAAGTCAGTTGGAGTAGAGTAGTGTACAGTGAGCCCATAAATAGTTCAGTTTATGTGAGGTGTTATTGTTGCAAAGAGCAAATGACAACTTGCTACATTGGTAGTGTGCTCCGTGTCAATGAACTTACTTCAAGGTCAGGTAATCCAAATTCTATTTTTCTGTCAAGTCTTCCAGGCCTCATCAGTGCTGGGTCAAGAGTATCTGGCCGGTTAGTGGCCATCAACACCTTGATGTTTCCTCTGGGGTCAAAGCCATCCAGCTGGTTGATCAGTTCCAACATGGTACGCTGTACTTCATTATCCCCACCAGCTCCATCATCAAACCTGGCACCTTAAGGGAAAAAAAAAAGTTGAATTTATATTACAAGAACAAAGAGAAATTCAAGCATTATTTACAATTCGTATTACTTGATTGATTTTTTTAAATGAACATAAGTTGTTTTTTTTTTTAATTATCTGGAACCAAGCAAAACTGACTTGACTTTGCAATAAGTAAAAAGATAGAAAATCTAAACATTTTAGCTAATTCAAATTAAGCATGATTTAGAGTGGTATGCGTGGTCGAGAGGTTAAGTACGCTTGAACTTGGCTTGGCTACCTATGAAAGGGGCTTGAGGTTTGACACCTGAATCAAGCAGCTTTGTGCATGGAAAACTTTGTCCCAGATTCTCCCTTTCCCACTGGTCCACAAATGAGATAGGAACGTAGCGTTTTGAGCATGCTATAAGCATGAAAGTAGCACTATTACCTGTGTTTGAATGTTGGTTCTACTGTAAGTAAGCTGTATTAGTATTATGTCTTTGCAGTTAGTTTAAAAAAGGGATTCAATTACTTACCTCCTACAGCATCTATTTCATCAAAGAAAATAATACAAGCTTTTTTAGCTCTAGCCATTTCAAACAATTCTCTGACCATTCTGGCACCCTGAAAGTATCACATTTAAGTATCACATTAAAGTGTAAAAAGGTAAGATAATGTAAAGCACTATGGCCAAAGGTTAACAAGTTATGTGGTCAGCACAAAGACCAAACGCCTTTACTTCCCCAGTGTATGTCAGGTAGAGTTAGGTATATTCAGGAAGTCTAAAAAATCCTGATCTTAAAAATCTTAATTTTCACAGGGATTGGAGCATGAAACCTGTTGGTTAGGAAGTCAAGCGCTTTACCGCTCCGCAAACCACACCCCATATAAGAGTGGGCTATTCAAAATGCTATAAATACAAAATTTTTACAAACAAAAAAAAATTTGAATTGAATGCATATAATGAAAACTGATTTAACATGGCTTTTTGTGTAACTCTGCCTATGCCCTCGTTAGGAAAATGCACCAAGATGTAGACAAATGTATGGTAGCAAAAGTCAACAAAATTGAAATGGCAATGTAGTTCATTGATGTTCTTAAAAAAATTTAAATATCATAAAATTGAAGATTAAAAACAATGCGAATAAAAAATTCATTTCAACTCTCTGTACCTCGAAGGACATTCTAAATGTTAAAATGAAAAGGTCTTATCTGTTAAAAAAAAAATTAAAAAAAAAACATTCTAAGTTTTATGCATGAAAGATCATAAAATTCATTGATTTCATTCTGTTTCTTCCCTAAATGTCTATTTTAATTGCTTATACTTTAATCTATGGGGCATGGTGGCTGAGTGGTAAATGCTTGGCTTCTGAGCCAAGGGGTCCCGGATTTGAATCTAAAATCTTGTTCTTCTAGCCACCTTTTGCTGCTGAGCTCTTTTGCAGACTGTGCCAAGGAAAAATAGTGTTCTGTTCTCATCAGTTGTTCAGCACTGCCATACAGGGTGTTATGTTGGGCTGAAATGGTAACAGGGTCTGCCTAAGGTGGATTAAGAACGGGCATTCAAAGAGGATGTGGTTTACAATTTCATAAGGGTGTATGCAGAGTCTCAGATGAAGACTGATTTTGAAATTTGGGATTTTCAAGACCTTTACATCAGGTATGAAAGGCAACATTTTTTTTAACTTAATCTTAAGAAAAGAGAAAAAAAAACTTTAACAAGCAAAGGGGGGATATACATATTTCTTAGATGCAGTCTAAGGCTGATTCAAGACGTTTTCTTCTCTATTTTACATACTAATTTACTGCATTATTTTTTTTAATAAGGAATTTAATTTTAAAACACACTTACTTCCCCCACATATTTCTGTACAAGCTCTGAACCGATGACTCTAATGAAGCAAGCATCAGTTCTGTTGGCCACAGCACGAGCACACAGAGTCTTCCCTGTTCCAGGAGGGCCAAACAACAACACACCTTTGGGTGGCTCAATACCAAGGTTGACAAATCTTTCAGGCTAAAAAATAGAGTTAAACAGAAGAAAATAAAGTTAAACAGAAGGAAATAAAGTTAAACAGAAGAGAATGTAATGTTTAAGTCTCCTTACATTTCATTTTTACACACCAAATATAAAAGCTACAACAAAAGTTTGCAACTTCTTAAGCTAATTTTACTAATAGTTTCTTACTTTATTGGGGTTTTTTTTACAGCGCATTTCAGCACAAATGTACATTTATACTTAATGTGAAGATGTAACTGTTTACACTCTTGTAATTATGTTCTTTAATAGTGGAACTGTGCTTACTAGTTGTTCTTCTATGACTGCTTTCAAATTACAGTTAGTCAGTATTGACCTCTTCTACAATTATTTTTTTCGAACAAACAAAAATGCTTGTTCACAGAGATGTGTGCAGACCCAAATAATGTCAAATGTTTGGTAGCAAAGTTTTTTAAATGTGGAAATGCAGCTTCAGGGAAAGATCCATCTTTCAGCAAAGGAAAAATGGCAAAATCTATTTTCATTTGCTTGCCTGGAGAGAAGGGAAAGCTTTGTTTGAGAAGATTTAACATACAAGCAACTCACAGGCCTGAAGTTTGGCATACATTTAATTCAATTTCTTTATTACACCAATGACAAACATCAAGTCTGTCTTCCACTTTTCATTATCAATATTAGTAAAAAAAAAGTCGCAGTCAATGCCCTTCATTTCATGAAACAAAACTGTTTATTCCATGAGATCCCACACTCTTCTCAATACCTTGCTTAAGTTAAGCCTGGGGAAACTGCTGTGCTACAGAACATTGAATGCTTAGTTTCTTAATCTTTAAGTAGTTCTTAGAACTGCCTGCGATCAAGACCCATAGCCCTGATAAGGTTGATTACAGAGATAATGAGCCATTTTATTAAATACATCTTTGCACAATCTTTCCTGATGAATGACACCTAACTTTAACACCAGCATTGAATAAATCCTAGCCTGAGGTTGTGTCTTTGAGCGATTCAACATTGAGTAACTATTCCCTGAGTTGAAACTTACTATCTACGCCCCAGATGAATATCAGTAATTGTGCTGTGTTATGTGCATCAGCTAGTACCACTAAAAATATTTGCTTCCATTGTGAAGTTGGAGTTTGTGACATAAGTAATCTAATTTTTGTTCTGTTCAGGACACATAATACTGGCTGTGTCTGACAAGCATTTTTGAATAAATTTACTATCTAAAAAGTGCTCTAGTTATGATGATTGTTTGATGAAAACCATTTGCAGCTTCATCAATTTATTAAGAGACTCCTAAATTTTTATTAGTCTTTCTACTATTCTGAGATTGTATCAGAAATCAAGATGCTTTATATGATAGTGTCATTCTAAATTATACTCTTTAAAAACCGCAGTTGGTTCACAGCATAGCAAGCTAACAGCTTAATCAGGATGGTTATTCATTGTTAAAAATAAGACATTCATCTTCTATTTTCATTTTTCTAGAAGCAGTCATGATTAAGAGCAAAAACGCAAATGGAATATAATCCAATTACTGAGAATGATCAGAGGGAGAGACCAGAAGTTAAAAAAATTGCACAAGGGAAATTGAAGATAGATTTATAACTGGTTTTAGTTCATATAGTGATGAATTAGAAACAGCATATATCAGTAATAAGGTTTTTGAAAATCTTATTTATTACAGGGATTTAACTATACTTGTAGAATTTAATTTATATCTTTGCATTTCCCTTTGTAAGTTAACCTTTTGCCAATTATTGAGTTGTGCTACCTTCACAGAGGAATGATTCATTGCAACTTGAGGTCTACACAATTCAGCCTAACACCAGGTCACATAGTGAAAATACTGCAAATGACAAAGCTTGATCTAAGCTTAGAGTATTCATTTTTAATAAATGTCTACTTTCCCAATACATTCCTTTATATTCATTGTGTAAATTAGTCTTGAATGAACAAGACACTGGCCCCAAAACCTCTCGATAGAACAAAAACTATTTGGTAAGCTAACAGATCTGAAAACCAGTGCAGAGTTCATCGTAGGTAGGGAGCTACTTGCCTGAAACCTCCAACATATAAATAAGAACAAAGAAGTCAATGAATGAACAACTTTTTTCCTCACTGAAAACTACCAGATGAAAAACTTGTAATAAGAGTCTAGCTATGCTAAAGAAACTAAACATACATGAAGTAGAGGAGTCTCCACAACTTCTCTAAGTTTTTCTATTTGTTCTTTGCATCCACCAACATCACTGTATGTCACATCAGGCTTTTCTTCCACCTGAAATAAAGAAAATCAACTCCATTTAATATAAACCAAACACCGATATTTTCACATTACTATTTGTAAAAGACAAAAATCATAATCATTTTAATAAGAACATTACTCTGGACTTTTCCTTGTCATAGTTCTAAACACAGTTTACTTTTTGGAAAGAATTTATGAAGTTGGAATGTGTGGCTGAGAATCCTAAATATAAAACCACTTGGCTACCTATCAACGGGTGTGAGTTAAAAACCCAATTCAAGCTGAGTTGTGTTTGCTTAGTTTCTAAAGGCAGCACAGAAAGCTTCTAGGCACCTCACCACCCCACACACATACACACAAAAAGCAAAAAAGATTAGACCACAGTGGGATGAACATGCTATAAGCATAAAAGATGTACTATACAAAAGCAATTTTTTTTTATTAATGAGATGTGTATTAGGAAAAGGTAAAAAGGCAAACTTCATTAAAACTAGATCAAGATAATTATTTTCTGCACTATCTAACAGCCCTATCCCTTTTGTCTATTATTGTTGTGATGAAATGATCTTTAAAAATGTTAAATCACAACAGTATAGAATATGGGAGGACACCTGGCAATTCAAAGAAATAATATATCTGTAAGAAAATGCTGAGAAAAAAATTATTAAAAAAGAGAGCCCCTTTAAATTGTATATACAATTTATGACAGAATATAGAATATAATATTAAAAACATTAATTTATTCTTTGTCATCTAGCCAGTTTTTTGTTCAAGAGCTGTTCTTCTCAGTTGTTCTGCACTGCCATAAAAAATGTTGGTTATGCTAGGTTTTTTAGTTAATAGGGTCTGTCTGAGGCTAATTAAACTGGGGGATTATAAGGGGTATAATTATTATCAAATTTGATGAAATGTTCTAAAGATATACTGGCGGGTACTGAAAGAGCATCAATATAGGCACTTAAGATTTTACAGTGCTGAAAACCTGCTTCCTACAGTGAGTCATCATCAATAAATGACAACAGAGATATTTAAAAAGAGAAGAGAGCTTAAACATGTGGTCTTATTTATGTTTCGCATTATCCTTCAAAATGGAATATTATGACATCCTAATCCTCGCCAAAACCTCCCATAGAAGAGTTGGGCGGTAGAATTCAAACCCAGGAATATAGAGACAAGAGTCTAAACATATAGCACATGACCAGGAAGTCATCTAACATGATAAGAAATTGCACTTAAGAGATGAACTGGAAGAGTGACATATGAAGTAACTCAGCTTTAAAGAGTTGATAGGCTACACAAAGGGAAACATGAACTGACTGGATAATTTGAAGAAGAAATACACTGTGACTCACAAGAATGAATATACTAGTTTAAAATCTCTAACAAGGACATGTGTAATAATTATGAGAGTGGGTGAAATTCAGAATCTAAGCCATTATAAAGGAATACTTATCCAATACAGTGTAGCGTAGATGTAATGATCATTGTTTGTTTGTTTTACATGTTTTGGAAGTCGCTTCAGATTTGAAGATTAGAGATGCCTACATGCCAAAATGGAAACGTGTATTTTTAAGACCTAAAAATTTGTATTTTGAGGGGCAAATGAATATTTTCCCAAATATGAAGAAATATACTCTGGAAAGACTAAAATCCTTCAAGCACGTAACATACACAAAATGCAGCAATCCTAAAGTTACATAAGACATTCTGTACATTCTTCAAAATATTTAACATTCAGTCTTTGACATAGACTTTATTAGAATGTTAGAATGATGCCATTCTTGTCACTTGAAAAAGATTTTATGATCATATTGCATCTAGTGTTTTATTCCTGATTCCATAACAGCACCAACAGAAAATTCATTCAAAACAAAGAAGTGAATTTAGACTTAAACCAGATGCAATGGTTTGCTTGGTTGGACCAGTGACATCTAGTTTTGTTTATGGGCAATTTCTTTACAAGGTACACAGGACTGAAAATATTTTATTACATTTTGAAATAATTCAGATTTTATTTTTTAAGACCATTCTTTGCAGAGTCAACCTCTACAATCACTATTCATAAAAATTTTAAAGATTTGTTTTAAGAAAGATAATCCTAATTAGTCATTGAACCTGTTTCTAATATAAAAGCTGGGCTATTGAGTCTACTGAATAGATAAACTCCCAGTGTTTAGTAAGGTAAAGCTATTTATTCTGGGTTCAGATGCTTAAAGTTGTAATAGAAAACAAACAGAAGTTGAAGGAGGGCGCAAGAATCAAGAAACTAATTCTTTTATTCTGCATAAGAAAAAACTTTTTTTGCAAACACATTCGGACTTGAATGTCCCTGAGTTCATTCGTAAATTGTTTAAAAGTCAAAGTTAAATAAAATAATAAAAAAATAAATACATATCATAATGGATGGGGATGTTTAGATTGAATACTTTTGTTTTAAAAGAAGGAGGTAAGACATCTTTTTTTTAAATAAAATGTAAATGTTTAAGTATATCCTAAATTATGGATGGCAATATTAAAATTGAATGTTAGAATACATAAAAAAAAATTAATAAATCATGTTGAACTATAGAACCCATGATTATTGAAAGAGTATTGAATTACCTGCATCATTGTGACTGTCGGGTCAATTTTCGGAGGTAAAGGAATGTGGATTTGATATTTGTTTCTGTCAACTCTGTGTAGACCAAAAATCAACTTGTTATGAACATTATTAAAACAACACACAAATGTGAATTTGTTATTCTATAGGTATTTAAATTGTGCGTACAAAACGCAATGTTAATAATGATTCCTTATGTCTATTCCCATTCTTACTTCTATTAGTCTTCCCTTAGATCCTCTTTCAACATTCCATATTCACCCTACACTATGAGCCAATAGTAGCCCTCTTTCAACACTCCATATTCACCCTACACTATGAACCAATAAAAGTCTCCTTCCCCCTGTTTGATAAGTTTGATGTATATTATATCAAAACATATTAACCAAATATATTATTTAACAATTTTGAACTAAAAATTCTAAATATCGATAACACACAAATAACCATGTCCTCAAGTACGAAGAAAACAAACCAAAATCCTGCAACTTTAAATATTAGTACTATTTCCATAATATCACAATTCCAAATTAACATTTACATTCATGTCTTTAATCAAAGTGATGTGTATACAGTTAAACAACTGAGTAGACTATCTGACACATCTACTACATCATTAGCATAGATCTTTGATTTTGAAAAATAGACATCAAGTGATTGGATAAATTAAACAAACAAAAAAAAGTCCTATTAATACAACACTTTTGTCTCACTTATTCTAAGTTTTTTTCTCACTTTTGTCTCTACTTATTCTAAGGTTTTTCAACCTCATTTAAGTAAGAAAATTTGACATCATAAAGAAAAAAATCATAAGTTATTACAATAGTAAAGCCTGGTTGAGGGGGAAGGGGATAATGTAGCTACATTTCTTTCAATCTATCAACTAATCCTTTTATGTGAGAGGGTGAAATTCAGAATCTAAGCCATTATAAAGCAATACTTATCCAATACAGTGTGTGTATACTAAGGCTTCATCCAAAACTAGTATAAACATACAAAAAACATCCACCACCACAAGGAAAGCTAGGCCTTATCTAAATAAGTACTAGGTCTCACCCAACTCTCATGCCTTCTTCAATATCTGTCGGTGCTACTTGTTCTCCGAGGTCAACGACAAACTTGGCAAACTGCTTGACATTGATGATATATTTAGGGTCATCTGAGTCTGCATTTATGATCTTAGTACAGCGTGCTACTTGCAATGGCTGCTCACCTAAGGAGAAATAAAATAATACATTTGAAAAAAAATAAAAAAATTTAAATTAGCATAATTTGTCAGTTTTCTGTCAATAAGGGGGAAAAAGTTAAAAATGCAAACTATCCCTCACCCCTTTAAATTTCACAGAATGGTTTATGGTAAACAATGCAGGAGACACAGCAGATACTTTATGGAACAAGAGTTGTTTTTGTTTGATAGGTATTGTCTCTATCCTTAGGATAAATTACACACACACACAGACAAATTTCTTGTTATTAATTTTATTAACTCAACAGCAAAAAGTTATAAACTTTAGAGGTAGATTTTTGCTTCAAATGCAACACTTAATTAACAGAAAGCTTATTTGAAGGATCAAGATCTGTTTGCTAAAAATCCTCCAGTCCACAGCACTACTCTCATAGTCCACCCAATGTGGAAAAGACAAAAAAAATATAGCTCTCATAGCAATTAGACTTGTGTGCAGCTCTGTCAAGGCCACATTTTAAATTCCTATTCTGAACAACTTCATTAGTTGAAAATGCTACAGAGCCACAAAACATTGGAAAAATATTATGAGATAAGTTTTAAAAATCAACTAGAATGATCATGCAACACGTAGGACATCAAGAAAAAAGAGGCAGCAAAAAAAAAAAAAAAAGGAATTGTTTCACTCTGGATGGACACTGTGTAGGACATAATTCAGGAATGGTGGAAGTGATCATATAAATCTCCGAGATCAAAATAAGATCTATTATAAGACTTGTAACTGATAGGTAAAATCTAGTCTAAACTATGTCTCATGTAGATGAGATCTTCAACAAAAAATCTAGTGTTTGAAGAAATTAATAAATAATTGATTAGTAATAAATAAATAATACTCTGAAGTAAAAATTACATACAATTGAAACCTTGCTTCTGTTCTAAAATCTTGTCTAAGACCTACAGCAGGTAAGCTCTATTTTAAATCTAATTTAGTGAGTACAGAATGTATCCTGAATACATTCAACTTACTTTGTAATGTTTGTTTATCAGCAGCAAGATCCCACAAGGCAGGTGGTGCCAGCCCGGTGTCTGATTCCTTAATACCAGATAATTCATTGACATTTTTCAGCACATTCTGGATATCTTCTTCCACAGCTTTAATTGCTTTAGTGTACTGGCCCACACCCTGAATAGTGGAAGGACATGAATATAATGTAAACAATATAATGGATGTAATTAACAAAAATCATAAACATTTTCAGCTAACTCTTTCTCTCCTAATTGACGTTATCAATGATTTGACCTCATTAAATGAATTTAATGTTGAATTTTAGAAACTTTTTTGTGTGTTATATAAAAAAGGTATGCATTTCCCTTTAATTCGATACCAAATAAAACATTTTCTGATAGCAAACAAAAAAGTTATTAAAGCTTAATCCTAACAGGATAGGGAAACAGCAATGAGTAAAAAGAAGAATTCCATCGAAACATGGAAAAATAATTACGGAGAGAAAGGGTTAAAGACATGCATCCAAAAAATCAAGACACTTTCACTTTGAAATTAATGTAAAAAATTATGACACTTGTCCCAATGATATGATGTGACATTTTAATTCAAATAAATGTAATGTCATTCCTGATTTTGACAATCTAATAATGGATATCTGTCATGTATCAATGTGCATTAGAGTAATGCCCCCCCCTCCCATTTTGATGAAGGAAAAAAAATTACTACTAGTTCGTTCAAGATGGGTCTTGTCAGATCTTGACCATATCACAGTATGTAAACAAATAGAACTAACCAGCAAAACAAAAACCTTCTTTGAAAGCCAAGTGTCTTCTATAAAAGCCTAAAAAATTTATTTAAAAAAAAAAATGGAAAAGCGTGCCAGTTCAGTCATGAGGCAGTAAGTTCAAGGATCTTATCAGTTGTTTTAACAGTAAGTTAGTTGGACAATCAGTTTGTATTGTATTTATATCAATATATTTATATTGTTTCATTATTTTGTATTCACAAAATTGTTATTCTCTGGATTGAATTTAAAGACAATAGAAATTGAACACAAGTTATCACTGTGTGTAGTCAGTCTAAAACCTCATGAATCAATTTGTCGCTCTTTGTCAGTCTCAGTTGACATTGCCTGATTTAATGTTCACGTCATGTTAAGAGTTTAAAAGACACGTGGAATTCCTGATGTAGAAAACAGTCAGTTCAGTCAAGTGTTATCCTCTGGACGAGGCAGTCAAACATGATTTTAGTAGTAGCATTTTAGTCGAGTTGTAACTCGAAGTATCTTTGGGCAGTTGATGCCAGTGGTCTTTTTGAGACATGTATTTCTAGTATTATTCTGGATTATTCTGTACAGTGATGGGGACGTGATTTGTAATATACTCTGGAGAGTTTAGCGTATGGGATATTTTTGATACCGCTGTTATGCGGATAGAATTTTCTTGACTTGGAGTGCAGTTTTATTATTGTTGTTGTCAAATAAACTTTATATTTGTCTGCTGAAACGGACTTAAGTCATTATGTGGTATATATGTTTGTCACGCATCAAGAGTACTCCAGGAAGTACGAACCCAGCATTATATGCATTCACGACACAGTAGTAGTGACCAGTCCCTCTATAGTCGCACTATATCAACGCCACGTCTCTAAACGTTACATTTACACTCTTTAAATAAGACACTATATTATAGGTGGCACAACAACATCTTATTAAAAACTGCATGAAGCATCAATGAAAAGGTTCATAATACAAAATATATAATGATCAAGTTGCAGGTTTTGGTAAATCAATCAGTTTACAGCTTTATGGCTTCAGGCTGTGAATGTAATCTGCAACCAAATTTCAGCCCCTTCAAAAATGTAAAGGATGCAGCATAAATTGATTATCATTGCTTAAAATTAGTCTACTTACATATGTTTTCAAGAGGGCAATGTCTCCTTCATCAAGAGCTAAAACGAAAAAAAATTTTGTATACAGCCAAGTCAGTGTTGCAAAAAAGTTAACATGTACCTCGTTTTAATAAAAAAATGTTTTAAAGTTATTTATATTTTTAGTTAAGAACATTAAAAAAGTAATCCAGAGCCTCTACAGGCAGGCCAAAAGTGTGGTGTTTTTCAACAATAACAATGGAGAATGGTTTAAAACCAGTTGCAGTGAGACAAGGCCACCTATTTTCACTAACTCTTTTCAATATCTTACTTAAAAGACTAATGGAAGATACTCTTGAGGGTAATGAAGCTACTGTAAGCCTCAGAAATGGAAGAAGAATTACTAACTTGCACTTTGCTGACAACATAGATGGTCCAGCAGGGCCAAAAAAAGACCTAGCTGACTTGGTGATGAACATAGACAAGACTACTGCAGCATATATGTAAATGGCATGCAAATCAAAGGCAAAAAACTCAAATTATGATCTATAGCCAACAGAGCTTTAAAAGGGACATCAATATTGGAGGTGAAAAGCTGACAAGTGTCAGAAGTTTAAAATACCTTGGAGCTAACACCGCAAATGAAGGAAATAAACCTGAACAACTGGCCAGAACTGCACAGTCAAGAGTAGCACTTGCAAAGCGCAAAACAATATGGAAAGACAAATGAATAGCCCTTGACACTAAAATCAGACTGATTATGACCGCATTCTTATATGCTTGCCAATCTTGAAAGCTGACTACAGAGCTAGAGAGAAGGATCCATCAACGGAATTGTGATGCTAAAGAAAGATTCTAGGTATCATATACAAAGACCACATCACAAACGAAGCAGTAGAGACAGTATTAGTACAGCGATTGGACCTCACGATGAACTGCTAATTACTGTGAAAAAACACAAACTAAAAGTCTATGGCCATATTACAAGGTCCTCAGGGCTCACAAAGACCTTCCATCAGGGAAAAAGAAGAAGAGGCAGACAGAGAAAGTGATGGGAAGACAACATAAAAGAATTACGATTATATACAAGGCAAATGACAGATAGGAAAGACATTCAACAGATCTTGTGAGGTGCCCCAATGGTCCAACAGACTAAGGGATAGGTGAAGGTATTTCTTGTTTTTTTAGACATATAGTAGCCAATAATGGGAATACTGTATACATAGTTACTTTACAAGTGAGAAGAAGAACCAGAGTCTTATCAGTTGTTTTGTAGATTCAAAATCTACTGTTTATATTTATAGGCAAATATAATATATATTGTAATATATAAATAAACTAATTAAGAGACTAACAGTATACTATCATACAGATCTTCTATGTTAGTGATTTATGCAATAATAAAACTTCTTTCCATCATCATATTGTAAATAAATCCAGATACAAAAATACATAAAGTCAACTAAAGATCTAGAATAGATATAGATTATTTTTATTAGATTACATTGAATGGGTTTCTCTTCTTCCTTGTCCTTTTCTTTTACTTTACGCTGATCAGATCCAAGATGATCAGGCATTCTGACTTTCGGTAGATCTAGATTCTATTTACTTTTCAAAAATAAAAAATTAAGATTAATTATCTTGTCTAGAAAAAAATAAATTAGATCTAGAATACTAAGAATCTAGTAAATTTAGATAGAGTCTAGACATTTTTAGAAGCTCTACTCTCTACTAAAACTTAGGGTAATATTTTACATGAATCGATACCTAGATCAGCTGACAAGTTAACAAAGTTACAAATAAAGGAGAATGATCTCCCTTGACTAAATAGTGTCAGTTTAATGTGTTTTAATTTAATCTCTATTCACATAAAAATTTTAGACTACCCTAACCCTAGCTTCAAATTTTCGAACCTTTAACGAAATAAAAAAAAAGTGCTTTGTTTTAATTTTTATTCTGCTATTTCAAAATGACTATAAAGACTTTAGACTAACCTAACCCTAACTCATTGTACAGAAAACTTTGGCAAATACTAAAAAGGAAAATATCTAGTGCTCATCGATACGAAATAAAATGGCATGTTTCTGATTACAAAATATATGGTCAGGCGATATTAAATTTTAAAAATATTTCAGTAACTCTTTGTCTCCTGACAGAACCAATTTAATTACAATTACTATTATTCGATAGTTAAAATAGTATAAAAGAATGAATAGAATTATGGGAGATCTATTTGTATTGTAATCTGCATTGTTTAAACATGAATTCCTAAAATTATATATATTTACATTCTAGAAACCTGATTTCAGTTTAATTTTAGTTTCTTAAGTGGGTTTAGTCAAGTGAATATAAGATGTAATGACTACACTGTGACTAAACTCACTTTAGAAACTAAAACTTAACTTATAATCTTTCTACAATGTCTATATCTTTCTATCTTACATTCTGGAAAAGAGAGTATAGACATGTAGTCTGATATATAGAACTAGATTATATATATATATATGTCTATATAGTATAATATATATATTATAGAGGGTCACTGAGTCTTATAAGTTAGAGTGTTAAGAGTCAGTCTACTTCACTAGTCTAATTATATATATATATATATAATGAATATTATAATATAATATTTATGGTAAATTACAGATCTACTAGAGACTGAGTGACTATAAATTTTATAATAATATTAATTATACTAATTATATGGGGGGTTGGCCTTTTTGGTCAAACAGGAAGTTGCAAAGGGAAAAAATTGTCTCTTGAGGCATAAAATGCCACAGAGATATTCCTATATTATTAGACCCCTCTCAGCACTGCCTCCATTATATCTAAAGATCTAGATTGACTAGAAATAATATTATTATAGTAAGTTTGGCAAGATCCTGTTTCAGTTCATTTATTTACATCTAGAGGCAGCCATATTGGTGCAGGTCAGATTTTTATTGCGTTGTCTAGCTGTTGGATCAAGACTAAAAGAAATATTTCTAAGGGGGGATAACCTACTTGATTTTTAATACAGTGAGCTAAAACATGTTAAGAAGAGAAAGAAAATAGAACAAATAGAATTAATAGGAATATATGCTATATTGGTTGAAGTATTAAAAAAGTATACATTATTATTCTTAAATTAGAATGACAGTAATAACACGAAAAAGCGTAAATCTAGGTACCGATTTTTTATGCTATAAAAATTGAATTTAAATAGATATGATGGGATTATTTTTAAATGTTTTGATAAAGATTTAAGGTGCTGACAACTTGTAATATTTTTTAACAAAGTTGAAATAATTGTTGTGTGTTATGAGGTTTGTTGCATAGTATCTAGAACACGCTATAAACAGCTTATGTCCTTATAGAAAAGAATGTCATAAATATTTATTAACTTTGATAGATATATACCAGGTACAATGACTGTCTGTAATCTAGCCTCTAGACTAGAGTCACTGAAGCTGAAATGGGTGAAACTGCGGGAGCGGGCCAGGGGGAGGGGAGGATGGGGGTGAAACTGCGGGAGCGGGCGGGGGGGGGGGGGGGGGAAGATGGGGCTGAAACTGCGGGAGCGGGCTGGAAGGGGCTCAGAGGTGGGTGACCGCGTACAGGCCCAGCCAGGCTCTCAGATTCATTTGCGGCACCTATAGAATGAGCCCAACTTCCGCTGCAGAAATCATGTCCAACGTGGCTCCTCTCAGCCTGAGGAGAGAGCGCGCCGTGCTAACGGCCCTGGAACGCTACCAAAGGGGCGAACCAGGGCTCCCGACCCATACATTAGTCACTCAGTGGAGAGTAAAAAACAGGATAAAATGGACATCATTTATGCACCGCGCGTCAAATTTGAGCGCTCAAGCTGGCCTCTCCATTGACCGGGTCCCAATCCGACGGATAAGCACGTGCCCGCCCTGGAGGAGACAGCCCATCCCTCCCATAAATTTCACTATACACGGGTTGGAGGGGGCCACAAAACGACACACACACCCGGATTTACTAGGGAAAATGGCATTGGACACACTAAAGACCTACCCGGCCGATTCCATCTACTGTTACACAGACGGGTCGGTCATGAAGGACTCCATAAGAGCTGGGTATGGGGCCTATATCTGTTACCCAGAACACGAACCAGACAAGCCTCGCCACATGTAGCTTTGATGCAGAATAAACGAATTAACCAATACACTCAATTACCTGCTCCAAAAACTGCGCGAAAAGATAACCGTTGCGACAACTGTTGTAATAGTTACCGATTCCCAGTCCTGCCTCCAAGCCATGGCTGGCTTAGGGGGAAAGTCCAAATTGGTGGAAGAGGCATTAGGCGCCGCAAATAACATCCGCCTATTTATTGGAGCTGTCATCTTTATGCAGTGGGTGCACTTGCACTGCCGCGTGAGGGGCAATGCCGTGGCTGATGCTCTAGCACGAGAAGGAGTGCTGGCCGTGCCCACTTTCGAGTCACCAAGTACCTTCCAACAGGCTACCACAGTTATACGAGAGTGGGTACATGAAAAATGGTTGAAATCCTGGGATGATTCCAACACTGCCAGGGGAGTCTGGCAGCACATGCGTCACCCAAATCGAGAGGACGCGTGGTGGAGGCTAAAAAGGTCGGAACAAACAACAATAGCGCAGTGGCATACGGGACACTGCCCCATAGGTGCGTACTTCGCCCGGTTCCGGCCAAATTTTGATGCCTGTTGCCAACACTGCGGGGAATCAGAAGAGACGGTGGCGCACGTCTTGCAAGAGTGTTCGCAGCTCAGCGAGCTGTGGGAAGACGTATCCAGTGGTTCACTATGTTTGTATGGAAGCTATGAGGCTTTACGCCAAACAGCAGAGTTCCTTACGAGTTCCTTGTCACCAATTGGAGTTCATCTCAGGTCCCAAGTCCAGAATGAGAAAGTAGGGGGGCCGGCATTAATCACGATAGGCTAATGGATAATCGGTAAGTAAAATTTTAAAATATTTTATTTTCAAATATTAATTGTAAAAAAATGTAAACAAAAAAGTCCACGTATAGGATAATAGGGAAAATCATCGATGACACACACACACGCAATATTAATTGAACCATTAGCAAATTGGAAAAAAGAAACATGAGATGATTTTTTTTAAGTTTATTAAATAATTGCCAGAGAAAGACAGAACATTAACATTTTATTATTAACAAACTTGAGCTATAAAACACATACAAATGTATAGAAATGCTATAGATTCTCGATATATTAAAATGAAAATATATGTTTTGATGAAATAAAATAGGTCTACACTTACTAACCCATCTATATTTATTTATCAAAATTATATTTTTTAGTTGGCAGCAAAAAAAAAACTTCCTCAATTTTATTTTTGCATCAATAACGAAGTCCATCTGGCAAAAAGTGGCCGCCTGTTGCCGTGATAGCAACGGTAAATAAATGAACTGAAACAGGATCTTGCCGTAAGTTTTTATAGTATCACTATTAGTATTACTATAATCAATCTCTGACTAGAACTCTAGACTAGACATCTAATGATCTAGATCTTTCCATAGACAGGATTAGATTAATTAATCTAAATCTAGAGTCAGTTACATGAGTCAGTGAGTTGAGTAGAGATGAAAGAGGTCTAGAATCTAGTCAATCTAGACTAGAACTTCAACTAGTGAGAATACTCACTATGTAGTACTGTTACTGTAGGACTGTAATTAACTACTATACTAACTAACTGTCTATTATAGTCTATACTAGCTTTACTTATAGTACTACTACTACTAGATTCTAGTGGAGTAGTGGTAACTACTTTAATTAACTAGTCAGTAGTAGCTAGACTAGAATAGTAGTACTTACTACTGTAGTGTCTGTAGTAATCTAATTTAAGTCTAAGACTAAGTACTAAAGTCAAAGTAGAGTCAGACTCAGAGAGAGTGTCTAGACTACTGGTCTACTGAGTCTTACTGACTAGTCTAGAGATTTAGATTAGTTATTAGTAGAGACAGTCTAGTAGTAGAGTCTAGCTGAAGAGTACAGTCTATACTAGTCTAGACTCTAGAGTATATAGTATATATAGATCTAGATTTACTATATAGTAGCTTCTTATATAAGGCACAGCTCATCCAATTTTCCTTTTAGAAACATGTCGCTTTTTTTGTTTTATAACTCTTTTGTTTTTATGTTTGGAGCTAAAAACGACATTTCGGGACAGTGCATGTCCAATTTTAGATTAGTTCCTGTTTTTTTGTTCCGCTTTTCCAAAGCAGATGGCAGTTTTTTAGATTCTCGGTAACCAAGTATGTGAAGCTATTGTTTTAACCTATATTATTAGCCTGTTTGATCGTAGGCTGGTGGATATATCAAAATAGGCTTCCAAACATCTTTAGAAAGACATTCCAATCACATTCATACAGTTAGCTGTTAAATAAAATTAAAAAAGGAGGTGTTTCAACGATAATAATGAATTTAACACATTCTCCTATAGTGTACAAGGCAAAATCGTAATAAGAAATATTATTGGGATTAATAAATCTATTATTTTTTCAATGAATAAACGTGACCTACATCGAGATATCTAGAATATATCATTTATGATGAAAGAAAAAGTGCGGGCTGCTAATTTGAAGCCAGAGACCATGCCCACTGCAGGTGATCACGCCAGGCGAGCGCTGGTGGTGAAAAGAGGTATACACTAAACATGTAGTGTCACAACCTATCATACAGGCAGTGGAGGGAAGGGGGAGAGAGTAATGAAAAGACAAAGAAAAGCATCTATGGGAGGGAGGGGATGTTAAGTTGTAACAAAACGAACATCCAAATTAAGAAAGGAAGAGGGTCCTTGGATGGGAATTAAAAGAAAGAGACAGAGAATAGGCCTACATGTAGCCTAGTTGAAAATATCATGTTTATTAAATTATAATAATTAATTTATAGATCTATAATTTATATAGATTTATTTCTGTCTGTTTCTACACATAGATTATATAGGTAGGCACATATAAATAAATAAACTATATAAATGATGTATATATATATATATATATATATATATATATAGAGAGAGAGAGAGAGAGAGAGAGAGAGAGAAAAAGAGAGAGAAAAAGAGAGAGAGTGAGACAGAAAGAGAGAGGCAATATACTAGAAATACATATTGCAGAAGTGAATCTACTTCTTTTAATACAATCTAAATAATTTTTAATTAACACAGATATAATTTATTAGCAATAACGTGTGTTTCTTAACGGTCCTTAATGGGCGCTAAAGGAGAAAGCACAAAAACTGATTTTATTATAAGAGCAAGAAGTGACCCAATTTATTTTCAAATAAAATCTTGACTATGAGTGGTAATTCAAAGAAACACAGCTATTTTTATAGTCCTTTAGATGCAGAATAAGAATCTGCTTTCAGTTTTTTTGTAAGTTAAACCGTAACCAAATAAAAAAATATGATACAAATTTGACCTAGAGTAAAGTGCGAAGTTGGAGCGCATTAAGCCCGCTGGCAGCAATTTTCAAGTTTGGATTTTTATAGCACCGTAACGGTCTGACCTATGAAAAAACTGATAGTATCTCTGAATTCCTCATCCTTTTTTCTATAAAAATAGATTGGATTTAATGTATCACTAGGCTTAGTTAAAATTAAAAACGAAGTCAAAGAGGTGTAAGGTAAGTATCGCAAAGCGTACTTTTCCTCGAGCGGATTTTTCCCCAGTTAGTAAGCTCGATAGGGTTGATGGAAGGTTCGAACAGATCAAAGAAAATATATGTAAAAACATGTTTTAATATTTAATTCTCACTATAAAGTCATTTTCTTTTTACTCCAGCGCAAGAACACCATCCATTGCACCATTTCCCACCCTCCACAACTTCAAATAGTCTCTTTAAGCTGATTAGCAATCAGACTTAAAAATAGCCTTAGCCCATTACCCATTTCCTTCACTCCCGGGTAGTAAAAAAGAATAACTCCACACCTCCTGTGTTTGACCTCACCATGAACTTAGCCTTTACAAGGAAAATGAAATAGTATGTGTTGGAAGTAAAAAAAAAGGTGCATGTGCAGTAGCAATATAGTAGTAATTTGGTAAACATTCAAATAAAAAAGTGAACTGTTCGAACCTCTTGACAAATCGGGGCTGCTCGAACTTCGCACTTTCCTATAGTTCCAGTATATGGTGTGCCTAATATAAGAATCTACTATTTATATCATAATCACTACTGACACTAGTTTATACTTAGTTTATTATTTATAATTTATAGTAGTACTAGTATGACGCGTAGGACGTAATCATGATAATCATCTTCATTTTTGAAGTAACGTCTCGTCTGTATTATAATTATATAAGATAAGATCAGTATGTACTAGTAAATAGTAATAATAAAAGAATAGACCTATTATCTTGATTAGTAAATGTAGATAATCCCTATACTCTACAGATCTAGATTTATAGTTTAGATACTGTAAGATAAATCTATTATAACATAAATCTCAGTTTGTTGACAGGATAGATCACAGAAGCAATGATTTGGTATAGATCTATATTATTTTTCAATTAAAAATCCCAAGAATGATCTCAAGAAAATCCCAAGTCTCGGGATGTAGAAATCTAGATTCTAGCTAGAACAAGCCTAACAAGGTTATATCTTAATCTTGATTTATATTTCTCTACCACTGGATTTATATTTGAATTCACGTGGCTACCTACATTGAATGAATATTTCTTTAGACCTATATAGGTCTAGATGTATTTTAAAAATCAAATGAACAAAACTAAACAAATTCAGATAATGTCAAACTGTACTGTAAAGACCTAGATCTGGAAAGATTACACGAGCCTTTAGAGGCCTGGAAGTAATAGTGATACAACACTTTTTATCAACTTCCGTTTTATATTATATTTCCAAATATTATCACATTCTAGCTTTATTATTTCTTCGAATTTTAGGTTGCACTATAAATATTTGAAGAAAATAATTGTAAATATATAATAAAAAGTATTAAAAAAAACAGTAGGCCTATGACTATTTGTAATGAAAAACCATTTCATTTTAGATCTGGATGCCATAGTCATCTAGCAGCCGTTGCAAGTTGATCGAAATCAAGCACTATGGAAACTAGGGTGAAGTGGGATTATTAATTAAATGTATGTCCGTCCTACAGAAGGATCCTAGGCATCACATTCAAAGACCGCATCACAAATCAGGAGATTAGAGATAGGATTACTGCAGCGATCAGGCCCCATGATGACCTGCTAACTATTGTAAAAAAAAAACGCAAGCTTAAAATCTATGGCCATATTACAATAAGATCTACGGGGCTCGCAAAGACCTTCCTTCAATGAACAGTACAGCAAAAAGAAGAAGAGGCAGAGAAAGCGATGGAAAGACAACATAAAAGAATGGACGGGCGTACCATCGAAAGAGGTTTTAAACTAGGCAAAAGACAGTGAAGAATGGAGAAAGACGGTCGACAAGTCTTGCTTGGTGCACCAATAACGGTCTAACAGTCTAAGGGATAGGTAAAGGGTAATGTCTGACTCGAGTAGACCAAAAGTTAAAAACATTATTGTCTCACCACTGTTGTTGTTTTTTTTTTTATTGAATGTTGGTTACAGTTTCTTGTTAACAAGGCTAAGGAAGTTGAAAACAGGAGAAAGTTCAGGGTTCTGCATCTTCGTGGATACGAGTCTAACGACACTAACGTACGTATATATAGGGGCCTATATAGTTTGCTCTCCAGAGTAAATGGCGTTGTGAATGTTCCAACGTTTACGCTATCTTTATGAATCAGTTGAACCAAACTGGCTATAGTAAATAAGTAATTTTACTGTATCCCTTCATTGGTAGAGGATTCCAGCAATTAGTATTCTCTCCCTAATTGAGAAAAATTTTTAGGGATCTTACAACGAACCAATCCAATGATATAGACTCTAGTGCATATTTAAGACTAAGACTGCTTTATTGATCCTTACGGAAATTTGTTGTGATTTCAATGACTCTTTTCTCATATAAAGACAACACAACAGAAAAATACATATAAATACAACAGACACAGCATAAAGAGTTCATTCAGCGACTACACACAGGTACCTTGGTGCTTTTCATGTTCCCTGATCAATGAGTGGCGGTGATAGAGTCTGACCGAGTGAGGTACGAACGAGTTTTTGTACCGCTCTGTTCTTATTTTGATTGACAGCAGTCGCCCACTTCGCGACGACCTGACGTAGTTCTGATCGAGCGGGTGGCCGTTGACTTCCAAGATTTTTCGATTTTTCTTAGGCACTTTTGTTCAGAAAGTTCCTTTAAATGTGGTAATGTTGTGAGTGTAATTTTTTATGCTTTTTTTTAATGATGTTTTCTAGACTTCGAAACAGTTTAGATGAGGCGTTGCCTATTCCGTATGTTAGCAGATTTTGTATAGTCGCGCCGTAAAAAGTCTCAAGGATCTTCTTGTTTAGTTTAAAGCTATTGAGTTTGTATAGAAAAATAGAGTCGCTGGGCTGTTTTTTTTTGTTAGAGTTCCAAGGTGGTCTTCCCATGAAAGCTTAATGTTGATGATAACGCCTAGATATTTATATGCCTTTACTTGTTCTATAAATGTAGTGTTTATTTGCAGTTCACGTATACTTGTTTTTTCTTTCTAAAATCTATTAGAAGTTCTTTAGTTTTTGTGACATTCAGTTCGAGAAAGATGTCGGTGCACGTATTAAAGTATTATTTGACTGGACACGCTTTCTTCGAGTCAATTTTCGCAGCAGTGAAATATATAATACTAGACATATGTTACCCGCGACCCGCGGGTCTTTATTTGCGCATTACTGTCGATAGTGTTTTGTAAACAATTAAACGAAATAATAATGTAATAAGTAAAGCGAATGTGTCAATGTAAAAATAGTGTGACGTAGGACGTAATCATCTTCTTTTTTGAAGTAACGTCTGTATTATATAAGATAATATAAGAAGATAATGTCTAATGAAAGGATGTTCGCCAGACATTACCCGCGGCCTGCGGGTCTAAGTTAGTGTTTACTAATCTAGTGGATTGGATTTAGATGTATGTTAAACTTAACTAATGATCCTTTCAAGTTTTTTCTCTTTCGCTACGAAAATAAAATTAGGTTTGCGAAAATGGGATTACCCGAAGCCGATACATTCATATCTATTAAAAACGAAGAGAGCGATAGCTTTGTTAAATGAATGGGATTATAAAGTGAACAATTAAACGAAATAATTATTTAGTACGCGATTCATGAATGAATATAGATCTAGAACAATCTCAACTCGGCTTCGCAGCTTTCGTAAACGAGTGTAGCTTTAGAAAATCAAATTTAAATGTTTATTTGATCAAAATATGAAATGAATGGACTTCAATTAATATGTTTATGTGTTAAAGTATAAAACTATCTGTGCGAAGAGAAGTTTTATCATCTTAGAGTTGAATTAGAGTTTTAGATCTAGGGATGGGATTGTAAAGTAAACAATTAAACGAATTAATTTTTAGTACGCGATTCATTACGGTATTGTAATTGTCTAATGAAAGAATGTTCGTCAGGAAATCTCTAGTCACAGATATAAGGAACTAATTTATGTAAAAAATGCTTTTGAAACACAAAATTGAAGGTTAATTTTATTATATAATGAGATCAATGAACTTTCTTTTGTATTTTCATGTGTCAAAGTAAAAAACTATCTGCGCAAAGTGTATTTCTTAAAATTAGATCTAGGTCTAAATCCTTTCGATCTGTTCTCATGTCAACATTGTAGACATGGCCTAGATCCATAAAATACTATAGCTGTAATAGAGTTGGACAACTTTTTTTTTTTTGAGGGTCTTAAGTTTGTTTTAGGGCTACAATACATACACTACGGTCTAAGTTAGTACCCAAGGAACATTCCTGCCTAGTTTTATCAAGATTGGTCAAGCGGTTTTGATGTCTATAAGTAACATACATACATACAGATCATGTGAAACACAACTAATAGGACTAATTGATGATTTTTCTAAAGGTTTAGATAATAGTGAACAAATAGATGCTATCTTACTAGATTTTTCTAAGGCTTTTGACAAAGTTCACCACCATAGTTTGCTTAAAAAATTAAAATATTTTGGCATTAATGGTCCACTGCATCAGTGGATTAAAGATTTTCTGATATGGAGAGAACAAACTGTAATAATAAATGGCTCTAAATCAACACCGATAACAGTAAACTCAGGTGTATCTCAAGGAACAGTCTTGGGTCCACTACTATTTTTAATTTTTATAAATGATTTATCAAATTGCATTACTTCAGGAACAAAAGTAGATTATTTGCAGACGATTGCATAATATATAGAACAATAAAAACAACACAAGACACAGATATTTTACAAAGAGAATTAGATGAATTACAGAAATGGGAATCAAATTGGAGCATGTCTTTCCACCCAGAAAAAATGTCAGTTGTTAAGAGTAACAAAAATCTAAAACAAATTCATTCCACTTATTCATGGCAAACCAGTAACACAGGCTAAAAACGCAAAATACCTAGGTGTTATAATAAATGAAAAACTGTCATGGAATCCACATATTGATGAAACTATAAAAAAATCAAACAAAGTATTAGGATTTATTAAAAGAAATTTCTATAAATCAAATAAGAACATAAAACTAAAATGTTATTTAACCTTGGTTAGGCCAATAATAGAATATGCATCCTCCGTTTGGGACCCCTCAATTCAAGAAAACATTAAGAAACTGGAACAGACACAAAATAGATCAGTGAGATTCATAACAAATGAATATTGACATTTGAGTAGAGTAACACCTATAGTAAAATCACTAAATTTAGAAAGCCTTCAGGACAGAAGACTCAAAAGTAAAGTAGCAATTATACATAAAACACTGAACCATAATCTTCAAATACAAAAACAAAATTTAATAAAATACTCTGAAAGATAAAGGCACATTCCTCGTCCCATATGCTAGGACAAATTTGTACAAATACTCCTTCTTCCCTAGTGCTATTAGAGCATGGAATGGGTTGCCTGAGCTAGCCAGGAAAACCAGTGACTTGGCAGAATCTAAGTCATTGGTTAATATGCATGACTAAATGAATGACGCAATCATCTTCTTTTTTGAAGTAACGTCTGTATTATATAAGATAAGATACACCTCACATTCTACTTTATAATATAAGATATATATATATATAGTACACTATACGTAACTAATTTATAAACTCATCCTTATATTATAGATTCACACGAGTATGTTCACGCTAATGCAACTTAGAGGATTGCTTAGTCTACGTAGAGGATTGTAAATCACCAGAGGCATGGGATATTGATATAATTTTATAATAAAGATAAATATAACTTTTATATAGCGCTACTTCCATGCTTATAGCATGCTCAGAGCGCTTTGTCCAATCTCGTTTGTGGACCAGTGGGAGGGGGGGGGTTAGGGTGTTTTCCGTGCTGCCTTTAGGCAACTCTACCCGAGTCGGGTGTCGAACCTCGAGCCCCCTTCTAGCTAGCCAAGACAAGCCAAGTTCAAGCGCACTTAGCCTCTCGACCATAATAGATTTATGTGATTCCATTATTGCGAGAGTGTGATGTGTTTAGTATTACACATTGAAGTTCTTTTATTAAATGTAAATGAATATAATAGGCCTACCAATCACATTTACGGTAATTATTGTCATTTAAAGAGGCGACCGCTACTGAACTCTGAATGAATTGTAACGAAAGTATTAGCTAGCGGCTAGCGCTAGATCTCTAGATCTCGAATCTAATTCGCCGGCCCTTATTGAATCATCCACTATTGGCCACTGTTGACAGATTTATTTTAATTTGTGATTGTTCCAAAAATAGACACATCCACGTGACTACTATTCCTACGTCTTTTAGTTGACCTTTAAACTATGACCTATAATAAAACAAAAACTTTTATGTTATTAAAATATATCAATATATTGCATATATCAACGCAAAATAATATTTTATCTAAGCTAATTCTCAATTAACTGTTGTTTTTTGTATAAATTTACTTTAGTTGCAAATAAACAACAGAAATACTTTTTCAAGAATTCTTAAATGAAGATATTTTCTATTGGCTTATCCAGAAAAATACTGCCACAAGTTCAGAAAATTAACCAATGAACATTTTTCTAGCAAATGAGTTTACATTTGCGTAGGGATATAGCAACGTAGCAATATTCTTCATCATATTCTCACCTTTCCTGTTCGTGGTTGGTAAGTAATGAAACCTAACAGGTTTAATAGATTCTTGTAATGTTTTTGCTAACAACTAATTATTGTAAACATTACTTTTAGATGAAATATTCAGCCACAGTGGGGACTAGAGAAGCGATACCGATTTTTTAGGACGGACTTTTACGGACACAGTACATGTAAGTATACGTAAACTAAACCTCATGAAAAGTATGGAAGCAGCCATGTTATAGAATAACATTATGTTCTAGGGTAGCGTAGGCCTATTGTTAGTATGTACTATAGTCTATATTTACAACGATAAATCTGTGTACGTGTTAAATGTATATAAGGGGGAAAAAGTGATAATAATACTTTTATCTCAAAGTATGCTTTTCAATTAAAAAACAAAGACTAGTTGTTCTTGCTAGACAAACAAGTGATAATCATGATATGATGATTCATTGATGCTTGCATTGGTCCTGGGCCTGCACAGGCCCTACCCTAGAGTGCCATAGGCCTAGAGCTAGAAAGTGACTTTGTCCCAACCTATAAATTTTAGATCAACCCAGGCTAGACTGAGACTTTTAGATATTATTTAAGAAGTTGCCTAATTTTGCAGGCTTAACAACATACATGTTAAAAGTCAAGATCATCTCTAGAACTTTTAGTAGATATAATGTTGAGATTAATTAAATGTGCGTCTAGACCCTACATAAAAAAATATCAGCCATTTTAAAGAAAAGTTTGATTCATGAAACAAGAAAACAAATATTCAGTTCTCTTGATTAGGTATGTTATAGAATATGGCCACTCCCCCTTTATATGTCGATAATGACTAATGAGCTGTACAAATACAATGAAACCACCAATAGATCATTTGACATACTTTTGAGTGGCACACTTTTATATAGTCTGCATCAGCTTTTCCTTAGACACTTCATTATTGGCTAGTGTAATAGGTATCACTTTCTCTTATAGGTGATCTGTTCCACTTTTGCATTAATCCAAAACAATCTTTTATCTTTTTTTTTTAGTTTGACCATAAAATGAAAGGCTCTTAATGTTTTCTGTAATAATTGTGCTAATTAAATTGGGGATTTCTTTTAGTTTATATGTCTTAATTATTATAGTGTCTGTTTTGAACAGCTTTATAAGTGATTAGCGATGTACTTTATTTTTATCTCTAGTAGAGTTTGGGCATTTTCTGAAATGCTTTTATGTAAAGAAAACCCAATTAGCATTAAAGTTAAAGTGATCTCCTCAGTTAACTCAAATTCTCAAAACCTATTATCCCAATTACAAAACACACTCTGAAAAAAAGATAGTAAAGAAGGCAGCTTCCTCTTTGAAATGAAAACATGTTGTTTGCTTATATATTTATATATATTATGTAACCATTAAACCAAACTCACTCAACTTATGGACATTTCATAATGGACTGAATAACTATTACAACAGCCTGGTCTTACTTTTCTTACTAGGTCTAGTAACGGCGGACACCATCCTTTTATCCTTTATATATATGGTGGGAAATCTTTTTCTCAAGTTCTTTTTAAAAATGTAGGTTTTATTAGATAAAGTTTGTCATTTTGAAAATTTTATCAAACTGCTTACATTAAAACTAGAATATTTTTTAACCACATGTCATAGGGCAATAATCTATATATTGATTATCTTTAGAAATCAATGATTTACTAGCAAACTGTTTTTTAAGTTTTGAAAAAAAAAAAATTACATTCTTAAACTCAAGAGTGTTTCCTCACTTATTTTGAGAGTTATTTCACAGAATCCAGCAGCGATTTAAGAATGAAAATTTGCAAAGTAGAGATCCTATTATTTTTTGTAATTTTTTTTTAAGGGTTTTGTAACACCCCTCCTCACACATAACACCTTCCCTATTCCTTTAATAACCTTACCCACACTGGTTTCTACAGGTACTGTACATGTTCCTTTTAAAACAGTCCTTCGTTAATATTCATAAATACAAAAAAAAGCAAACTTGTATTTGTTTTTGTTTTTTATGATGAGCCTTAAGTGTAAGAAAATTTTATATATTTTGGTAATGTAGAAGTATGAAATATATAAATTACTCTACAACATGATGTAATCAGAAAGAAAATTGTAAAACCAGTGAAATAGCAGAAATACATCAGTAAATATTTTGCTTCATAATAAGTGAAAACAGAGAAACAGCTAGTTAGCAGATATTAAATCCCAAAGTAGGTAGAAACCATTTTAATACTAGAACATTGAATAATAGTATGCTATATGCCTAGAGTGTTGTACTTGATGAGTTCAGAAAAGAGATTAGGCCAAAGCACTATGTGTATGTATTGAAACACACGATGTACTCCTTTTTTTTAAAAACTAAATACATATTATATATATGTTTGTGCTAACATTTAGATGATGTTTTCTCTTTTAGCTGTACTGTTCGACTTGGCAAGTCTACATAAACCTGCAACTTCTTAACCATGGCATCCAATAGTAATGGTGATGGCGCAACATCCAGCAAGGTGGACCTTCAGGCATTTGAGCCTGAGTTCCCAACCTATGACAATGCTTTTCCTAAGTTGCCACCCAATGATGCTCGTTCTGAACAACCGATTGCACCATCTATTGCTCCTGGGGGAGCATGGCAGCCAAAATTCTTAACACGTCAGTCTAAATGTACCCAGGTATTTTTTTTTTACTTATTTCAGTGATGTGAATTTTTTTAATTTAAACATTTCCTTAGACTCATTTTATTTCCAAAAAATATTCAAATTTTTTTTTTGTTGCAACAAAAAAAGTAAAAGTTTCATACCCATTTTATTTCTTGGAAAAATATTTAAAATTATAGAAGAATGAAAACTAAAACTATTGCTTTTTTTTTTTTATATGCACATAGGGTCAATTTAGTTTTCCAGTTAATTTAAACTATTTTTACAATGCTTATATTAAAAGTCACAGGAAACTTCTGTCATGAAACATTTCTGTCTTGTACAGTAATTTTACTGTTTGCTTAGATGTGAATTCAGAAAATGTAAAACAAAACTAGATCTTATTTATTAGATTAGTTCCTTTGTATTGAAATGTTTATTTTCTGTAAGGGGAAAAAATGTGAATTACCAAGAGATTTTTTAAAAGAATTCTAAATTGATACCACTCTTTTGATTTCTAGTTAAAAAATAAGATTATTAATTATATAATTAATTTCATAATTAGGATTCAAAAATTCAAAACCCTTAAATGTGGGGTGCTTTGAAAGCAAAGTAAACAATATTGCCAATTGTCTAGCTGTTTACATTGCTAGTCGTATTCATGATTTGCCACTAGCATTAATGTAAAGAAGGCTTGACATCATTGAACAAATATGCTTTTATTTTGTCTGATATATTTTTTTTTTTCTTTCTTAACTGTCTAGGTTTTCACTGTTCCATTGGAAGAGCGCAAGTTCAAAGAAATGAATGAACGTCAATTCGGAGAAGAAAGTGAACAAATGAAGATATGCAAGGAAATAATGCAAAAGACTGGTAACATAATTATTGGTCTCATGTTTGTGATTATCCACCTTTAAATAATTCATGTTTCAACTCAATTCAGAGCTTTCTTAAAGGTTTTCTTAAAATCTTAGAATAGTTCATGCTTTTACTCAGCTCAAAACTGTTTTAGGTTTTCCGACTCTCTAGTTATAATACTGATTTCTATGGTGAAAATTATGTAATGTTCAAATGAAACAGTTTTGGGCCTTTATGTTTTCTATCAGATCTCAGAATATGTATAACAAGTGCTAAAGTATATACCAACAAAAAAAAAGTGCTAGAAGAAAACATTTTGTCCTATAGTATCTATAGAGATTCTGTTTTTTTTTTAAATGCGAAAAAGCTTGATTTATGAAAGTTGAAATGGCATTCATTTTTGAGACTTGAACAAGTTATGTGGTCAACATCATTTTTTGCAAAATTGATGATGTAAAGGTCATCTGTTTCTGTGGCCGACGGTAAATGAGGGTGTCATGTGGCCAGCACAACGACCAATCGCCTTTACTTTTCTCCAACTAATGTCAGGTACCCATTAGAGCTGGGTGGACTCAGAGGCCCCAAAAAATCCAGAAAAAAAAAAATCCCAGTCTTCACCAGGATTCGAACCTGGGACCCCTGGTTTGGAAGTCAAGCGCTTTACTGTTCAGCTACCGCGCCTCTGTTCAAACATGATTGTGTGATAATTTTTTTTTTTTGTTTAAATTCCAGTGTTAATTTGAAAAGTATTTTAAATAGTTTTATCCCTTCGAGTCAAAACATCATTTTGGGCATAAAGTAATTTACAAATAGAAAACTTAAATCCAGATGATACTATTCTAAACTTCAAATACATAATTTGATCTGAAGATTAGATTAAATGAATCATTTATTTTTGCAGGCAGATTTAAAACAATTTATCAAATTTTGTAAATATTTATTTTTCATTGCAATTATAACCAATGACCTCAACAGTTGACCAATTTGATTTCAGGGGTTTCAATCGAATTAAGTTTGGCTAGAGATCAAAGCATGACAGTTGTGATTAACGGACGTCAGGATGCTGTAATGAAGGCTCGGCGTGAAGTTGTCAATAGACTTCAAACTCAGGTTTGTGCTTTTTTTATTTAAAAAAAAATTTGTAAACAAAAGTTGAAAACTTTATCCTAGTTATATATCTTTTTTTTTTGTTCAGGCCAGCACGGTGCTTAACATCCCTCGGGAATACCACCGCTTCATTCTTGGCAAGAGTGGCAAGAAGCTGCAGGAAATCGAGCTGGCTACTGCGACAAAGATCTTTCTCCCTCGTGCTGATGACAAGTCTAACCCTAATGAGATAAAAATCGTTGGTTCGAAGGAGGGGATCGATAAGGCAAGACATGAAATTGAGGCAATCCATGAGGAACAGGTTGGTCATTAGTCTAAGTTAAAGTCAAACATGAATGGAAGAAAACATAATAACTTGTGTATTTCAAACATAAAGAAAGGTTATTCAACAGTAAAAAGCAATTTTGTTCATGAAAAATCAGAGAGATGCAATAATAGGAAAATAATAATATAGAAAAGAATTCAACTTTTGGTTAATTGAGCCACATTGTAATTTCTCTTTATTTTGTTGAAAGCTATCTTTTGCTATTGATTATTGAAAACTCAATTTCTTCTCAGGCCAAACTAGCATTTGAAAGACTTCCTATTCCCAAAGTGTACCACCCATTTGTGTGTGGCCCAAACAAGGAAAATGTGAACAGACTGATGGAAGAAACTGGGGCCAAGATCAGTGTGTCCCCTCATAAGGATGAGATTGTCGTATCTGGAGAGAAAGATGGTGTTCTCAAATGTAAACAAAATATGATGGCAATCTATGAAGAAAAGGTAACCATACATTTCCAATGAATTACTTTTGTGTCACTACAGTAGAAATCATGTAGATTTTTTATTATTCAATTAATAGAATTGATTTAAGAACTTCAAGATCTCATAACTACACTGGTTGAAACTGGATGGCTGCCTGGTCGTGCGGTTTGCACGCTGGACCGTCGTTCAGATTTATCGATGGTCCCGGGTTCAAACCCTGCCCGCTCCCATCCCCCGTCGTCCTGCGGGAGGTTTGGACTAGGAAGTAATTATCTTCAACTCTGAAGGAACATCCGAAACATGTAAAACATTTTACAACAATTATTGGACAGTTTTAAAAGAACAACACTAATTGTTTTTATTAACCATTAAAAAAAAATATTTTTGTCATAATTATTTATATCTTATAAGTTTTTGATAGCATTAAAGTTTCTACAGAAAATTAAAATATTACTTTTTAAAATCATATTAAACTTGTTTTCATTCTTTTTACAAATAATGAACATTTTGATGTGCAATTAAGGGGGTCATCTACCTAGAAATTTTTGTTTTTAACATTTTAGACTTTTTAATGTATTCAAATGATGTATTTGACCATAGGAACACATAATATGCCTTTAAAAAATATTTTTTTAAATGAAATTCAACTTTTTTTCATCATAAGGGGTTGTCGAGGGGTCAAATCATCTCATTTCTAAGAATGTGTTTCCTAAAATAACCATTAAAGCTACAGGTCTGAAATTTGGTACATTGATAGACACTTTATCTCCTTACAGGATGACAATGAGACATTGTGAAAAATGTATATAGATTTTTTTATATAAATTTTAAAATTTTACCCCCTTCTGCAGACAGCGTTTTCAGCCATTGTAACCAATTAAAATGTCTTTTACTCTTTTCCTGTAAACATTTTATGACATTTTTTATTGTCATCCTGTGCAAAGACCATATTTAAACATGTATACCAAATATTATTATAATTGAACTGATAAGTTTTTGAGAAAAGTGATTAAGAACACATACCCATGTAAAATTGACATTTTGAGAAAAATCAAAATTAAAGTTTCAATGAGTGAGAAAAACAAGATATGCATGTATATTGTTCAAAAAGATGTTTTATTTAGCTCATGTAACACTTAGGAATAGAAGCAAACACAGAATTTATTAAAATATTTTTAAAATTTATTTAGATGGTGTCGTCCCCCCCCCCCCCTCCCCCCAGCGCAAAAAAAAAAAATTTCACTCGAAGACATAATAAGTCCAATTTTTACTTTTCAGACATTAATGTTAGCCCCAAAACAACTAAAAATCAAGATAAAGTATCCCTTAATTATAAATACATGCAAATAATAAGTAAATAAATAGTTAAAATATAATTAATACCGTTATATGAATGTGGTTTACACAAGAAGTTTTTCAAAGTAAAAAAAATAAAATTACCTACCCTAGTTCAAATAATTTGGAATCTAGTCTTTCTCAGGTTTTAGGTCTGCATTTTTTTTCATAAGCACCTAATGTTATTTGTACTTATACTAGTGGTTTGATAGAGTACACACAATAATAAATCCAGTAAAGAATGGCACCAGTAGGCCTATTTGAAAATAAATGCAACTTGTATGTTTTAGGTGGCTGAATAATTGTAGAGTGCAGTGCCTTTATAGTAGATAGTCCTTCATTGTAATATGATATGGCTTTTTATATATAGCCATTGAGCTGACAATGCACATATGTATGCTGTGCAGTATAAATGTTATAGATGGTAAGAAATGCTGATATAATGTGACATAGCGAGACTGAAGCTCATTGCATGTGTACAGCTAAAACGACAGAAAAACTCTGGTCCTTATTTATGTTGAAACAGTAGCTGATGATAAATTGGTTCACCAGGAACCATGCAGTGCTTGATGATGAATCTTGTAATGAAATAAGTTAGGTAGAACTTTATAATGATGAGTCTTTGTAGCTGGAGGTGGTGGTCAACAACAGTATCCAACGAGAAAAGAATCCCAGGTTGTTAACATGATATAGATCAAGGTCTATAAAGTGGAAATTATTGCTATATATGTGATAAGCAGTATGTGATGTGGTGTTTGATTATGAAGTACTTCTATGTCATACTGCAGTATTTAGGCAGCTTTCAGACAGGGTAGATGGCTGACGAGATACTAGTATGTGGTGACGTTTTCTTCCAACAAGTGGAAGGGTCAGTGTACTGCATATGTGTTGTTTTGATCTGTTGTTATAAAGAAAATGAAAATATAAATTAAATAGCCTATTATGAAAATATTCAAATGATATGTATAGCAGTAGTGTTATTTACTCAATATATAATCAAGAACTAAAAAGAAAGATAGATAAAACTGAATGGACAAAACTTTTTTTTTTCTTACCTACAATTCCCAATGTGTGTAGATCTATGTCTCTATCCTTGTAACAGATTAGGTAGATCATTACTTCTAATTGTAGTCAGGAGAACTTGAGACTGGAAATAAAAGAAAAAAAGTTAATGTATGCATGCCATTGTAGCCCAGTAAAGTTTAGATCTAGAAATCTAGTAAATAAATCTAAACTAGGACTCACTCATTACTCATTTATTCACTACTCAGACTATTTATTCTTGAGTCACCAAAGTTATTTTAGATCTAGAATTAGAAAAAGCAACAACTAGATCTAGACTAATAGATGTATAGATCTAGATATATAGATCTAGATCTAAATATCTATTCTAGATCTAGAAGCTTATCTTCTCTTCTGCAGTGGATACCATCTTACTGCTCATGAAATGGAGATCTAGATCTAGACTAAAGTAGACAAGATAGATGATAGAGATATATCTATATAGATCCAAAACGAAATCAAGTTTCTAGATCTATTTTGTAGAACTAGAGGTTACTAGATCAATCTAAATACTAAGGCATCTAGATTATGAATCTAGATCTAGAAGGGTAGCCTTAGACTAGCCTAGCCCCAAGCCTAACTAAGTCAACTAAGTGTAGTAACTAAAACAAGATCTAGTATGGCCAAAACACTGAATACGTGCTTGTCCGACCCCTAGATTTGTGTTTTTATGATATTGCTATATCTAGATCTATAAAAAAGATTAGGAAACATGTACTTACCCTAAATAATAATGGCAAAGATAGCATACAATATCCAAAAGGGTTTTCTATCGATTCACGGACGCCATCATTGTTGCTGTAAACATCGGAACCACATGGCGTAAGGAACCAATCAAAATCGTTTATTTCATAAATATACATCATGATCCAATCGGATTTGAGACACGTGTAGTGGTCTAGTTTGGACTAGTTTCAAGGCTAAGGTTATTTTTAGATGAATGAGTCATTGAAATGGACTTGTAGAGCTGACCATAGGCTTTTCAAAGACACCAAACATGACCCACTTTTATGGCGGGCTACGCGGTAATCGGCATAGTAAAACGGCAATTTTTTCAACATTTAGAGAAAAATTAGCTTTCCCCTACCCCTTTCAAACTCATTTTTTACATTAAAATACCTTTATTTTAATGATTTTAGCTAAACTATATCATTTATAAGATATTATTCTAACATAATATGCAACTTTTGAAAAATCGATTTTTTTAATGAAAAATGATTATTTTTGACCAGTTGACCCCCTTAAGGAACATGACTTCAAATAAATTATTCAAATTCTTTGAACCATTGGTTAATTCAATAAAAAAAATATATATAACAGACTGAAATAAATATAAATTTTTTATGTCATGCAGAGGTTCATAAGCTTTATTTAAGAACTGGCTGCAACTTCACTTTTAGTTTCATTTCTACGTGAACAAGATATCAGTAGGCGTGCACAGCAATTCATAGTTCTAATTCCATACATCCTATTTTGACCCAGTACTACTGCTGCAAAACTTTGTGATTCTAATTACTGTTAGGGAGTCACACACTTTTGGTCACAAACTTTATGATTCTAATTACTGTAAGGAGTCACATAAAAATTTTCTGATTCTATATATTTTTTACTTTCCTTACTAATTTTAATTCTACTTATTGTAAGGAGACACATGCATAAGGTCACAAACTTTGTGATTATAATTACTTATTGTAAGAAGTCACATACATTGGGTCATATTTTTAACGTAACAGTTTTGTGCAATAATTTACAGTCCCTCCCATGTAATTCTGGTAAGCTCAGCCTTTGCAATATTTCTGATTAAATGTTAGTCTGAAATACCATTCTGTTTGAATTTCTTTTGTGCAGAAAAGAAAATGCCAGACAGTCTCAGTGGAGGTAAAAAAGTCACAACACAAGTATGTGGTAGGTCCTCGCCATGCCCACATTCAAGAAATACTGGCCACCACTGGAGTCTCTGTGGAAGTACCAGATTTAAACTCACCTTCTGAAACCATCACGCTCAGAGGTGAACAAGAGAAACTGGGTCAGGCTCTGACAGAGGTTTATAGCAAGGTTCGCAGAAGATTTACTTTGACATAATCTAAATATTGGGTTAAAAAACAAGATGTTTGAGGTCTAGAATAATAATAATGAATAATATTAAAGATGTCACTTAATAGCTGCTAAGAGAACAAAATTATTTTTGTTAACAAGTTTTCAAAACCAAGATACTTTGTTTTGTTAGTGTAATGTGTAAATGCTGAGTGTGTGCTTTAAATTTTTCTCTCTGACAAAGTTGTATTCTAAATATAAAAAAACATATTTTTATGTTGGTTTGTATATGATTTTTTTTTAACTCACTTGGGTAACCAGGAATTGTTTGGTTCAAGGATTATCTAAAGTGATTGAAAACATTATACTTGTCATTGTAGGCCAACAGTGTAGTGTTCTCTGATGTGGTTGCTCCAGCTTGGCTACACAGGTTCATCATTGGAAGGAAAGGAAGCAATATTAAAGAGATCACAGAAAACTTTCCAAGTGTATGTCTTTTATATTTACTTATTCTGAAGTGTTCTCAAAGATAATCTCATTCAAATGTCATGACTACAACATTGTTATTGGTCAATAGTTTATTCAGACAGGTTACATTTCTAGATAATTATGAAATGGCAATCACAGATTTAGAGGGGTTATATTTCTTAATAATAATGACATGGCAATCACAAAATCAGGCTTATGTTTAAAAATCTTTTAGGCCTCTGTTTCTTTCATCTTTAAATCTTTTTCGATTGTAAGTCAAATATGTTTGACATAGAATGACATTCAAATAAGTACACACATTGAAACTATTTAAAAAAAAATAAATTTAAAACTATTTCTGTACATTTATAACTTGCGATTTTTTTAGATGTCCTTAAGGAAAAGGCCAACCATTAAGAGAACAGGAACATTTTTTTAAGTTGTTCTACTTTTTATCGGTACCCAATAATAGGCAAAATAAAAAAAAAGAACACAGAACTGGTCATTTTTATCCATTTTCATTTTAAAAGTTGGATTCCAATGTGTATATTAAATTGTATGAAATTGGCTGATTTTAGGTATATATATTCAAGTGCAGAACAATATCACTAAATTTTAGCCATTGTGACTTCTTTTTTCCTGAATAATCATTATCACTACATTTCAGTACAACTTGTAATCCCATTTTTGAATAGCTATTGTCAATATATTTTGTAGGGCCTATTTTCATTGTCACCTTTTCACAGTTGTAATCCCTAACTGGAAAAGTATGGATCATTATATATTACATTGGAATAAAGCTATTTCTCTTTTTGTATTTCCAGGTTCATATTGAATTTACAGAAGGCCAAGATAAGATCACTATCGAAGGACCACCAGATGAGGTCACTAAAGTTGTTGAGAAACTAAATGCCTTTGTGAAAGATTTGGTGAGAATGTCATTTAAAGCATTTTGCTTGATTTGCTGACTTTAAGCCATTTTTTTTTTAAATTTTTTATCCTGATTGTTAACTTAAAGCAATTGAAAAACTAAATTATGGACCTATGCATATTTTTTTTTTTTTTTAGGTCAACCGCATGGATTTTGCTGAAATTCAAGTAGATCAGAAATTCCACAAACATATTATAGGGAAAAGTGGTGCAAACAGTAAGTGTTTACTATAGTTCTTAAGTTACCATGTGCATCTGTGCCTGTTAACCTGGACTTGATTTAGGATTAACCCTGGTTCAACTTTGGTCATTCAAACTTAAGTTTCATTTTGCTTTCTTTGTGCATTTTATAAAATTTTCAAAACTGAAAATACAGTGGTATGGTAGGATTTGAACCTAAGTCCCTTTATTTCGGAAGGCAAGCTCTCCACCGCCCAGCCACTTCTCTAGTGAATATTAAAGAAGACTTTGACAAGTAATGTTACCATTAACAAATGTTTTAGCGTCTTTATATTTGTTAACCCATGAAGCTAGTAAAAAGACTTTCAGTGGCATCTGGGGATTTTTGCTTATGTGTCTGGATCTTATAAACACTACATAGTGAATACCAATTTGTTTGTAATGCTCTTTCTAATTTTTTTTTAATTGTTTGCAGTTAGTAAAATTAAACAAGAAACTGGTGTCTCTATTAGAATCCCATCTGATGGTGACAATAGTAACATTATTAGGATAGAGGGAGATCCACAAGGTGTGAAGATAGCTAAAGAACAATTGTTAGAAATGGCTAATAGGATGGTGAGTATGTAGAGACCTAGCTATTAGTTTGATAAGGCCTACCTAATGTATAGATTTTTGTAGATGATGAGTGATGTGTTCGAAATTTAAATGTTCACAAATTTTCAAAAACATTTTTGTTGTGTAATTCTTTACATTTTAGGAAAATGAAAAAACTAGAGATATCATCATCGAGCATAGATTTCATCGCCAGATCATTGGAGCAAAAGGGGAGAGCATTAGGGAAATTAGGGACAAGTTTAACCAGGTTCAGATCACATTCCCTGACCAGGGCAAGAAAAGTGATGTAGTCACATTACGTGGACCAAAAAATGATGTGGACAAAGCTTTTAAACATTTGCAGACATTGGTTAAGGATTTGGTGAGTTTTCCAACTTTAAAATTTTTTTTCTCCATGTGTAAGAGAATCCGAAAGGATTAGTTTTTCCTTAATTTGACAGATGTGGACTCTCATCTGATTTGACCCTTGACTTTAGTTGTAACGATGCTGTGACAGTTCACTTAACCGAATCCCTCCACTTTTCCTGGTAGTTCTTCTTAGCAGGAATTTAAGAGAGAGGTTGGTCCATTCTTTTTGCTTTGTCCAGCCAGTTTTCTTTGGACAACATAAATGAATAGACCAGCCTCTCTCTTGATATCCTACTAAGAAGGACGACCTATGACATTGGGTCATGTCTTACATTATGACGAACCAGCCCAGCTTTCATCTCTTCACTGTACTGAGAGGTTCCTCCTTTTTACCATCCAGTGTTGACTTGTAACAAACTTATTTGTCTGTTTTTTTCCCTGGTATCTGATAACCAGCATTTTTCTGTAGCCCTATATTTAAACTTCTTGACGTTAATTTTTTTAAAAATTTCATATAATCTAAATTCACTAGATAGAAACTGGTTTAATGTTAACTTTGGATTAAAAAAAAACCTGTTAACTTTTAAGTGTTAACATAATAGCCATGATGAAAAAAGAGAATAATATATTCATGACTAACAAAAGATTAACAAAAAGAAAAAACAACTACTGGCAATTCTATAAAAAAAATTTAAGTCAAAATTACTAGTTACTAATAAAACTTAGCAGTTTGAAGATTGCTAGATGCTTTAGACGCAAACACATTGCCAGTTAAAATCAGCTGAGGATGCCTCAGGGGTTAAAGTGAACATAAGTTATCAAATGGCTTTAATGATTTTTATTTCTGATTAATTTATTTTTAAACTTGTGTATTTCCAGGTTGAAAACAATTATCAAGCTCAGGTGCACATTTTTAAAGATTTCCATAAGAATATCATTGGCAAAGGTGGAAATACAATCAAGAAGGTAAGAATTTTCAATACTTGATTAGCCAAGATTATAGCTAAGTATTCTCCAATTCAATTGTAGGTTTCAGCTACTAATAATTTTCTGCTTATGTAAAAGTACAGGATAAGTTTCTGTATATTTATCTCTACACACTTATAAACTAGAACAGTCATACAACTAAAGCATATTTTTAGTTTGTTTGTAGCTAATGAAAGCCTCAAGGCCCAAATGTCCTTTGTTTCTACTTAATCTGGCTGGGCTACCTATATGTATGTTTATTGTATTTTTATGAACTGTTAGGTGAGGATTTAAATCATATATAGCAGCAAACAAGAAAATATCAACAAAATGACATATATCAAAAAAAAAAAAAAGAAATAGGAAAATACAACCAATAAGTATGTGAGCCTTTCTTCTGTAGAGAGAAGCAATGAAATCAAACATAAATATGTGAGCCTTTCTACTAAAGAGAGAAAGAATGGAATCAGACAAAATAAATAACTTGCACAGTAATGATAAATTGTTAAAAGCACCAATGTAACAAAAAATGTGTTGCCATCATAAATGTGATTATATGTTCTGAGTTGCTAATTAATAATGGCCAACGATAACTCATTTATCATGAGTGTTCTTAAGTAAATTGAGAATACTGGTTAACAAAATGCTTTTTAAGAAATCCTTGACAACTTTTAATGGACAATTAGTACTGTTGGGACAGTTATATTATGAAATATGTTCTATATCAACTTCCTCAATTTACTTTATTCTATTTTTTTTTTCAGATCCGGGAAGAAACAGATACAAAAATTGACCTTCCTAGTGAAATAAGTGAAAGTGATGTTATAACCATCACAGGCAAGAAAGCCAATGTAGAGAAGGCACAGGCCAAGATAGAGGCAATCCAGAAAGAAATGGTAACAACCAATACGTACATATTTTCAATAAGTTGTACAAGGAGTCCAATTTTACAATAATTCTTAATAGGCAACTGGTCTTCTACATACGCTGTACTGACTCTGAGTGTAAGAATCAATTGCTAGGTAGCTACACTTTGTTGTTAGCTGAGTGGTTAAGTGCTGGGCTTTCAACCCTGGGGTTCTGGTTACAAATCTCAGTGAAGACAGGGATTTTGAATTTCTGGATTTTCAGGGCGCCCCTGATTCCTTTAACTCTAATAGGTACCTAACTTAAGTGTGAAAGCAAAGGCCATTAGTTGTTGTGCTATTCACATGACACCCTGCTCGTTAACCGTTGGCCAAAGAAACAGATGAGCTAATTATCATCTGCCCTATAGATTGCAAGATCTGAAAGGGAAAATTTGCTACTTACTATTACACTTTGTCATTAGTGCATCTATGTGCACTTGAACCTGAGTGAACTTATCACCCCAAAGCTCTGATATTCTTTTGCTACATTTACAATGTTTCATGACAAGATTTTTATGATAGTCGAAATATTGAAACTTATGGTAAGATATTCTTTTAATTTAATACTAATTCATCGCAGTGTCATCATAAATTCATGAAATTAATGCATACTGTAGTATGTATGTTTAGAATGCATGAAAGCTGAAAATCATGTTTTGCCTTTTTAGATCAATTTTTTTTTGTTTTCTGCCAATTTTTTATTTTATATCCTTGAAAGTTTAATAGAGCATCTTGATTTATCATAAATACATTTTTCTTGATATGTATCCTTAAATTCTTTTAAAGTACAGTAAACCCAAGATGATCTGGTCCAGTATTCATTAGATTATCAAGAGTCAACTGTAGTTCTATTTAAACATATGCAAACTAAATGGACACATTAATATCTCTCCTCTAGCATTTAAAGACATTGTATTTGAAACATTTATCTACTCTGCATCTTTTATAGGGCAATATTAAAGAAATCACAATAGACATCCCGAACAAGCTGCACAATTCTCTGATTGGCACTAAAGGAAGATTTATTCGTTCCATAATGGAAGATTGTGGCGGTGTCATGATTCGCTTCCCACAGGAGGGAACAAAGAGTGACAAGGTGGTCATCCGAGGTCCAAGTGCCGATGTGGAGAATGCCAAACAGCAATTATTAGAGTTGGCCAATGAAAGAGTAGGTTTTCATTGTAAATTATAAATAAGTTGTATACATGAACCACACTTAGTACTAGTGTAGCAGATGAGGGAAATTATGAGTCTATATTATCCTGTTGTAACATTGCATATTTTCGTATTTCCATTTCCAGAAAGATTCCAGCTATACAGTTGAAGTGAAAGCTAAACCACAGTACCACAAATTTTTGATTGGCAGAGGTGGTGCCACAATTAGAAAAGTAATTACATTTGAACACACTTTTATTTTGTCAAGTCATTACTGAAGACACCTCCAATAGACACTCTAATCATTGTGGGCAGTGTGTCTTGTCTTAGCATATTAGCATAGGTATTAGTGTATCATTTAAATTCACTGTTATCATTAAAAAAAATTCTGAGCTGACATGATTACTATAAATTCCTTCATTTCCTTTCTTTCAAATTATATATATGCTTTATTGCTTAAATGTAACAAGTCATTGCCCTTACAAATTTATTTGGTTTTATAGGTGAGAGAAAACACTGGCGTACGTATTATATTTCCTGGACAAAATGACCCAGACCAAGAAACAATTTCTATAATTGGCAAAGAAGAAAATGTCCAGAAAGCTAAAGAAGAGTTGGAGAAATTAATCAATAGTCTTGTGAGTTTGATTCTATTATTTCACTAAGAAAAGCACTAAGTCTAAAATCCTTCGTACAACTGCAATAGAAGTGCCAAACACGCTAACAAATCAAGTAACTTCTATTTCATATCTATATTTCTACTTCTTTTTTTTTACCTTTGTCACAGTCTCTAAGTGTCCCTGTCAAAGGTAGACAAAATAAATCACAAATTTAGGCGCCTAATATTTAATTTAAGGCTAACACTTCATTTCTCTCGACTTCCATCTGTATTCAGTTTCTCTCTGTTGCTCTATCCCCCCCTTGGTTCATCCTCCTTTCTTCACTCCCCCCTTCACTTCCCTTGTTTCTGCATCAGTGCATTATCAAATTAGTTTCAACCTTTTTTTTGTTCTTAAAAGAAATTACTCGGTCCTGGACACAAACTCTTGGTAGTGAGCCATTGATTGGTTTCTAAACTAAGCTTGATTAATGCAACCCACAATTTTGAAATGATACAATTTATATCTATTTTCATTTTGCATTCAGCTTGGTTTCTTTAAAAAAAAAGAAATGTTGTTTTTTTTGTATGTCTCTGTTAGGGAAATCTCTTGTGTTTGTGCTAGCTCTTTGTTACATTTATGTTTCCAACTAAAAGTGCTGTGTAAAATGTAATTTCACTGTGGTCTTTACCATATTTGTAATAGGTGTGATAGCTATTTAGGTTAGGGTCGTCTAAAGCGAGGCCTTTTGTATGTTATGTTCTTTTTATAAATACAAATATGTCACATATTTATTGATTATTTAAAAAAAATAAAAATTCAAATAGTAATTATTAGTGGAGAGCTTGCTCTTGCTTTAAAGCTATTTTTAAATTTAGATAAAAAAAACATCCACAAAGGAACCTATTGTTTCTTCTTTAAACTTACTTAATTATAATAATGTTAAGTATGCATTACTTTAATCATAGGTTTTGTTCTCTAGACATAAATGTTAATATTAAGTTAATCTTAGTTTCTTTGATACAAACAAATATCTGGGTAATCAAAACTCTCCTTTCAGTAAATCTTTCAGTAAGGGCAAAAGCCTAATACAGACCTTATTAAAAGGAAAAGAGTTTGTGGAGATCGTCACAAACCTATATATTGCTGTTCTAGGGTGGATGTGGAGGTGCGTCTATGGGCTTGACTGCTGGCTGACTTGCAATGGTCCAATCACTTTCAGACGGGGAAAACTTTGTTTACACAGCCAGACAACACTTTCAATAATGACATTCTCCATGATGCATTTGGGCACTTCATTTAGCTGAGCTCCAGAAGGTCTTCACTGCTCAAAATGGTGTGACCCAATTTCAGTTAGGGTTTCATAACATTGCCAAATGTTCAGACAGAAATGAAACAGGCCTTTTTATACCCCTTCCTTATAAGACAATTTGAAGACCTGTTGAGTATGAGTAGGAAAACTTATTTCTCTTCCCCTGCAAGAAGTAAAACCCCCCCAAAAAAGATCACTAATACTACAAGTCTGTATAAAAAAATAGGCTATTGCTGCATCTATTGGGGAGATTGAGACAAAAAACGTCAGCAAACCATGGCAAGTTTTGTGCCACAGAAATGACAATAAGAGAATAAGACTTAAGTATTGGGTAATTCTATTAATTTTAGACCTTACAATTACAATTCTGACTTGTGATAGAAGGTAATGTCTATGTTGATATGCTTATTGCAATGAAAAATTATTTTTGTTAATTTTCAGGACAACATTGTGGAGGGTGAGGTTCATGTCGACCCCAAACATCACCGCAATTTCGTTGCACGCCGCGGCGAAGTCTTAAGACAAATAGCTGAAGATTATGGTGGTGTGATTGTAAGTTTCCCTCGCAGTGGAGTTAACAGTGATAGAGTTGTGATCAAGGGAGCTAAAGAATGCGTGGAGGCAGCCAAAAAGAAAATTCTTGAAATTGTGGAGGATCTGGTATGTTATATAAAAATGTATAAACTCAAAGATGTTTTTGTAGCACTACTTTTACACATCAAGATCAGCTGTGCACAGGGGCATGGTGGCTGAGTTGTAAAGTACTTGGCTTTCAAACTGAGGAGTCTTGGGCTTGAATCTCAGCAAAGAATGGGATTTTGAATTTCTTATTTTTATGATGCCTCTAATGGATATCTGACATTAGTTGGGGAAAGTAAAGGTGTTTTTTTGTGTCATGGAAGCAGATGATCTTTAAATCATCCGCCCTATAGATTGCAAGAAAGGGGTACTATAGATATTTTCACAAGTCCTTCAGAACACAAACTAAGTCTTAGAAGAAATATTGTGTGTTGGTTGTCAAAAATGTAACAAAGTTTTTCATCATTACAAGTTAAACATATCAAACTGTGGAAATGTTATTAAAATTGGGCTTGTGTTTGAACTCCAGGAGTCTCAAGTAACAGTGGAGTGTGTGATAGCTCAAGCAGATCATAGAACTGTCATGGGCAGTGGTGGAGCCAATGTCCGAGAGATTACCAGACAGTATGATGTGGGCATCAAGTTCCCGGATAAGCCAGCACTACCCAATGGAAGTGAGTCTTATATTAGTTGTATGCTCATAGCCCAGTTACAGCTTTAAGGTCAGCTACAAAAATACTCAAAGAGAATAGTATGAACTAGTTAAGTTTTTATTGATTTTTTATTTTAACACTAAAGGAAAGAGATAAAAACTTTTTCTTTCCATTAAATTCTAAATAATAATGCAAAAGAAAAACAACAGCAGCACATTAATAAATATTTTTAAAAAAGACATGACAGTGATGACTGTAATACTTTGGTGGGTAATAAATAAAATAATTGTCAGAAAAACAAAATTGAAAATAAAGTACTAAAAAAAAAAATAGCCAAGATAAATATTATTTGAATGAATAGATTTTATTTCTTGACTTTTTTTTGTGTTCAAACTGACATATTTACAAACACTTATAGAACCAATAGTTTGTATCTTCCATGAAGAATCAGGCATAATAAGTTTCCTTTTTCTTTATTTTATTTTTATTTTACTGTTTGAGGTGAAATAGTTTTTCTTCCATAGAAGGATTTTGTTTAGGCCTCTCGTTAGAGTATACAGCTTTGAAGGATATGGTCAGTTTTCTCATCTTTGGCCAGTTTGTCTGCATTTGTTTCCATTACACCATTGCTGTAAACTTTCATTTTGCAAGTCTACCTTTGTTTTTGTTTTTTTTTAATGGCAAAGAAGCGACTTATGATTTTCCACCAGATGCAGAAGGTTTGAATATTGTGAAACGATGAACACTCTGAAAACATTTTGATTACAAAACATATTTTGGTTTAGTGAAGACACATAAGACTTAGGCATAGGCCAGTAGAGATTTTTAAAATTGAGTTATATTCTGAGCTAAATTTGTTAGTCCTAAACTACAGTTTGTTCTACATTCAAATATGCTTAATGTAATATATCATGCCATGCAGATACACCAGATGAGCCACTGGTCAATGGAGAGGCTGAAGAAAATACCAATGGTCCTCGTAAGAGTGATATCATTATCATCACTGGCAAACCAGACAATTGTCAGAGTGCTAAGCAGGCTTTGTTGGTAACTATCTATCAATAATAGATTAAGCTACCTTTGACAGACACACATATACTTAGTTAACTCACTTTTGGGGTGGGGGGGATATTCATTTCTTTTTTGTCTCATGATTCCATTCTATTGTAAAAAAAAAATATCTTTTTTTATTTCATTGTTATACAAAGCTATATTTCCAAAAAGTGTTAATAAATTATATTTTGAGGGATAACCCACCTAATATCGCATACAGTAACTTTCCATTCACTGCAGCTCAAATTTGAAGTTTAGATGATACAAAACTTTAAATAAGCGACTTTTTGTTTTAGAACATTTAGAAATACGATAAGCTAGTTAATAAACATCACCACTAGGCTTTGTCTTTAAGCTTGAAAGTTGAACGAATTGCAGAATTTTTCATGGCTATTTTTACGACATCTTTGTTAATAAAACACCAAATATTTTCATCATCCTTTGAATCTTGCCCAATATCAATTCTTGTTTTAAGGACCTGGTGCCAGTTATAGAGGAGGTCAATGTCCCCTACGAGCTCCATAAGTTCATCATTGGTCAGCGAGGCAGGGATGTCAGGAAGTTGATGCAGGACTTTGATGTCAACATTTCTATACCTGCAGCTGAGGAGCACTGTGATGTGGTCAAGGTGCGAGGCCCACCAGCTAATGTGTCCAAGGCTAGGGCTGCCATTTTGGAAAGAGTCAATCAGTTGGAGCAGGAGCGCGAAGACAGGGTCAGTTGCTCTTTAACTTTTGATCATAAGCTATCTGTTCTTAGATCTTTAGATATTGATCAGATGACACTTATAAACCATTGCTGTTATGACTGAAGAGGGACACTTGAGTCAGATGATCGTTATATGAACATGAAAGTAATTATCCTATTTTTGTTAGCTCTTATCATTGTAAACTTTGCACTCTATTCCAGGAGTTGAAGAGTTTTAAATTAACTGTTGGGGTGGATGAAAAATACCATCCCAAGATTATTGGACGCAAAGGAAATATTATTTCCGTCATTCGAAAGAACCATGATGTGAATATTCAATTTCCAGAGAAAGGAAGTGAGAACCCAAGTCTGATCACCATCACTGGTTACCAGCAAAATGCTGAGGCAGCTAGAGAGGAAATTCTGAAAATTGTGAAAGATTATGTAAGTACATTTGGCTTCAAACAGAATATTAAAACTGAAAATCAATTTGTTAAGACTGATTATATTTAAAGTTATTGCTATATGTAGATATGTATGATATGAAAATGCTAGAATTACAGCAGTTGATAAAATGCTATCTGTTCATTAAGGAGGACATGTATGTTGAAGAGGTGCCTATTGATGCCCGTGTTCATCCTCGTATCATTGGAACTCGTGGAAGAGGAATTAATAAACTGATGGAAGATTTTGAAGTGGAGATACGCTTTCCTCGACCCAATGATGCAGATCCAAACCTTGTGACCATCACAGGAGCAGAAGATAATGTCTTGGACTGTAAAGATTACTTGTTGAACATGGAGGAAGAATATGTGAGTTTTTTATAGCACTGGTACTCTTTAAGATTTGTATAATAGTAGCTATCAATCCCTGTGATACATATAGAAGTTCATTAAGTTTTTAGACTAAAACATTTGTGTATATTATATTTTTACAAAAATGAATATAAAATACACTGAATCAACTCATAACCTTATATTATTTTTTATTTACAAGGTTTTATTGTAATAAAACACCACTGATATGTAACACACACAACACAACAGACTACAGTATGAATGCAAATATGATTAGAAAAACTAGCACAAACACGAGTAACACAGAAGTTAAGTTTCATGATTACTCCCAACTGCCTCAGTTGTTTTTGTTCTATACAGACTGAAAATAAACAAAATGATCTTTCTTGTCATGAAAGATATTACAATCAGTAGCTCTCCCATAGTTCTCTTGAAAAGTCTATATCATCCTTGCATTGAATACTCAGTTGGGCCTAGTGTAATTGTGTAGTATTCTGTACAAGAAAGAGCATATGGCTAATCCCTACATTTCAAATTGGAGAGAAGCAAGTCTGAAAGATGCAGATTACATTTTACCTCGCTGCAAAAGGGCGGGGGGCACTGTGAAAGAAAATTTTTAACTGTGAAAGATAGAAACCAGTGGGGCAATGACTCATCCTGCTCTGGGCTTATTCAGCCTCCTCCTGGGAGGTTCTTGTCAGAGCTCATCTTGTTCTCCCAGACTGCTCTGGGGCCACTTTTCCTCTTCCAGCCTTTTCATTCACATGCCTAATTATTACTTTAAAAAAACAACAACATTTCAGTTATTTACATAATCAAAGCTGTTTTTGTTTGTCTACTTTTTTTAGTTGCAAGACTACGTTGACAAACAAAGAGCTCCAAGTAAAAGTGCTTCAGAACCTGCTCCTCCAAGGGAACCAACTCTTGGGTTTGTTGTGAAGGATGCTCCTTGGGACCGGGCCCCAGATACAGCCAGCCAAGAGGAGTTCCCAAGTTTTGGTGCTGTTGTGGCCCCCAGAGGCAAATCCTGGGGTCCCCTGAAAAAGTAATTCCACCCCAAAGGTTGTCACCATGACTTTGAGAATGCAAATATTGAAATCTTTGCCTTTATTTTTGTGTTTAGCTCTCCATCTTTCCCCCCTTCTCATTTTACCCCGACCAACCAATTAATTTCATTTGTGTTTAGTTTTTCTTAATGTGAAGTCCTTGGCCACAGTGATTGATAAGACTTAGGTACTAAGCCATCTATCATATTGTTTTCTTTGTGACTTGGAGTTCCATTAAAATTGTTATTGTTTCAAATTTAACACACAATTACAGGGAAATAATTCACACTTTGTAATCAGTTTATGTACAAGTTATGTTTCTTTGATGGTGTCATGGGCATGTTATACTAGTTGATGTTTGAAAGAGTGCAGTCATTATGAAAGAGTGTTTCTTTAAAGATTCAAACACTCTGGTATGTGTCTCACTGTAGATTGATTTTTTGTTTGATCTTTGAAGGATGCATTGGTGCATTTCAGTTTGGAGAGTTTGTCGTTTTTTTTTATTGCAATTTTATTTCAGTTTCCTTATACGAGATTTGTAGAAATTTTCTTTTTGCTTGTTCAGTCCTGACTTAATAAGTTCACAAGTCTGCAGTGCTGATTTGGCAGCAAGTTTGCTGTCCACATCTATGAAACCCTTTGTTCAGAAGTTAGTTGTATAGACACCTCCAAGAAGCCATTCCATGATTGTTTTAATGTTGGCTTAGTATGGAGAAAATATGCTTGAAAGAATTTTATGCCTTGCATTTTTTTTAAAGTATAAAATAAGAGTTATAACCAATATACATGTGCATGTAGAATTGTTAACTCTTGAGTTGTATTGTCCTACATAAGAATTTGAAGTAAGGCCAATCATTGCATGTGTGTATGTGTAGTTAACTAACTAAAATCGTTTTCTTCCTCATTTAGATAATTGATTTAAGATAAACCAAAGTTGTTTACACTTTTTAGCAAAGTTATTTTTAGAACTTTGGTGTATTTACAAGTGAGCAGTGTTTCAAGATGATTGTCATTCTTATTACAAGGCCTCTGCATTCTAATTATTTGTCTAAAGATATCATTTTGGCCAGTTTAAAAACAGATTATTCTATAGCTGTACAGGAAAAGTGAAAGTAATGGTCAGTTGAAGAGAGAATCAGTTCTAAGCATCCAGTGTCTCTGTAGTGGAAGAGTTTGTTGTTGTTTTTTTTTCAAATAGTTTACAAAGAATTGTATTCTTAGTGTAGTCAATGTCAGAGACTACAGTGTGAGACACTAGGAGCAGTCTTTGTGCAGTTCAAATATACTGACTTGGCCAAAGCATTTTTTAAAAACTGCAATTGAATGTTTTCAATTGCCCTTTTTTTTTTTTTTTAAAGAAAATATGCAATGTATCTCCACCACACCCATTACCTGTTGAAGTTATTTATATGTTCACCATCATCAAGACTTATTGTATCCAACCTGTTTTTTTGTTCCTTTTTTTTTACATTTAGTTTTTATGATGACCCGATGTTTTGGTTTAATATAGGCTCAACATCTTCTGTGCAAACTACAAATTGATAATATCCCCCCCACCCCTTTATTTTAGGCTTGTTTTCTTTTTTTTTCTATTAATCTATGTTGATCTGGAACTGAATGCAAGACTTGTGGCTATCCATGTAGCTTTTATTCAACCTGAAGTATGGTTAGCCATGTAGCTAATGTTAAACCTGATTTGTGGCTTGTAGTCTACGCAAGCTATATTGACTACTAAAGAATTGAAAGGTGGTCGACTACATGTAGCACTATGCAGATATTTTCCTTATAATGAGATGACTACCATATCATATGGTTCATTCCTAGCTTCCAGTACTATTTTTTTTATAGTCTCTCTCTCTCTTTTGCATGTACAGTGATCACGCTAATTATATTCACATAAACTTTAATTAATTCTCGAGCCTCAAACCAATGCATTTATTCCATGTCACAGTGTTGAGTTCCAATTATTTGTGAGGGAGAGGGTGCAGGGGGTATGAAACTCAGTGAACACCATTTGATATACTTACTGATGTGTTTAGTCCCTGGGACTGACACCTACACACAATGCTTTTTTTTCTTTCTATTATCTGGTCATCAATAAATAAACTGTTTGTACATGTGCTGTGATCTAGAATGTTCTAACCACCATCATTGTTTCAAATGTGTCTGTCACTTAACTATATATAATTATTTTTTCTTCAAGTCTTTCTTGTGTTTTCATGTCATGTCTTGGGTGTTGGGTTTATCTCAAGGAAATGTCTGGGTTTAAGTCTCAACTTTGTTTTTTTTTTTTTTAATGTATGTGATAGACATGTCTTGTTTTAAAACCCAATTGGATCAGGCCTACCTTATAGGCTAAAGGCTAAAATATCTTGTTATAGATATTAATTACATGAATGAATTTTTTTAATGCGAATAACTGTAAGCATACAAGTATAGAACATAAAAATATTTCTGGTCCAAAATGTTCTGTTCCAATATTGTACATAAGTGACATCCTTGTTTGTCTAGTGCTCGTTTTGCACTGCTTTAGGTGATTACCCCCCTTCCCTTGTGCCTGGCCATGTCCAGGTGTTATCTCCCTTGTTGTTGAGGGGATGTAATGTTCTTTTAAACTATAAAGAATGAATATAAAATATTATATTTTATTGCTGGTGTTGCATACATTGGCTCAAAGAAAATAAATGTCATATTAAAATGTATATAACCGAGTTGTTGCTTGTTTGCATAAAGATGAGCTGTGTCAAAAAAATATGACCTGGAGAGACATCACACACACACATACATATGTATATATAGGTGTATATATATATATATATAGTTCTTCCATCGTTGTTCGATGATACACACATTTGTCATCCAGGGGGTTGAGGGCTCTGCACTGGGGTTTTGTGCCTCCTCATGTGGCTGGTGAGGCCTATGTGAGCCCGGAATGTTCGGCTGCACACTGGGCAGGCAATTCCAGCTGGAGCTAGTGCCATTGGCCTTGCTTTGTTAAAAAAGACCATCAAGGCTCTGTTTAGTGTTTAAGATCATCAGACTCTGTTAAGTGTTAAGAACCTAGACGATGAAGGCTCCGTTAAGTGTTTGAGATGATCAGGCTCTGTTAAGCGTAAACTCTTACAGCACGTGTGGTACTTTAGCTTCTAAAAACAGAATTGTAATTCCATTCTGTATGCAGTCATTTTAAAACAGCTCAGCACTTTAAGGGTTAAACAATCTAGACCATCAAGGCTCTGTTAAGTGTTACAGATTATCAAGGCTCTGTTAAGTGTTAAAGAACCTAGACAATGAATGCTCTCCTAAGTGTTTGAGATGATCAGGCTCTGTTAAGTGTTTAAGATTATCAAGGCTCTGTTAAGTGTTTAAGATTATCAAGGCTCTTTTAAGTGTGAAAGATTATCAAGGCTCTTTTAAGTGTTAAAGATTATCAAGGCTCTGTTAAGTGTTTAAGATTATCAAGGCTCTGTTAAGTGTTAAAGAACCTAGACGATGAATGCTCTCCTAAGTGTTTGAGATGATCAGGCTCTGTTAAGTGTTTAAGATTATCAAGGCTCTGTTAAGTGTTAAAGATTTCCAAGGCTCTTTAAAGTGTTAAAGATTATCAAGGCTCTGTTAAGTGTTAAAGATTATCAAGGCTCTTTCAAGTGTTAAAGATTATCAAGGCTCTGTTAAGTGTGAAAGATTATCAAGGCTCTTTTAAGTGTTAAAGATTATCAAGGCTCTGTTAAGTGTTTAAGATTATCAAGGCTCTGTTAAGTGTTAAAGAACCTAGACAATGAATGCTCTCCTAAGTGTTTGAGATGATCAGGCTCTGTTAAGTGTTTAAGATTATCAAGGCTCTTTTTAAGATTATCAAGGCTCTGTTAAGTGTTAAAGATTATCAAGGCTCTTTTAAGTGTTAAAGATTATCAAGGCTCTTTTAAGTGTTAAAGAACCTAGACGATGAATGCTCTCCTAAGTGTTTGAGATGATCAGGCTCTGTTAAGTGTTAAAGATTATCAAGGCTCTGTTAAGTGTTAAAGATTATCAAGGCTCCGTTAAGTGTTAAAGATTACAAAGGCTCTTTTAAGTGTTAAAGATTATCAAGGCTCTTTTAAGTGTTAAAGATTATCAAGGCTCTGTTAAGTGTTAAAGATTATCAAGGCTCTTTTAAGTGTTAAAGATTATCAAGGCCCTGTTAAGTGTTTAAGATTATCAAGGCTCTGTTAAGTGTTAAAGAACCTAGACGATGAATGCTCTCCTAAGTGTTTGAGATGATCAGGCTCTGTTAAGTGTTTAAGATTATCAAGGCTCTGTTTAAGATTATCAAGGCTCTGTTAAGTGTTAAAGATTATCAAGGCTCTTTTAAGTGTTAAAGATTATCAAGGCTCTTTTAAGTGTTAAAGATTATCAAGGCTCTTTTAAGTGTTAAAGAACCTAGACGATGAATGCTCTCCTAAGTGTTTGAGATGATCAGGCTCTGTTAAGTGTTAAAGATTATCAAGGCTCTGTTAAGTGTTAAAGATTATCAAGGCTCCGTTAAGTGTTAAAGATTACAAAGGCTCTTTTAAGTGTTAAAGATTATAAAGGCTCTTTTAAGTGTTAAAGATTATCAAGACTCTTTAAGGTGTTAAAGATTATCAAGGCTCTTTTAAGTGTTAAAGAACCTAGACGATGAATGCTCTCCTAAGTGTTTAAAATGATCAGGCTCTGTTAAGTGTTAAAGATTATCAAGGCTCTGTTAAGTATTAAAGATTATCAAGGCTCTGTTAAGTGTTACAGATTATCAAGGCTCTGTTAAGTGTTAAAGATTATCAAGGCTCTGTTAAGTGTTAAAGATTATCAAGGCTCTTTTAAGTGTTAAAGATTATCAAGGCTCTTTTAAGTGTTAAAGATTATCAAGGCTCTGTTAAGTGTTTAAGATTATCAAGGCTCTTTTAAGTGTTAAAGATTATCAAGGCTCTGTTAAGTGTTTAAGATTATCAAGGCTCTGTTAAGTGTTAAAGATTATCAAGGCTCTTTTAAGTGTTAAAGATTATCAAGGCTCTGTTAAGTGTTTAAGATTATCAAGGCTCTGTTAAGTGTTAAAAAACCTAGACGATGAAGGTTCCAATAAGTGTTGTTTTTTTTTTGAAACTTCATCTTTAAAAATTCCATCTTTTCAGTAAATGTTAAAATTGAATTAAAAAAAAATTGAGACCTTAACTACCAAAGTTCTTTTTTTTTTTTAATTATGAGATTTGCTTCTCATTTTAATAATAATTACTAAATCCAGGCTTTTATCTCTTTCTATTAAAAAATCTAAATGTACAGAACACAGACTTTGTATATATTATATTGGCTTTAAAGGGTCCTTATCACAAAAAGTATTTTAAAATTTTTTTGATTAACAATGAAAATGCTATATTTTCCCTTTCTACTATCAATATATTATTTGTGGAGTTTCAGGCTTAACTCGATTCAACTTTACAAGTAAAAAAAATTCTATGGTCTGACCTTGACCTTTTCGTTGTCGACAAAATCCACGAATCGCATAACAGAATATGTTACAAATATAACAGAAGAGTTTATGACAATGTAGCTTTTGTTAAGGTGGAGTCACTGAGTACGAAGAGACGACCAAGAGAGAAAAGACAACTTCTAGCTTGAGAGGCCGGAGATCATAGTTCCACCGGGGATCTATTTAATAAAGTTTTCTTTAACGTCTTCTGCGCCTGCTCTACGAAATCCTAATGCGTGTCCAGCGGCCTTCATGAGAAATCTCCAAGTCTCTCTCAGAGGCCATGTGATGCCAGCTATTTTCTCTAAAACAACGAGGGCGAAATAGCGCTGGATTGATCTATGCAGCACTAAATGGGGGCATCTCATGTTCTCCTTTAACCTCGCACACACACAAAAATCGATATATGTAGATATATATAAAGAAATCGATTTAAAAAAAAGAAATTGCCAAAAAAAAATCGTTAATCTTTAAAAAAAATTCTAAAACAAAATCGCTAAAAAAAAATATTGCTTTTGGCATGTGGTCTTCCCCCATGCGGAATAAGTGTTTGACCAGACAGGATATAAGTCAGTAAGAATACAAGCCTCTCTTTCACACGCCTCTCGCTTGTTCTCCTCTTTTGAACTCTCACACACCCCTATCCATTGACTTGGGACAGACCACCACGAGATTTCAACAGAATCTATTCAGTTTGCACAACCAAACCATCCGCACACACTTATTATATCAGAAACACACATATAATAATAAAATAATATCAAAAAAGGTGTTCAGAATTATTATTTTTTACTTCAAAAACTCTTTTGGCATCCCTCCCCGCCAATGTTCTCAAGTTATTATGGTTTGACACCATCCATTGCTTATGCTGAAATGATTGTGATTTTGAAATATTTCTCCCATTTCTCTCTACTTAAGGACCGTTCCAGCCTTTATTCTATGGGCCTGGGAAGTAGGCCTTTGAAGTAACATTGCAGTCACATAAAATTTGGAAAATCCCTTTTCTAAATAGTTCTTGGAATGACAGAAAAGTTTTTTTTTTAAAAATGTTACGCTTGAATGACAGTGCACCGTGCTGTTACTATTGTGGTTGAGATATGTAAGCACAATAGTAGGCCCTATACTTTGTCCTAGTAGAACTTGTCTAACAACATGTAAAGGTGTGTATGTGTGTGCCAGACAAATATTGGCACTTAAAACATAATTTTGGACACACTTGTGAACTCTATCACTACATTGACGAGCAGAAGTGGCCACTGATGTGCTATTGTCAATGTTTGTGTTCACTGAGTTATGATAACTCTGCCAAAACAAAAGAGTACACAGTTAAGGTAAAAGATCATTTGCATAAGTAATTAATTTATTAAATTATAAATAAATAAATTCCCGAGTGCTTTGTTTAGTTATTACGTAATTTAGTAACACTTCAACTCACTCAGATCCACCAGGGACTTTATATGTATGTCGTTTGTTTTTTTCATTTAATTATTCTAATACATCTTACGTCTCGGGAGACGATCTTTTCTCTTTGCAGCTTCTGATGTGACTTACGAGGCCAATCTTAAATACACAATTATTATGGTGTAGTCGACACCATTCGTTATATAACGATTGGTCTCGGTGTAGTTCACCAAATTTGAAGTTGTCAAGAGAGTAGAGTCATAGACTTTTGAAACTCTAGACTAACGAAAGCCCCCTTCTACCGGCTTTTCTGATCAATTGTTCTATTTTCAGTGTCTTGAATCCAGTGACGCTCTGGACTAAAAGTTCGGCCGACAACACCGGGGAATACCCTCCATTTTCCTTCAGTCTACCAACAGTGGCCGTGCGGGTGTCAGCCATAGAATGACAGGCAGGGGGTTCTAAACCTGTGGGTCGCGACCCCCTTGGGGGTCGATTGACGATTTGCCAGCGGTCGCCTAAGACCATTAAAAATATGGATTGTTATTGTCTATTCTTCTATTGCTGTATGTGTGTTTGTGTGTGAGGTGGGGTCGCGGCAGAGTGGGAGATTGTAAAAAGGGGTCGCCGTGCTTAAAAGGTTGAGAACCACTGCCTTAAGGAAAGGCGTGTGGATTATGATTAGGCTGTTGGGGCTCTCCTTCAATTCCTAACAAGAAGTGTATGATAGGCGTGTAGTTACTAAACTAATTTCATAGATCAGTTTCTAAGATGTGCATGATAGGCGTGTAGTTACTAGACTAATTTGATGGACGTGCATTTTCTAAGATGTGCATGATAGGCGTGTAGTTACTAAACTAATTTGATGGGAGTGCAGCTTTTAATATGTGTATGATAGGCATGTAGTTACTAAACTAATTTGATGGGCGTGTAGTTTCTAAGATGGGTATGATAGGCGTGTAGTCACTAAACTAATTTGTTGGGCGTGCAGTTTCTAAGATGGGTATGATAGGCGTGTAGTTACTAAACTAATTTGATAGGCGATCAGTTTCTAAGATGTGTATGATAGTCGTGTAGTTACTAAACTAATTTGATAGGCGATCAGTTTCTAAGATGTATATGATAGGCGTGTAGTTACTAAACTAATTTGATAGGCGATCAGTTTCTAAGACGTGTATGCTAGGCGTGTAATTACTAAGCTAATTTGATGGGCGATGTTAGGCAGGTAAATTTTAAGCTGTGTAAGATTAACGTGTATTGTCTGTAAGGTGTGTGCTGCATGTTGTTTGTAAAGAGGGACAACATCTAAAAAAAATGTTTTGTGAGAGTCTGTTAATGTCTGATAGCAACAATCTTCAAAGCACTGCCAGTTGTACTTACTACAAACAGAAAAACATAACCGAGAGAACATAAAGAAGTGAGAAAAATTGGACTTTACACTTTCCCATCTTTGTAGGATTGCGAATGAATTAAGATAAGATAAGATAAGAAAATTTTATTGATCCAATCAAACGGAAATTCAGTTTGACTACAATTGACAACCTCAGCGTAACTACTTTACAAAAATAATATGGATGAAAAATTCGAACAACATTCACTCACGAAACACATACACATTCACAACCAGCGCTTTATGAATTTGACTTATATCGTACTTCTCGATGACGACAGCTGATCTTGTAACACTCTGACCGATAGTGGGATAAAGGAGTTTTTAAATCTTTCTGTTTTAGTCCTAATGGAAAGGAGACGACCACTTCGTTCAGATCTGATGTAACAGTAGTTTAATGGGTGCAGGTTGTCTTTAAGAAACGTGAGTGTTTAGGAAATGCATCTTTCTTGAAAAAAGCTCTTCAAGAATTATCTTTGATTTTAGTTTTTCTTAGGGTTAGGGTTAGGGTTAGGGTCTTTTGCTTATTTGAAAATGCCTTATTCAAATGTCTATTTATAACTCTAAGAGTCAAAGTGAATGTTAAAAGAAGAAAAAAAGAAAGAAATCTTCCTGCTATTGGGATACCCCAGGCTATGACTTAAGGGACAAGTGCGTACAAAATGTGTTACAATCTCACAAAGATGAAGCGGCCAGGCAATTTTTCTTTTTGCAGCTCTGTAAGAAGCTATATGGCGGTTCCTAGTTGCAGAAGTGGGTCCGGACATGTCTACCAATTCGTAGTAATAGTGTCTCCTTCAACATTCAAAAATTTTATCTTATCTTATATAATACAGACGTTAAAAAAAGAAGACGATTACGTCCTACGCGTCATGCATCTGGTCATGCATGTTAACCAATGACTTCAATTCTACCAAGTCACTGGTTTTGGCCTGTGTACCTCGTTTTTATAATATACCGTACATGAGACTATTAATATTTCTGTTATCACTATCACTCTGATCATTATTGTTACTGCTATCATCATTATTATTATTGTAATTATTATTATTATAAAACGGGTTTCCATTTCTCTAACTTTAAATGAAAGCACAATTCTTAATGGTCTCTTACGAGTGTTCATTAACAAATGTGTGCATGATATCGCAGGTCTGCAAGGAATCATCTTTGAAGTAACGTCTGTATTATATAAGATAAGAGATAAGATAAGGATGAAACTATTCCAAAAATTCTTTCTGCGGCATTTTACATCTCGAGAGACGATCTTTTCCCTTCTTGTGTGACTAAAGAGACCAATCCCTGATACACAGCTGCGGTCACAGGTTGGGCATATGTAATCACCAGGGGCCTTTATATTTTCGCCCTTCTTTCTGCTGCTGTTGTGTATGACATCTGCAATCCGTGACCCTTCCTTTCTCTCCATGTGGATCTATCCAGTGCCACTTTTTCCCAGCTGCTAGTGTCGATTTTGAAGAGCTTCATTTCGCGTTTGCAGACATCCGTATACCGTAAAAGTGGGCGACCAGCGGCTCTCCTGCCTTCTGTTAGATCGCCATACAGAATGTCTTGTGAAAGTCGACCTACTGGCGTTCTACGAACGTGGCCAAGCCAGCCAAGGCGTCTGCTGCTGATAACAGAGCGGATGTCCTGCCATCCTGCTCTTTGTAGCACTTCCTCATTGGTTATTTTATCTTGCCACCTTATTTTAAAGATTCGATTTAGGCATCGGAGGTGGAAGATATTCAACTTTTTTTCCTGCCATGAGTAAGATTATTTTTATTATAAAACTTGCTTCAAATTCTCTGGCACTGCCAGGATGAGATTCATTAAATGAAAACTAAGTTATTATTGTTGTTGTTATTGTTGTTGTTACTGTTGTTGTTATTGTTGTTGTTACTGCCTTTGTTAGAAATTAGAGGTGAAAACATCCCATGTAGCACAAGTCATTTATCAGTACAAGGGGGATGACTGCGAAGAGACAACTAACGGTCCACAGAAAGGGGGATGACTGCAAAGAGACAACTAACGGTCCACAGAAAGGGGAATGACTGCGAAGAGACAACTAACGGTCCACAGAAAGGGGGATGACTGCGAAGAGACAACTAACTGTCCACAGAAAGGGGGATGACTGCGAAGAGACAACTAACGGTCCACAGAAAGGGGGATGACTGCGAAGAGACAACTAACGGTCCACAGAAAGGGGGATGACTGCGAAGAGACAACTAACGGTCCACAGAAAGGGGGATGACTGCGAAGAGACAACTAACTGTCCACAGAAAGGGGGATGACTGCGAAGAGACAACTAACTGTCCACAGAAAGGGGGATGACTGCGAAGAGACAACTAACTGTCCACAGAGACTGAAAGGGTGGGGAAGCACGTGGGAGACCTCAAGTCAGGATTAGGGTAGCTTGGAGGAATTCTGGTTCAATTCCAGTTTAAATCCCGTTAGATCAGCGGTTCTCAACTTGTGGGTCGCGACCCCCTTGAGGGGTCGAATATCGATTTGCCAGGGTTCGCCTATGACCATTGCAAACATGAATTACAATATCACATATGATATGTCCTTCACATAAGTATGCAACATAAAAATGGTAAATAAGAAATAGAATAGTAGGCCTGAATTTTGAAATGTTTTTTTAACATTTTGAAAAGCACAGTTACATAGGCTTATGATTTTTACGGTTGGAAGTCGCCGCATTGTGGAGAATAGTAAAAAGGGGTCGCCTACCTAAAAAGATCAAGTAAGGCCTGGAGTTTAATATTGAAGGTCAACCATAACACTTGTTATTCTTTTGTTTCAGACGAGAAGACATCTTTCTAAATTTAAAAAGAACATTTGGACTTTCCTTATGAAGCCAATACAGCAGAATGTTGATCTCCGTACAACTTGGTTCGCTGCTGTTCGATCTGGAGATGTCAACAAAGTCTTGTTGATACTTACGTCTGGGACAGACATTGATACAACCAATGACGACGGACAGACTGCTGTTATAGATGCAGTCTCGCGTTGCCACGATACACTATTGGAAGCACTTATTTACAAAGGGGCTGATATCAACAAGAAAAGTCTCAGGGGCATGGCCGCCATACATCTTGCTGCTGAATATGGATTTGAACAAATTGCGATGAAACTGATTAAACACGGATGTGATATCAATATTAGGGATACAAATGGAGATACGCCTCTGTTGGTAGCCACCAGAAATGGCCATCTTAGTGTCATGCAAATGTTACATTCTGCAAGGGCGGATTTAAACTGTACCTCTATAGATGGTTCCACGCCCTTAACAGTAGCTGCTGAATTTGAACACATTGATATGGTAAAATTTCTTGTGAAAAATGGTAGCAAAGTCAATGCTCGTAGAGTCGATGGGAAGACAGCATTGTGGCTGGCCACAGAAAAACGCAACTGCCCCATTGCAGAAGTACTTTGTCGACACTCTGCTGATGTGAACGCAGTCGGGGAATTCGGATTCACGCCCATCTTTGTAGCCGCATTGAATAACGACATTCCTATGACGGAACTTTTTCTACGCCAGGGATGTGATACCAAGGTCAAGGACATTAAGGGCTCCACTGTGTTGATGTCTGCTTCTTTTCGTGGTGTGCTGGACGTTGTTCGAATTTTATGCGACAATCACGTGATTGTGAATATGCAAAACGCACTAAACGGACGCACAGCTTTACATTTCGCCGTGATCAAAGACCACATTGATGTCATTCGTTGTCTCATTGACGCCAAGGCTTGTCCGAATGTCATTGACAGAACAAATAGGACGCCTTTAAACTATGCTCACTCGAAGAGAGTTAAAGATTATCTAACCAACCAGGGAGCGTACTTGAGCCAAGACTCTTGGTATTCATCTGAAGACAGTGCTCCAAGACAGTCTTTGAGACAGTCTTTGATTCATTCTCAAAGACTCTCTTTAAATTCCCTAATCTCCCGTACCAGCAGGTTCTCTAAAGTGACTATAGGCGCCAGCTCCATCACAAATTTTGAAACGGTTGTAGAAGCTGAAAGTAACTCTAACGAGAAAGTTTACAGTCACGTGAAGACTACTTTTACTGAAGGTAATATTAATTAATTTCGGGTGTATTTCGGGTTTATATTAGTGGCTTAGCTAGAAATTTGGGGACCCTGGGAGCTTGACCTCTTTAGGGGCCCCTCCATTTTGACATCATGATATGAGATAATGGCGTAATATCTCAAGTGGGGGGTCAAATTTGATGCCCCTCTCCCCCCACCATAACTATGCCACTGGTTTATATATATTAACCATGGGTTAGTGAGTTAGCGTTGTTAATGCTTACGGAAAGGAAAATCAAAAAAATAGTTGCGGGGGGAGAAGTAACTAGACTAGAACAAACTTTCAATCAAAAGAAATAAGTTTAAAAAGGGTATTGTCTACGAGTCCTAAGATTAAATAATAGTTCAAAAGAATACGAAAATCAACTATGAAGTGTTAGCTACAAAATACACAAAATGAACTTATCACAAATTAAGGCTATCCAGCCAAACCTTGGGACAAACTAATTCTTCAACGCTTTAATTTTTTTTTTTGACGTTATGTAGGCTACAAAACATTATAACAAAAGCATATGGGTAGTCTATTCGAATCTTTTGGTGAATTCTCTTCAGCAAGCTTATCTGTTTTTTTTTTACATCAAGCATTTCGCTACTTTTGGCAAACTGGCAAAGACGTTCTAAAATGTTGGCATTTTTTTCTTTGCCTTTATTTTTGATGACCAGTTGGGTACATTTGGTTAAGACTAAACCTTAATTGCGTAAATCTTAGTAATTGTACACACGATCAACACATTAGGATGCTGGCCAACGTACAGTTAACACAGTTAGATATAAGCACACATTCTCAACCACGCAAGATATGCTTACTTTTTAAAATTCATATAAATAAAATAATTTTCAATGGCGTTAAAGCGCTTGGCTTCTGAATCGGGGTCCCGGGTTCGAGTCCTGGTGAAGACTGGGAGTTTTTAATTTCGGGATTTGTGGGCGCCTCTGAACTCCTCCAGCTCTAATGATACCTGACAATAGTTGGTGACAACCTTGTTAACCGTAGGCCTCATAAACAGATGACTTTTACATCATTTGTTCTATAGGTCACAAGGTCTGAAAGGGAAACTTTGCTTTTTGTTAAGGCAGATCTTATAAACAGAACACGAAGCAAATTGATATGTACGGAAAACCAACTCCTAGATACCCCCCCCCCTCCCACTGGTCCACAAATGAGATTGGACCAAAAGCGCTCTGAGCATGTAATAAGCATAAGAGTAGCGCTATATAAAAGCTATATTAATATAAAGGCTATATTAATAATACATGGCTGACTGAGATTATCAAATGAATAGCCTTCGAACTTTTATTGAAAGTCTGTAATCAATAAGAGTTTTTTTAATTCTTTTTCTTTTTAACCTTCGTTATATTTTTTTTCAGTCTTTTTCGTCTCCTATAACTCAGATTAGTTTCGTATTTAATACATTTGAAGAAGCAGATATTGAAACAATATGCCGCTAATACACACACCGCACACATCCAAGTCGATAAGTCAGAAGTGGAGTGCGGGACGTCTGTATGAAGTCCTGCGTATTTCTAAAGTTTCACCTGCATTTAATAGGCCTATTTAAGTTTCTTAACTCTTTCTCTCTTAATGAACGATATCATCGTCTGTATGACCTCATTGAACTAAATTAATGTCTGTTTTTATAAACTTTAATTTGAGTTATGTAAAAAAGCTTGCACTCTCCTATTATTCTATACCAAAAATAAAGTTTTCTGATCACAAACAAAAATGTTATTGAAGTTTAATCATAACAGGGCAAAATGTACAAATGTGAAAAATGAACAATTCTGTCAGAACGTGAAAAAATAATTACGGAGGTAAAGAGTTAATTTTGTCACTGGTGCGCAGAAAAAACAACAACAACGAAACACGAAAACAAGAACAGAAGAAAATGCTATTTTTAGTCCCAATGCAAAAACAGACCAAAGCATTCACTCACTCAACATTTATTTTGGCTTGAAATCCGACCCCTTAGCCCCTTTTTTCCCACATACGTGTTAGCCACTAATAGCTATTATTATTTACGTATTGGGAGGCGCGGTGGCCGAGTGGTAAAGCGCTTGACTTCCGAACTGGTGTCCTGGGTTCGAATCCTTGTGAAGACTGGGATTTTTTATTTCATCGGGCGCCTCTTGAGTCCACCCAGACATAAGTTGGGGGAAAAGTAAAGGCGGCTGGTCGTTGTGCTGGCCACATGACACTCCTCGTTAACTGTAGGCCACAGAAACAGATGATACTCTTTTTAACCGTAGATTACCTTTATCTTTATGTCATCTGCTCTATAGATTGCAAGGTTCGAAAGGGGAACTTTTTTTTCTTATTAAAGTATTAAATGCTAGCAATTTTCTCAAAAGCAATTGGATTAGTGAATTTTATGAATCATCTTTTTAAATGTCTGAATAGTTATAAGATTGCAGTAATATGATAACTAACTTGATAGAATGCTGACATTTTTTTTAATAATTGGATCAGCGGAGCCAGCGACTGTGGTACTGAGACACCCAAAGCTAGGTGAAGCAGCCAAACTAGAAGAGCCAGAAGAAACGATGCCACCTTTACAGACCGAGAACCAGCCCAGACAGAGAAAGACTCTGGAGGATGTAGTAGTTGACAGGCAAAGACTTAGTGGCTATTTACAGCGCTGTGCACAGCATTATCTGGACAATCACGTGGCTGGAGTCAGTCGATCGACTGCAAGTAACTACTTGGAAGTTGATCTAAGCAGAAATGGGTGAGTCCAAATATATAATGTGTGAAGTGGGTGAGTCCAAATATATAATGTGTGAAGTGGGTGAGTCCAAATATATAAAGAGTGAAGTGGGGTGAGTCCAAATATGGTGTGTGAAGTGGGTGAGTCCAAATATGGTGTGTGAAGTGGGTGAGTCCAAATATGGTGTGTGAAGTGGGTGAGTCTAAATATGGTGTGTGAAGTGGGTGAATCCAAATATGGTGTGTGAAGTGGGTGAGTCTAAATATAGTGGGTGAAATGGGTGAGTCCAAATATATGGTGTTGAGGTGGGTGAGTCCAAATATGATGGGTGAAGTGGGTTAGTCCAAATATGGTGGGTGAAGTGGGTGAATCCAAATATATGGTGTGTGAAGTGGGTGAGTCCAAATAGAATGAGCAGAGGAAGTAGCCAATTTACTATTAAGTATGCAATTTTTTGTTGAGCAGCTAAACCTTAGAGTCGACAGAACTCTACTATTCTCCTTATGTCACGGTCTAAATCTCCAATTATGACACTCTCTGAGTATCATCATTTTGTCTCACTTTAAATTTGACTTGACTTCACAGGAGAAAGCAAACTATTTTTTTGATAACACAAACTTTAATGGCTAATTGTAAGTGTTGAATGACATTTCTTTGTAAAGGTTGTATCCTTTTTCAATATGTATTTGAAATAATAAACTATTTAGTTGTTTGACACTGGGGAAATTTTCTCTCCACCGGTCCATTAACATGCTTGCAATAGATCAGGGCCGGCCTTAAGCATAGGCAAACTAGGCAGCCTCCTGGGGCCTCCAATTGGTGGGAGCCTCTCACAGGACTATACAAAAATAAATTTAAAAAAATTACGAAACCTGGATAATATCTAAAACAGAAAGCACTATGACTCTATGTTTACTAGACTAACTCCGCCACTACTACGAAAATTGCGATACATGAATTCCAGTTATTTGGGCCACCAAATTCACTCTACTCAGGGTGTCCGATTATCCAAGGCCGGCTCTGAATAAATAGTTGGGGATTTTATTTAAAAAAAAAACAAAAAAAAAACAACAAATAACCTAGCAATCAATACATAACAATGTGTATATACACTTCTAGGTGTTAGGCCAAAGGACCCTTTAACCCCTCTTCCCTTTCCTCTTCTTTAAAAGAAAAATATATGGAGGCATCAAGATTTTGTTTTAATAACTCGTATCTGCTCCTAGGTTGTAGCTCTTTGCTTATTTAATCAAAAGAAAGGCTCATACACTGTTTCAATGCTTTTATTTGAGTCTCGCAATGTCTCACTTTATAAAGGCGCTTTGAAAATCTACACTTGAAATAACACTCTTAGTAATGGTCAAAGAGAGATAACTCTATTATTTGTACGGGCGAAACCAAGATGATTTTTTTAAAAAGATTAACCTCCCTTAGAAATTGCGTACCTTAAGAATTTAACATACAACAAATAACTCATGCATGTTTTTTCTTTTTTTCTCTCTCTTTTCATTGTTGCAGAAGAATCAACTACATCAACCAGAATATTAACATTGTTATTGAGAACGCCACCTATGTGCAGACAGGGGACAGAAGTCGTGTTATTGTGAGAGACAGTCACAGAGAGAGTGTTATCACTGGAAATGAAGATGGGACAATCCGACTTTTTCATCGAGATGCATTTAATGGCAAGAGTTAAGGGACTTGAGTCGAAACACGCTATCACACCTTTATTATAGAGCTATTATAATATAGCCCACAAATCGAGTTTAGAGTGATCTTGCAGTACAATTTACAGGTTGACATATTCAGCTTGATCACTGTAAATAAATTTCCCCATTCAGACCCTGCGATCTATAGGGCAGATGATGTAAAAGTCATCCGATACTGTGGCCAGCACAACGTCCAACCGCCTTTACTTTCCCCAACTAATGTCAGGTACCCATTAGAGCTGGGTGAACTCAGAGGCGCCCAAAGATTCCGGAATTAAAAATCCAAGGATTCAAACCCGGGATCTTGGTTCGGAAGCCAAGCGTATGACCGCTAAGCCACCGCGCCTCCTGATCACTGTAGAAATGTAGCTATCAGAGGCGGCCTTAGCAGTGTACGGTCTCTGGGCGGGTGTCATATCAGGGCCAAGAATAATATTACGATGGGCTGACGGGGACATACGATTCTTTATCGCGGGTACCTCTAAGATGCGGATCGGTTGTAGGCCTACCACTCGCCATCCCCTAAGGCCGCGTCTAAGTCTGTAGATTGAGTTGTGAAGTCAAAACCTATGAAGGTCTAAGCGTAACCAAAATAAAAACACAAAGCCGTTTTCTGGCCTTCAAAGCTGCAAGATCTAGATCTCCTGTACGGACCCTTAACATATTTTTAGAGATTTTCACCAATGGCGGAAAAACTACCAATAGCAAGCTTTTTGGTGTATCCGGTGCACAAAATCAAGGAATTATCGATACCTATGTTTTTCCAACGCTTAAATCATATCATTCTGTATGTTTCATGTACATTGAATTTTTGCTATCGATTTTTTGACCATTCTACTTATAATAATATTTATTGCTTTTATAAAGCGCTACTTTCATGCTTATAGCATGCTCAGAGCGCTATGGTCCAATCTCTTTTGTGGACCAGTGGGGTAGTAGGTTTTCCGTGCTGCCTATAGGCGCTCAGTAAACTCAACTCTGTCCGAGTCGGGTTTCAAACCTCGAGTCCCCTTCATAGGTAGCCAAGACAAGTCAATTTCAGGCGTACTTAACCTCTCGACCACGCTTCATGCAATCATCATTAAATTTTAATTACGATATCATGTTTAATGACAACACACGAATCAATAAAAAAAAAAAAAAAGTTATCAATTGTTCAAATTCATTATTTTTGTTTTTATATAGAAAATAGACTAAGCTAAGGAGGTACAAATAGTGGGTGGTATGCATACACTACATATCTGTTTTAATTCTCAAACATATGGCGTAAGTCTGACACACATATGTTCAATCTGTAGATTATACATTCACATTTTCACTTTCAATAGTCAATGATTCTGCTGGCACAATGCTTTTTAATTAAGTCAATGATTCTGCTGGTACTATGCTCTATAATCAAGTCAATGATTCTGCTGGTTTTGTGCTTTTTAATCAAGTCAATGATTCTGCTGTTTTGTGCTTTGTAATCAAGTCAATGATTCTGCTGTTTTGTGCTCTGTAATCAAGTCAATGATTCTGCTGGCACTATGCTCTATAATCAAGTCAATGATTCTGCTGGTACTATGCTCTATAATCAAGTCAATGATTCTGCTGGTACTATGCTCTACAATCAAGTCAATGATTCTGCTGGCACTATGCTCTATAATCAAGTCAATGATTCTGCTGGTTTTGTGCTTTTTGATCAAGTCAATGATTCTGCTGGTTTTGTGTTTTGTAATCAAGTCAATGATTCTGCTGGCACTATGCTCTATAATCAAGTCAATGATTCTGCTGTTTTGTGCTCTGTAATCAAGTCAATGATTCTGCTGGCACTATGCTCTATAATCAAGTCAATGATTCTGCTTGTATTTTGTTTTGCACTACGCCCTTTGACCTTTGATGACCACCCCGTCCTTCTTTTCCAAACTAGAAGTACGTGACGTCATACCATCGCAAGCGATCGACAAAAGAAGTTGTCCATATCATGAAACGATAGAAAATGTCATTTGCTTGCTTTCTTTTATCATTACTTTATACTCTGGTTTTCATTCACTATAAGTCTAAGGGTTTATAGCAAGCTGCAGACATTTAAGCCAAGTTCCCCTTTCAGAACTTGCGATCTAAAGGGCAAAAGATGTCAAGGTCATCTGTTTCTTAGACCAACGGTTAACGAGCAGGGTGTCCTGTGGCTAGCACAACGACCAACCACCCTTACTGTTCCCAACTTAAGTCAGGTACTTTGGATGGACTCATTGGCGCCCTAAAAATTTTAGTCTTCGCCGAGATTCGAAGCCAGGACCCAGGTTCGGAAGCCCAGTGCTTAACCACTCATCCCCCGCGCTACCGCATGTATTTAAAGTATTTGCTTTAACTGTATGCTCTCTGTTTGTGAAAGGTTAAGCTGCTCCTTATGCACTCTTCTATGCTCCAGTTAATATAGAGGTTAGGATAAACATGATTCTAGATTTGTTTAAATTGAGATATGATGTCAAGAAAATTTTATCAGTAATAAGAGGAGATAATTAGGCAAAATGGCTTTTGGAGTAAAGAAATATACGAGTTATCTAACTTGCACCAACACAACGTAAACAAAAGTGTCATATAGTTTTATTTCTTTAGGACTGAAGAAGAAATCAATAATTGTGCTGCCTTTAGTAAATGGCCGAAGACAGTGGCGTAGCTAGGGTAGGGGAGGAGGGGAGAGAATTTGAAAATCCCCTCGGGGCCCTTACTTGAGGGGGGGGGGGCCTAAAATGAGTGTTTTTTTTTTCATTATCTTCTTTTCTTATATAATACAGACGCTACTTCGAAAAAGGAGATGATTACATCCTACGCGTCATGCATTTTGTCATGCATATTAACCAATGACTTAAATTCTGCCAAGTCACTGGTTTTCCTGGCTAGTTCAGGCAACCTATTCCATGCTCTAATAGCACTAGGGAAGAAAGAGCATTTGTACAAATTTGTCCTAGCATATGGAACGAGGAATGGGCCTTTATCTTTGTGTCTTTTTATTAAATTTTGTTTTTGTATTTGAAGATTATTGTTCAGTGTTTTATGTATAATTGCTACTTTACTTTTGAGTCTTCTGTCCTGAAGGCTTTCTAAATTTAGTGATTTTACTAAAGGTGTTACTCTAGTCAAATTTGAATATTCGTTTGTTATGAATCTCACTGCTCTATTTTGTGTTTGTTCCAGTTTCTTAATGTTTTCTTGAGTTGAGGGGTCCCAAACGGTGGATGCATATTCTATTATTGGCCTAACCAAGGTTAAATAACATTTTAGTTTTATGTTCTTATTTGATTTATAGAAATTTCTTTTAATAAACCCTAATGCTTTGTTGGATTTATTTATAGTTTCATCAATATTTGGATTCCATGACAGTTTTTCGTTTATTATAACACCTAGGTATTTTGAGTTTTTAGTCTGTGTTACTGGTTTGCCATGAATAAGATAAGTGGAATTAATTTGTTTTAGTTTTTTTGTTACTCTTAACAACTGACATTTTTCTGGGTGGAAAGACATGCTCCAATTTGATTCCCATTACTGTAATTCATCTAATTCTCTTTGTAAAATATCTGTGTCTTGTGTTGTTTTTATTGTTCTATATATTATGCAATCGTCTGCAAATAATCTGACTTTTGTTCCTGAACTAATGCAATTTGGTAAACCATTTATGTAAATTAAAAATAGTAGTGGACCCAAGACTGTGCCTTGAGGTACACCTGAGTTTACTGTTATCGGTGTTGATTTAGAGCCATTTATTATTACAGTTTGTTCTGTCCCTATCAGAAAATCTTTAATCCACTGATTAATGCCGAAATATTTTAATTTTTTAAGCAAACTATGGTGGTGAACTTTGTCAAAAGCCTTGGAAAAATCTAGTAAGATAGCATCTATTTGTTCACTATTATCTAAACCTTTAGAAAAATCATCAATTAGTCCTATTAGTTGTGTTTCACTTGATCTATATTTCCTAAAGCCATGTTGGTATGGGGTGAGGACATTATGTTTGTCTAAGTGGTTTATGATGTTGCTACATATTATGTGTTCTAGGATTTTACATGTGATGCTGGTAAGTGATACTGGTCTGTAGTTTCCAGGGTCAGATTTTTCTCCTTTTTTAAATAGGGGGGGTGACATTAGCTTCTTTCCAGTCCTATGGTACTCTGCCCTGGTTGAGCGAAGCCTGAAAGAGTTATTTTACTTTTCAAGACTATTCCATATGCCTCCCCCCCCCCCCAAGTGTCATTAAAGCATGTAACGAATTCCTTGAGTAAGCCTGGAAAACTAATGACTTAGTAGATTTTAGGTCTCTAAATAGCATGTAAAGCTAGATTAACACTTTGTTATGGAGTGTGTGTGTGTGTGTGTGTTTCTATGGTGACGGTGAGAAGAAGTTAGCGATTGGTTAGGGGCAATGCAGTGTGAATGATGCAAGATAAAAAGCATTGTGGTAAGCTGTCTTGGGTAGAGGGGAGACGAATGCCAGAGTGAAAAGACGTGTTCTTGTAGTGAATTAGATTGTTTTATATAATTACCGTACAAATGTGTCTAAAGTCTACTACATTTTTTTCCGTTTCAAATTAAATTCGTCTATAGTGTAATAAAGGTTCTGTTTAGTTCACAGAGAAGTTATTCACGTTATTTCAAGTTTGACAAGCTAAATTATAATTCTCCTACAGCGGTTTAGTTGTCTACCAGCAGTTTGGTTCTACACGTCAACGACCGTCATCAACACACATGGACGTAATTATTACATTTTTTAAAAGAACGTTTGTAATTTATAAGATTTATAACACACACATACAAACATGTGCGCGTTGATTATATTTGACTAACACTAATGCAATACACCTAAATTGTAAGACGGAACATTTATAAAATGTGAGAAATGGCGCTGCACTGTGGCGACATGCAATTTGTGCTTTCATTAAATAAGAACAATCTGATATAAACTTTGTCACATGTAAATTATGAGTGAGTCTGGTGTGAATGTACACTTTGGTTTCTTATAGTTATAATGTTTTTTCTTTGGTGTAATGCACAAATTGTAAGACAAATTTCCCTACGGACAATAAAGATTATTATTATTATTGTTAACTCCTGATGTTTGTTTGTAAAATGTTTCGGATGCTACTTTAGAGTAATCTATTTTCTATTCCAAGCCTCCCACAGGACAACGGGGGTGGATACGGTATGAACCCATCTTAGATGACCCAATTACAAGTCCAGCGCGAATACCGCACTACCAGGCATCCACCATGATGACCTAATTAAATCTCCTAGCCATTAGAAACAGGCAGTGGAACAAGAAAGCATGTAGATAAACATTTTTGGCTCTAACTCCAACTTTCAGCTAAATAAAATATAACCACTTATCAGTGACTTATCACTATATAACCACTTATCAGTGACTTATCACTGAGTCTACTTCTACGTTTAGAGTATCCTTGGCTATCGTTGTTACAGTTCTCATCCGGATCCAGACTTTCTCTCTCTTACTTATTTGATTAGCCTGGTATTCGTACTTCGTCGCTCTTCAAACTCACAAACTAGGCCAACAGAAAAAAAAACAACTATTTCTCTAGCGCAGAAAAGTGAATCTTAAAAATAAGGTTGGCTTTTTTTTTAAAATTAGGTCAGTAATTCGTAGTAACATTCTCTTATCTCTGTGTTCTCAACAGAGAAAAAAAACAACAAAAAACTATTTCTCTAGTGCAGAAAAGTCAAGCTTAAAAATAAGGTTGGCTTTTAAAAAAAATTAGGTCAGTAATTCGTAGTAACATTCTCTTATCTCTGTGTTCTCTATTCACTAAATGCATTACTCGTTGAATAACTTTAAATATTGAGACTGTCACGTATTACGAATTGAATTCTACTTTTAAATGGCTTGCCTAGGGGAACGTGACAATAGAATAGCAGTTGTGTCACTTATAATAAGTCTGAATTTAATCAAAGACTTACAATGAATAACAAAAAAAAATGACACAAGAAATCGGAAGGTAAAATATCAACTTAATGTTTAATCAAATATAAAGTTACAAGAAAGAAAAAATAAACATTTACTCAATACAGAATTGATGTGTTGACCAAAACCCTTTTACAAAAATGGCATGTAAAAATATTACAATACAAGAGTTTGAAAATGTAATTACAAATACAAGCAAGCAAGGCCTTGAACAAAAGAAAAAAAAACTTACACGATCAAGTGGTATACCACGCACGGGTAACGCAATGTCTCCGCTATTCTGTCCCACGGCTGTCTCCGTATGTCTGTCTGTCAACGTCACGCGGGCGGTCTTATATAATCTACCGCGCGTCGATATCTCGTATATTCTAGAACAGAAAGTCATCAACACCCAGATCTAGAACGCTCTTCAAAGAGACAGAAGAAAAGAAAAAAAAAAAAAAAAAACACCCTCCTTTCAACCAGAGGTACACACATAGGTCAAGGACCGGTCACTGTCTGTGTGGCTTGACGAATAAAAAAGAAAAAAAAACTTATTACACAAGGGGCAGACAACCTCCCCGTCTCTCGACCGCAACAGGTCAAAGAAGAAAAAAAAAACAATGCCTAGATACGTAACACCTCCCTCCTAAAAATAAAAAGTTTACATTTCCACGAAATGGAAATCTTTTTAGAATTACAAAAAAAATATTTACATTACAGAATGTATTTATCATGATATATATAAAAAAATATATACATCAAAATACTTTTTACAATCTAGACAAGGCATCGGCGATAACATTTTCGCTGCCTTTTATGTGTTTAAGATCTAGGTTGTACTCTTGTAAAAATAAACTCCACCTGAGAAGTCGTTGGTTCTTGCCAGACATTTTGTGGATAAATGTAAGGGGATTGTGGTCAGTAAATACAACCAGTGGCCATCTGGACCCACTGATATAAAAATCAAAGTGTTGTATAGAAAGAATCAACCCAAGACATTCTTTTTCCACAGTAGAATAATTTCTTTGATGTCTATTAAATTTCTTGGAAAAGAAACAAATAGGGTGCTCTACTTGGAAATTATCTTCTTGGTAAAGGACTGACCCAACACCTGTGTCACTGGCGTCAATAGCTAACCTAAAAGGTTTTCCGAAGTCAGGAGCCATCAAAATGGGGGAGCTAGATAATATCTGCTTAATTTGGTTAAAGGCTTTCTGACATTCATCCGTCCAAGTAAATCGAACGTTCTTTCTCAGGAGGTTTGTTAAAGGACTGGCAATGACAGAAAAATTTTCGCAAAATTTTCTATAATATCCAGACATTCCCAAAAATCTTCGGAGTTGTTTCCGATCAGCAGGGATAGGGAAAGCTTGGATAGCTTCTACTTTGGCCATTACAGGTTTCACCTGGCCTTGTCCTACAATATGGCCTAAGTATTGGATGGAAGCCTGGCAAAAATCACTCTTACTCAGGTTTACAGTAATTTTTGCATGTAACAGTTTAGTAAAAAGACAATGCAGTTGTTTACAATGGCTAGAAAAATCTTGGCTAAAAATTACTACATCGTCTATGTATGCGTGGCAATTCTCCATGTCAGCAAGCAGGGCATTTATCATTCTCTGGAAAGTGGCAGGAGCATTCTTCATGCCAAATGGCATCACTTTGTATTGGTACAGACCATCAGGGGTGACAAAGGCGGAGATTTCCTTTGCCCTATCAGTCAGGGGAACCTGCCAATAACCTGAAAGTAGGTCTATTTTGGTGATGTACTTAGCGTCACCAATACGATCTATGAGATCGTCTATCCTAGGGATAGGAAACGAATCGGTCTTTGTTACAGCATTTACCTTACGGTAGTCTGTACAAAAACGATAAGTCTTGTCCTGTTTAGGTATCAAGACACATGGGGAGCTCCAACTACTGGAACTTGGTTCAATGAGGTCATTTTCAAGCATATACTTGATTTCTGACCTAAGTATGGCAAGTTTTTCAGGGTTGACCCTGTAAGGATGCTGCTTGACTGGAGTAGCCTCGCCAACATCTACATCATGCATTATAACATTAGTCTGTTTTGGTACATCAGAAAAAATGTCATTAAATTCATTAATGAGTTTCATGATAACTGGCCTTTCTGTCGAAGACAGATGAGACAGTTTTACATCCAAATTCTGTAATACAAAAGAATTAGGTATTTTGTATTGTCCAAATTTCTCCTTTACAATATCATCATCAATAGGAGAAACATGGCTATTTGAACAACTTTTGACTGTATTTAAAACACAATTACTCTTCTCTGAGTGATCTGGCCGAGATACATAAGGCTTCAGCATGTTTATATGACATAGCTGAGTCTTTTTCCTACGGTCAGGGGTTTTGATTGTGTAATTGAGGTCACTACTTTTGGTCTCAATTTCATAGGGACCAAAATATCTGGCTTGCAAGGGTTGACCTGGTATGGGCAAAAATACAAGCACCTTATCCCCGGGAGAAAATTCTCTAACACGGGCCTTTCTATCATACCAGCGTTTCATGCTGGATTGGGTGTTTTGTAAATTATTTTTGGCCAGAACACAAGCATCATAAAGTCTAGTTTTAAACTTAATTACATAGTCTAAAAGTCCTTCAGTGGCTGTTGGTGACAACAAAGTCTCTTTTATACATTTCAAGGGACCGCGCACCGAATGTCCAAAGACTAAGTCAAAAGGGCTGAATCCCAACGATTCCTGGACGGATTCACGGGTTGCAAACAGTAGCATGTGGATTCCTTCGTCCCAGTCTTTTTCGTGCTCAAAGCAATAGGTTCGGATCATGTTCTTGAGAGTCTGATGGAATCGCTCAAGAGCGCCTTGCGACTCGGCATGATACGCACTCGACATGCAGTGTTTGATGCCCAACTGAGTCATGACTTGCTTGAAAAGATTGGCCGTGAAATTCGTTCCTTGGTCCGATTGGATGGACTTTGGTAGACCAAATAGAGTAAAGAACTTGATTAAGGCCTTCACAATGTTTGATGCTTTTATGTTCCTTAGAGGAATAGCCTCAGGAAAACGAGTTGAAGCACACATAATGGTCAACAGGTATTGGTTGCCAGCTTTTGTCCTTGGGAGAGGACCAACACAGTCAATAAGTACTCTGCTGAAAGGTTCTTCAAAGGCTGGAATCGGCTTCAGAGGAGCAACAGGGATCTTTTGATTTGGCTTGCCAACCATCTGACAGGCATGACAGGATCGGCAGTACTGGATGACATCTTTCTTCAAACGTGGCCAGAAGAAGTGTGACATAATCTTGTGGTATGTCTTGTGGATGCCGAGATGACCTGACATTGGTGTGTCATGAGCCAGATTCATGATGTACGCTCGGTATCTTTCTGGTAACACGATTTGATGGCATATTCTCCATTCTTCTTCGTTGGATGCGTCTGGAGGTTTCCATTTCCTGAAGAGCATATCATCTTGGATGTAGTAGCACGTTGATGCTAGCTCTGCCTCTTGTGATGTCATTGCGGTTTCTCGGAGTTTGGCGAGCTCTGGATCCTTCTTTTGGTCCTCAATCAACTGTTTTCGAGTTGATGCCGGCTTTTCAGAATTTGGCGTTGGTTCTTCTTCAAGAGAAGCAAAGAATGTGGTGCTCAAGTCCACATCATCGTGGTTACTGTTGGCTTTGACGACGTTCTCTTCTTGAGATGCTTTCAACCTCATTGCCCTTGTTACTGCACACGCTGGATATAACTCTAGGTCTTCCACGGGTGTGGCAGATAAGTCGGGTGTTTGAGTGACGATGGGTTCGGCTATCACCTTTCCACCTGCTAAGTCATTGCCTAACAGCAACGAGATGCCTTCCAATGGTAATGTTGGTCGGACACCTACAACAACCGGTCCAGTAATGAGATTTGACTTTATGTCGATTAGATGTAGAGGCACATCTATACATCCAAGCTCTACGCCTCGTAACAGGATGCTCTTCCCAGTCGATGATGATTTTGACAAGGGCAAGATACCCTCTAAAAGTAGCGATTGTGAGGCACCTGTGTCTCTCAAAATGGTGATAGGTCGTAGACTTGTAGAATCACCGGGTAGTGATACGAATCCTTCCGAAATGAAAGGCTTAAAATCCTCTAATAAAACATCAATTTTGGTTGATGCAGACTGGACTTGGGTCGAACTCTCGCTGGAGTCATTGACATCTTCAGGAGACGCAGTGGAGAAACTCTTTCTTGAGTCAGTAGAACATTTTTTGGATGTATTTGGAGAACTCTTGATGGAGTCATTGGAACATCGGGGTGATGTCTTATGGGAACTTTTGATAGAGTCATGGGAACATCGGGGTGATGTATTATGGGAACTCTGGATAGAGTCATTGGAACATCGGGGTGATGTCTTATGGGAACTCTGGATAGAGTCATTGGAACATCGGGGTGATGTATTATGGGAACTCTGGATAGAGTCATGGGAACATCGGGATGATGTATTATGGGAACTCTGGATAGAGTCATTGGAACATCGGCTTGATGTATTTGAAAAACTCTTGTTTGAGTCATTGGAACATCGTACAGATGAATTTGAAGAACTCGCTGTTGAGTCATTTGAACACCGTGGAGACATTTTCGGAGAGTCTTGTACAGTCAATACATTTGAAACAGGTGGTGGCGAGGTATTCTTGATATGACTTGATGATGAGGGAGTAAACCTCGCCGACCACTGTACTGTGCAAGCGCTGACTTTTGAAGGAGCTTTTTCGTTTCTCTTCCTCAATTTCCAACAATCGTCAACTTTATGGCCTTCTCGTTTGCAGTAGGAACAAGTAGCTTTACTTGTAGTAGGTTTTCTGTCGTTTGTACTGCTGTTCTTGATGGAGTTGCTAGCAATGGACTCAGGCTGTTTGACTTGTTTGGGCTTGACATCCGTCGTATACTTGGCAAATTGATGTGATATTATATAATCGTCTGCCAACACTGCAGCCTTGTGCACATCTTCCTCGCCACGATCAGCTATATGCGTACGGACGTCCAGCCGCACACAACTCTTGAACTCTTCCATCAGCATTAGGTTCTTGAATTTTGCAAAGTCGGTGCCGATTTCCCTGGAAGTGAGCCATTTCTCAAAGCGTCGCTCCTTTTCCCGCAGGAATTCTACATGGGTTTGGCCATCCGATTTGCGACAATCCCTGAACTGCTTTCGGTAAGCTTCCGGAACAAGTTCATATGCCTTAAGAATTAAGGCCTTAACAACATTATAATCTTTTTGTTGTTCAATGGTCAAAGAACAAAATACCTCTGCAGCTCTACCAGTCAAAACTGTTTGCAGCAAAGTGGGCCACAAAGTTTCAGGTACATTAAAATTTTTCACAGCAAGTTCAAATTGTGGAAAATAATTGTCAATTGTGGCTTCATTAAAGCGTGGAATTATTTTCAAAAATTTTGTTGCTTCAGCAGTATGACTGGCAGGGGAAGAATCTGGTCTTACATTAGCAGCTAACTCTAATTTTTTTAACTCTATTTGTAATTTCATTTCTATTTCTTTCTGCTCTCTCTGCTCTCTAGCCGCTGCAAGCTCTAATTCTTTTTGTTTAATTTCCTTCTGGGCTTCTATTTCCATTTGTTTTAATTTTATCTGAAGTTCTAAATCTGATTTACCCTCATCGGGTCTAAGGGTTTCTAAAAGGTCTTCAGAAAACACTTCCTCGTCTACATAATGGATTACAATGTTATCTCTGATTTCTTGTTTAAGGGCATTTGATTTTATTTTTAACCCTAAATGTTTAGAAATAAGGACCAGTTCCTTCCTAGTAAAAGCATCAAGCTCTTCCACAGAGGGATTTGCAAGAAAAACCTGAATATCCATGACTAACTAGCAACTATTACAAGCAAAAAAAAAAATGTATACAATGTAAATATACAGTACAAAACCAGTACAACAAAAAAAAACCTTAAGAGAGTTTGGTCAATACTATTGATACTTTACTTCCGACTCTTTGACACAAAAAAAATATTTTTTTTTTTTTTGTTAAAGTCAACTTCGCCTTTACAAATTTACTCAAGTAAGACGAAAATAAGTTCAGAAAAATATCCCGGACGAAAGCCCTCAAACTTCTTTTGTCACGTATTACGAATTGAATTCTACTTTTAAATGGCTTGCCTAGGGGAACGTGACAATAGAATAGCAGTTGTGTCACTTATAATAAGTCTGAATTTAATCAAAGACTTACAATGAATAACAAAAAAAAATGACACAAGAAATCGGAAGGTAAAATATCAACTTAATGTTTAATCAAATATAAAGTTACAAGAAAGAAAAAATAAACATTTACTCAATACAGAATTGATGTGTTGACCAAAACCCTTTTACAAAAATGGCATGTAAAAATATTACAATACAAGAGTTTGAAAATGTAATTACAAATACAAGCAAGCAAGGCCTTGAACAAAAGAAAAAAAAACTTACACGATCAAGTGGTATACCACGCACGGGTAACGCAATGTCTCCGCTATTCTGTCCCACGGCTGTCTCCGTATGTCTGTCTGTCAACGTCACGCGGGCGGTCTTATATAATCTACCGCGCGTCGATATCTCGTATATTCTAGAACAGAAAGTCATCAACACCCAGATCTAGAACGCTCTTCAAAGAGACAGAAGAAAAGAAAAAAAAAAAAAAAAAACACCCTCCTTTCAACCAGAGGTACACACATAGGTCAAGGACCGGTCACTGTCTGTGTGGCTTGACGAATAAAAAAGAAAAAAAAACTTATTACACAAGGGGCAGACAACCTCCCCGTCTCTCGACCGCAACAGGTCAAAGAAGAAAAAAAAACAATGCCTAGATACGTAACAAGACTTAAAAGATTTTTTAAATAAAGTTAAAACACACAAAGTGAACATATCCTGTCATGTTTTATATCAAATAATTCTCTCTTGATGTTTTCTGCAACTTACAGTCTTGGGACTTTTTAAATCGGCTTAAAGAAAATATTATGAAATAGAATAGAGGCACACCATGGCCTAAATTGTGCCGATGTGCCAAAACCCCAAAATATAAAAAATATTGAATAAAATAGACTAAGATAGAATAGAATAGATAAGAATACAAAAAGAAATGAAATACTTTAAAAGAAAAAGCAAATCTTATATACAGTGTATCAATTACTTTGAATCAGTCATATGATTGAATTTGTAATAGATCTAGACAAGCAATAAATCAATCTGTTGATTAGAAATATTTTTATAACAATTGTTTTTATGTAGCGCAATTTCATGCTTTTAGCTTTTTCCATACGCCATGATCCTATCAATTGTCTGGACTATTTGTTTTATTCTTGTGTTGTCAGATAAAAGAAATAATTGTACAAAATTTCAGCTTGATCCGAGATTGGGTGTCGGAGAAACAACGTGTAGGCTACAAGCTTTTGGCCAGACAGACACACAGACAGACAGAGTGAATTGATATAAGCTTTGTTAAAAACAGACTTCATTTGGCAGGTCACTAAAAGAATGGAGAACAGAGAAGTAAATTATAGTAAGCCTATACAGTCAAAAACCAAAAGGCAGGCGCCCCAAAGGCAGGCGCCCCAAAGGCAGACCACGAATTGGATGGCTTGATGATGTAGAGGCGGATCTACAACAACTTGATGGAGACGAAAAGCTCAAGAGAGATTTGAATGGATGGATGTGTTGAAGCAGGTGAGAGCCTTCCATGGGCTGTCCTGACACTGTAGTACCACTAAGTAATTGTCTTCGAATTGAAAGACAACAAAAAGTATAGTAATACAAATATGACTGCAGAGCCCAACTATGACCAACATTATAGTAAAAAACTAAATAATTGGGTTTTAGGATTCAATGAATGTGGCGACATTTACACTCTCCACCTTTATGTCTTTTTAAAGTCTCTATTTGGTTAATGGGAAGCGTGGTCGAGAGGCTATGTGCGCTTGAACTTGGCTTGTCTTGGCTACCTAGAAGGGGGCTCGAGGTTCGACACCCGACTCCGGCAGAGTTGTGTTTACTGAGCACTGAAAACCAACTCCAAGATACCCCCTCTCTCCCCACCAGTCCACAAATGAGATTTGACCAAAGCGCTCTGAGCATGCTATAAGCATGAAAGTAGCGCTATATAAAAGCTATAATAATAATACTTACATTTTGTATTACCTATGTCAGAGCCGGCGTTAGATAACTGCAGGCCCTAGGCGAAGTGAATTTGGTGGCCCCCAAATGAAATAGAAAACTAGAAAATTTACAGCGAAAAAAAATAAAAAATTATGCAATTAAAAACCTATTGTACTTTAACAATAACACTGAGAACAAGAGTCTTGTGCAAGGCCCCCCAACAACAATATAATGAGAAAGACATCTATTATCTATTTAACACTCTCTGAGACTTGATATCCAACCGTGTACAAGACATAAATCTTGCACTAAACTCCTTTGTACTTCTAGTAGAAAAGGTCGCCAAAGGGGGATAACCTTTCAAAAGTGTGAACCTTTTTTTGTGTGAACCAAACACATGCCCAAGTCTCGCCCTAGTTTTATAAGAACATCAACTTTGAGATGTTGAAGGTCCTCAAACACTCGAGTATCCATTTGTAACTAATTTAATTATTTAACACAAACACCGAAATGTCGAGTTTTATGAGAACACAGACAATCGAGTGTCGATTCGGAAAGATCCTTAAACTTTCAAATTGAAGGTTCTCACATTTTTAATCCACAATTATAATTGTATGAAACCTGGCTTAAATGTTAGACAATTGTCAGGTGACCGCGTAGCCTATAGAACATAGTAAAATAAAAACATGAGAGCTAGAACTAAATACAAAACTAAAGCAAAATTTAAAAAAAAAATTGCAAAAAAAAATAAAATTTTATATTAAGTGTATCAAATAGTTTGGATCAGTCATGTAATTAAATTTGCAATAACCCTCAAACGACAATATTTATAGAGGACTAATTCAGCTTATAGTAACCACTTCAGTTAAATACTATTTCTTTCCTTTTTTGCGATACCAAACAAAGTAATTTATTACCAATAGTAAATTTACTAATTGGTTAATTTTTCTTTATTGATTCTTGTGTTTTAAGATAAAAGAAATAATCGTAAAAATGTCAGCTTGATCCGAGATTGGGTGTGGGAGAAATACGAGATTGGGTGTGGGAGAAATAACGTGTACAAGCTTATGTGGCCAGATACTATATTTTAGTTCATAGCCCACAAAAAAAAAATATCATGAGGAACAAATTTTTTTTTTTATCTCTCTACTTTTCTCTCATTTTTCTCTACTTGACCGATTTGTGACTTGACCACTTTCTTGATCTAGACCCTTCAATTATTTTTAGCATAGTTACATTTGAAGATTTGAGTTTACAGGTGATATTCCCGTGTAGTATTCATACTACCATTTTACTGTAGGTCCGTACCTACTACCTTGGCATAGTAGACCGCTAGCAACACGCAGGCCTGTAACACATGTGTCAGCCAATAGTACACACGGTTAACCCCACACGCGTCGCCACTACAGTATATATTGTTATGACATGATTAGGATTTAGTTATTTGTTTCGGGAATAAGGGGAAAGTTTTACTTAGCGACAAGTCACGTGACAGATCTTTAAAAAAACAAGAACGCTCTAAGTGACGCTACAAAGAAGACGCTTCGTGTAGAGCAGTAGAATAGATATACGGATTTACGGAAAGACATTGGACGGATCCCTTTTTAAGTATCAAAGTATTCATGATTGTTTGATACTAGTGTCGACTACTATTTATTGATTGTTTGGCATTTCGCCGGTGTTCCTGATTTGGTTGAAGGTTACCTCATGATCATTGCATTGATTACATTCGACACTGCGGAAGAGCCACAACAATATATATAGATAAAATAACAAAAATATATCCTACAGCTGTCACAGATGATCTAACAGTATTTATATCAAATGGTTCCCAATTACGATCCAATCCGTATCCTGAAAAAACTCCTCCTCAAACAACTTCTTTGGAATCACGGTAAAGCGCTTTGGTCCCGGGTTCGAATCCTATTGAAGACTGGGATTTTTAATTTCGGGATATTTAGTGCGCCTTTGAGTTCATTCAGCTCGAATGAGTACCTGACATTAGTTGGGGAAAACTTTAGGCGGTTGGTCGTTGTGCTGTCCACTTGACATCCTCGTTAACCGTGAACCAAGAAACATACGACCTTTACATCATCTGCCCTATAAATCGCAAGATCTGAAAGGGAAACTTTTGCTTTTTTTTTATACTGTAAACAACTTCTTTATGGGGAGATGTGTGCAGGAAAGCGCTCTAGATAGATAGATAGATAGATAGATAGATAGATAGATAGATAGATAGATAGATAGATAAAATAGATTGATAGATAATAAGGCTTGTCTTCAAGTCCGAAGATTAGTGAGAAATGCAGTATCTCCTGTGGCTGCGCAGCCCCAGCTGTGACCTACATATTTTGAAACACAAACAGGCAAGCATAACCATAGATAAATACATAGATAGATAGATAGATAGATAGGTAGGTATATTAAATAGATAGATAGATAGAAGGATAAATAGATTAAATAGATAGATAGATAGAAGGATAGATAGATTAAATAGATAGATAGATTAAATAGATAGATAGATTAAATAGATAGATAGATTAAATAGATAGATAGATTAATAGATAGATAGATAAGTAGATTAAATAGATAGATAGATTAAATAGATAGATAGATAGATAGATAGATAGATAAAATGGATAGATAGATTAAATGGATAGCTAGATAGATAGATAGATTAAATAGATAGATTGATAGAATTATAGATTAATAGATAAATAGATAGATAGATAGATTAAATAGATAGATTGATGGAATGATAGATAGATATATAGATAGAGAGATAGATAGATAGATAGATAGATTAAATAGATAGAAAGAGTTTTAAAAAAAACTCTGATTAATGTATTCTGATTCTGTGCATGTTTGGGGGATGGAGGACTTTCTGGGAAAAAGTGTCCGTACTGCCTACAGGCTCTCAGCAGCAACTCCAGCGAAAGCTCCTAGTCTCCATCGGAATTCAAACTCCAGTCCTCAGAAGTCAGGCAGTTTAGGCATCTATGATGCATACATTTATCTTTAGGTTTCCAGAAAATTGCGTTCCTACACATAGATCATCCTATAAACATAACAGCGTCAAACTGCCTGCTAGAGTCAAGTTTCCCAGTAGATGTCAAAACTAGTAACATATGACCGACCGCGTTAGAGTACTAGGTCTCACATACAACAGGGCGTGGGAGTTAAGTGCGAACATGTGTGTGTATGTGTGTGTGTGTGTGTGTGTGAAAAAACTGTGAGGGGGGAGAGAGTGTGTCGAAGTAGTCTTTATTACTTTTAGGATGTCCCTGACCTATATTTTCTCGGCGATGCCATTTTTAAAAAATAGTTTGTCGAATTTTCCATTTGGGAATATTACAATACCGAATCATTATCAATCCCTATATGATAACAAATTGGAGTTATTGACAGTTACATTCTGCGTAGAAACTAGTATTAGTAAACAGCATACCGTGTTTTTATTTTGATGCCTAGAATCATTTATATTTTATAAATTAGACAATAAATTCTTGACATCTCACAAAAAAAAAAAATCAAAATCTAGATCTAACCAATGTTTAATTCATGATGGTTGTCACGTGACAGTTTTTTCCGTTGTTTTATCAATAAGATCACGTGACTAAATGTTGTTTGTTTACGATTGGTGAATGAGGTCCGTTGCAGTGCTTCATTCTTACAGTGGCTGTCACCCTAGTGACGACCTAGTCCAGTGATGCCCAGACTCGTTAGCCGATAGAGCCAAACTTAATAAACTACAGAATTGAAGTTGATTGAGAGAGCCATTTCTTTAAAATCTTAGTAATCTTATGGAAATAACTGAAAAAAAAAACTACAATGTCGTGCTGCCTGGTCGTGCGGTTTGCGCGCTGGACTGTCGTTCAGATTTATCGATGGTCCAGGGTTCAAATCCTGCCCGCTCCCATCCCCCGTCGTTAGGGTGGTCCATAAAAGCATGGAGAAAAAAAAAATTCTCAGATTTAATAGAACACCGTCTGAAAAATTGTGTTTTGGTCCCAAGAACAAACGTAACAAAAATTGTCCAAATATATCAACATTTTGAGGTTGCTCAAGACACCAGAATGTTTTGGCTATTGCTTACTTAAGCATTTACTCATTGCTGGTCTTAGTGCACTGAATAATTTTTATTATATTCTGTGGTAATAAATATTCTATTGTTTAGTGTTTATGTTCACAGAGGCCATTTTGTTTTTTGAACAATTTACTGACACTGACTACAAATTCAGAGACTCATGGAACAACTAAAAGTTGAAGCTAGTTTAACTCGCATTAAAACAGAAGTATGGCTTATTGGACAATTACAAGATGTACTACCAGCAAATGTCTTGCCCACAACTAGTGATGTGCTGAAAGTGTTTTGCTATCATCATCATACAGAAAAGAAAACAGTTTCTGAAAATGCCAAACTTACTTCATATCAGATATTGGAACTATGGGACTAGGCCAGAATTCCAACAACATATGATACACATGTTATTGAAAAACTAAAATCTGTTTTTGAAGAATACCAGCTTATTAAGAAAAATAAGGGAAGAGCAAGTGATGCACAATGACTCAGAGAAAAGAACTTTGAAGAAAAATCACGTAAACTATTTGAAATTGCTCACCAAGAAGCTGCACAGCTAATTAAAATTCATGAAGACAGAGTATTTTTGGAGGACCAGAGAAGCACTAGGCAAATGAAAATGAGTGGCATTGATAAACAGCTGTCAAAGAAGGAAGATCGGGCTGAAGAACGCAAACAAAAAGACGAAGACAGAAAAATGCGAGAAGAGCATCGAAAGAAAGCAAGTGCACAGTCATCAATAACACAAATACCTGAGAGCAGCAACAGTGAAAGTGAAGAAAACATAGAGGAACAACAGCAGCATAAAGACAAAGACTATGAAATAGAAATTCCACTGTATTATAAAAAGCAATTGTGTTATGTTGTCGATGTAGAAGAGTCTTCAGAATTAGACATTGCAACCAAAAAGCCTAGAATTCTTCAGGATATGTTGTCAACTTCAGATGTTGCATCAGCACTTGATAGAATAAACCTATCAGACAGGAAGTTTACCATATTAGCAGCTGCTATAGCGCAAGCTAGTGGCCAGAGCCTCGATGATGCAGCACTGTCTCGTTAAACAGTACATCGAAAACGATTGACACATCGATCAGTCATTGAAAGTCACGTGCGGAAACAGCTTTTGGCTCGTGATAAGACACCATTACTGGTTAATTGGGACAGCAAGATCATGAAGGATACAACAAATAATACTGATCCTCACTCAAATACTGATAGAGTTGCTGTTGTTTTCACAGGTTGTAACACCGAAAAAATATTGGGTATCACTAAAATTGCAGCAGGAACAGGTCAAGCACAGGCCAATGCAACATACCAGCTGCTCAATGTATGGGAACTATCTGAAAACATTATAGGCATGTGTTTTGATACCACTGCTTCAAACACAGGTACAAAAAGTGGAGCATGTGTCTTGCTCGAGAAAATGCTTCACAGAAATCTACGTTACTTTGCATGTCGTCATCATATACACGAGTTGATAATTGGTGAAGTGTTCATGGTTCTCTTTGGCCCGAGCCGTAGTCCTAATATTGCAATGTTTGAACGATTCAGAGCATGTTGGCCAAAAATAAATCATGCAAATTACAAACCACTTGATGATACCAGCATGAGTCATCCTGTGCTACAGATGCCTCGATCTGATGTTGTGCCATTTTTAAAAAGCTTTCTGTCAGCCGAAAGATCATACATCCCGCGAGAAGACTACAAAAAAACGATACAACTCTGTCTTACAGTTTTGGGCTGTCCAGTGAATGATCATGACCAAGCTAATAGCCACTACTGCTTTCGTGTTCCTGGGGCCTACCATATGGCCAGATGGATGGCCAAAGTTATTTATTGTTTGAAAATTTTTCTGTTCAGAGACGAATTTAAACTGACTGTATCAGAAAATAAGAATTTGACAGAATTTTGTGTATTTGCCACTCATATTTATGTGTCTGCATGGATTTCATGTCCTATGCAAAGTGATGCACCAATTAATGATCTACAACTGTTAGCAAGGATTGATCAGTACTCTGAAATCAACAAGAAAATTGCAACTGCTCCCACAAAAAAATTACAAAATCATGTGTGGTATCTCGGCCCAGAATTGGTCTGGCTGGCATTATTCTCAAATAAGGTAGCAAACACTGAAAAGAAAATGATGGTGGAGGCAATGATTGCAGCCGGTTCGGATGCCAGTGTCAGAGGAATTAAATTTCCTCCTGCCAATGTTGAGCAACTGAAACGAACACAACTACATGAACTAATATCATCCACCACAACAGCTGCACTGCTTTCAGTTGGACTTGACGTTGCACTCTTAAATGGCATTGATCATGAGAACTGGAATGATTGTACACATTTTCAACAAGCAGCCAATGTTGTGAAATGCCTAAAAGTCGTTAACGACACCGCAGAGCGTTCTATTGCATTGATGACATCCTTCAACCAGTCAATAACCAAATCTGAGGCTGAAATGCAAAAACTGATTCAAGTGGTCAAAGACAATCGGGAGCGCATTCCTGACTCTTCAAAGGCCAGTCTAGCTTCTGCCAAAATTGTATTTGCAATAATGCCAACATCTGTGAATCAGACTTGGCAATATGTTTTATTGCAGTTTATTATGATTAGTTCTTGACTTTTTATTGTTTGGTGTATTGTTGTGGCTGCCTAAATGATTAAATAAACAAAAAATTAGCACATTGACCTGTGTAAGTAATTGATTACTGTGACGAAACAGAATGTAAAAATGCAACACAGCATGCCAAAAATAAATGGTTAATGAGCAACCTGTAATTATAGTCTGAATTCATTGAAATTTTGGATGGAAGTTCACTTTATGTAAGGAAACAAATGACAGGGTGTGCAATTTCAAAAACAAAAAAAAATTTTTTTTGGACCACCCTACCCGTCGTCCTGTTTGGACTAGGAAGTAAGTTAATATATTGTTGTTCTTAATTTTGGGCAAGATTCCAAGCTCTCATCGATAAGTCGATTTCTTATTTACTTTGGATGCTTGATTTATTTACTTTTTCATGCTCGACTGTAGCTTATAAATATGTAGACCTAATTGAGAAAAGTATAGAAAAGAACGTTGGTTTCTTCATATGATCGTGCGAGTCATGAGAATATTATTCCAGATTTAAAATCTTTCCATTTCATATAGTGTAGAACAATTGTGTTGCAAACTTATTTTACATTTTTTCTAATAGTTCTAAAATTGACAGAAAGAAGCACGAATTTTGAACTCTGCATTCTATTTCAGCATCTGAATTTCAAGGCTACCAATATAAAAAATAAATGTATTTCTTTATCACCGTGGCATGGAGAGTTGTTTTTTTAAAGAAAGACTAATGTCACTTTTCCTTTGCTGTTTTAAAATCCTTAAACTGCTTACAAAAGCTTCCTCCGTATGTGAAGTTTTGAGATAGCAAAGCAATTCAACACCATTTCTGCAGGTAGGAAAGAGGGAGAGTTTCTTTTTGAAAATGTTCAACAAAAAGCGACAATTAGTCGAATTGATGCCCGCGGAGCGCGGTATTTGAACGGAACTAGAGATAATGTTTGGGAGCGACTAGCCGTGAGTTTGGTGCTTTCTAAATATTTGTCTCTTTTCTCTTGCGTTTAACCCTTAAAATGCGTATGGCAGTTTAGAGTCTTAATATCAGAATTGTAATTCCATTTTGCTCAGCACTTTAAGGGTTAAAGAATGGTTCATCTTCTTTAACTCTTTAGACGCGTGTTGTAGTTTAGCCTCTAAACACTTGGAATTGTAATTCCATTTTGTATGCACTCTTGTAAAATAGCTGAGCAATTTAAAGGTTAACAAAGCAAGTTAAAAAGCGGTCTAGTGCTTGGCTTCCAAATCCGGGACCGGTGTTCGAATCGTGGTAAAGACTGGGATTTTTAATTAGTTGGGGAAAGGTAAAGGCGGTTGGTCGTTGTGGTGGCCACAGGACACCTTCGTTAACCGTAGTTCACAGAAACAAATGACCTTTACATCATCTATAGGCCACAAGGTCTGAAGGGGAACTTAATAACTAATATTTCATGACTGCACTAATTTTTTCGTGGAAGAGTCGCAGCCAAGGAGTCAGAAAGCCTCATGCGTCTCGAGAGCCGCAGTTTGCGAACCACTGCTATAGTCTGTAGGTTATGCTAATCACTGGTACAGTTCTAGAGATCTAAAAGCATTAGCAGAACCAACTCGAGACAAAAATTAAACACGTAGTATTTTCTACATCCCTCCCTGCCTAAAAGTGTCCGACCCATTCTAACAAACTGTTCGGTCTACGTCTAGCCTAATTTAGTAGGTCATCATGACAAGACGAACACGCAATAGTGTCTGTTGTATATTGAATGGTTAAGTGTGAGAAAATAGCACATTGACTGTCACTGGCATGGTTAGTCTACCCTTGCACTAGTTACACAGATCAAATGTTTCTTAACACATGTTTTTTTTCTTTGCTCGCGAGTGTGTTTTGAACATTTTTTTACAAAATTCATTAGAAGAGATTACATTGCCAACAACATACAAGACAAAAACGCAAGTTCCCGGTTTACACAACCATTAAGGTCAACATTGTTCCGAAACTGTCCAAACTTGACGATCGCTGGGTTGTCCATTGTCCTCTGTCATAGACACACGTATGAACGTACACGAACGAAGTCCTTGACATTGGGAGTCTTTCGAAAGGATGTCTATATTTCCTATGGAAGCCCAAAAGGTTCCAAGAAACAAATGGTTATGTTGGTGCGTTTACCAGCCGACAAGCTTAAATTCCTATGGTAACTGTTTTTATGTCCACAAAGTGGGCTAATCAACGCAAAAAAAGTTCGTGTACATTACTCCGTCATTAAGTCCCACGCCATTGTATACAGGCTGAAAGGTCCGAAGGAACTTAAAATTACAATGACCGTTTTCCCTAAATCACTAGTTACTAAATTTAAATCTAACTGTAGAAGTCAACAATTATTTCATTTAGGAAGTTTCCTACTTTACTTTACTTGTTTTCAGTTAAACGATAAGTCAATAGAATGTTACATTTTCTTAACTTGTATTGTGCAACAACACCTGTGAGGCACACCTTCCAGAGATATGTGGTTCCGAAGTGTCTTATAGACTAGTCGGTATTACTGCCATCTAAAACTAGATCTAAAATCATCTTCTTATCATAAATATTACAGACGTTACTTCAAAAAAGAAAATAATCACGTCCTACGCATTTCATGTGTCAATCTAGTCATGCATGTTTGTCATATATCAGTCTTAGAACCCCTGTAATATTTGGTGACTAATAGTCACTGGACTATTCCGTGCAGTCAGCACGAGATTTTTCCTGGTCGGGGACTGACCGCGAGGTGGACACCTCAGTTGATCTTGGGCTCTCGTAGAGAGAGGAATATTCTGGATATCTTGTCCAGTGTAGTAATGTATAGATATTAAGGTTGATTTTTGGACTCCTGAGAGCAAGGAGCATGTGTGATATCTAAAGTATTCTATTGGATTCTAATGTACAATGTTTTGTGTATATTTTTTGATGGCTGGACTTGCCAATATCTTTTGTGAATTATATTTTATGTGAATAAAATCCATGTCTGCTGACCTAGAGTCTATTAATAATTCTAAATGTTGTGGTCGTAGCATTCAGTATGTTAATGTTCTCACGCACCAGCAAATCTAGTGCGTGTGAGAAAGTATTTGGTTAAGAAAACAAAGAATATTATAGTAGTACCAGTACAACACACGGAGACATTCGCGTCATCACGCCTACAACCAAAACTAGGCTGTGACAATGTTAATCAATGACTTAAACTCTAATAAGTCGTTGGTTTCCCTGGCTGATTCAGGCAACTCTTTCCATTCTCTAATAGCACCTGGAAAGAAGGAGCACTTGTACAGATTTGTTCTAGCGTATGAAATAAGAACATATAGATCATACCTATAGTATTAGGATAATAAACTCCATGGAAAAGCAATGAAAATATACCAAATACTTATTTTAAAAAAAAACAAATATTATATTAAATGTAATTGTATCTATTATTTTGGATCAGTAATGTAATTAAATTTGTAATAGATTCAGACTAACAATAATAAATCTGTGCGTTTAGAAATATTTTTATCAATTGTTTTTGTTTAGCGCGATTTCATGCATTTAGCTTTCTCAACGCGCAGTGATCCGATCACATGTCCGGGCCAGTTGGGAGATTAACAAGGGGCTATCTGATGAGAATGTTGCCGTGATCGCTTTTTAAATGCAAGCCAATACACTAATTACTAATAGTTAATTAACTGGTTGGTTTTTGAATTTGGTGTGGGACTGATTACGTGTACACACTTTTTACCAGATAGACAGGAATATTCGAGTACTAAAGTCAACTAGGATCTTCTAGTCTTGAAGCCAACTGGGATCTACGAGTCTTGAAGTCTACTGGGATCTACGAGTCTTGAAGTCTACTGAGATCTACGAGTCTTGAAGTCTACGGGATCTACGAGTCTTGAAGTCTACTGGGATCTACTTACTGAAGTCTACTGGGATCTACGAGTCTTGAAGTCTACTGGGATCTTCTAGTCTTGAAGTCTACTGGGATCTACGAGTCTTGAAGTCTACTGGGATCTACGAGTCTTGAAGTCTACTGGGATCTTCTAGTCTTGAAGTCTACTGGGATCTTCGAGTCTTGGAGTCTACTGGGATCTACTTACTGGAGTCTACTAGGATCTACGTGTCTTGAAGTATACTAGGATCCACTGGTACAATTCACAGTCTCACATGCATAGAAGACATACACTAACAAATAAAGAAAACTTAGACTTAAAGATTAACTCTTTTTCTCCTTAATTATTTACCACATTCTAGTGGAATCAACGTTAGTATAGTCAGTTAGGAGAGAAAAAGTTAAGTGAAAATGTTTAAGTTAAACAAAAATATTGCAACCTCCAACGAATCCAAGAACACCAGTTAAAAGCAATTTTCGTAGCTTATAACAAGCTTTCACGTCAGAATTCGTAACAAATGCTGACTTAACACATTTAAAAAAAATGTCAAGTTGACATCGTCCATGAGACTGAACTATATGTAGGTAATGTCAGATAAATATAACATCGCATGCATTAAACTGTAACGGTAAGTTGTGATGATGTCATTTTAATATTTTTTTTTTGGGGGGGGGGGGTTAATACTCTTGACCCCACACTCCCTTTAGTATGACACAAATTAATTAAACACGCTTGGCGTCGCCAATAGACCGATATCTAAAGCTTTTTCTCTAGAGAGTATGACAAATTGAGGTACTGATTAGCTTTATTTTGCAATATTTTTTATTTACTTTCTAGACAGAGACACCCTGTTTCCCCATTAATTGTATGCATTTAAGTCTTCAAAAGTTATTCTCTACACCCAAAACCAAACTAGGTCACCACATATGTTTTATTTTCTCAAGTTCTAAAACAGAACCTTGATCACCTACCTTGTAATCCAAAAACGGAATTCATAAACGAATTAGGAAAATAGAACTACCAGTGCAGACACCGAAAGTAATAGTATTATAGTGACAACAAAAAATTACTATTAAATCATTAGCAGGAGGAGTAAACTTTGGGAATTAAGGGGGGATGGAAACTCAGAAGACTAGAACCAGGTCCAAGTTGACAGCCAACAAAATTAGGGCCCTTGTGTATGAGAAAGCGTCCACTTGGTTGCTCCCGGGACATTGATTTGAGTTTGTCTTGACTCTAAACAAGTCGTCAGGTTTTGAAAACAAAACAACAAATGGCAGGGGGGTTCTGGGCCCTAGGGGAAGTGGGGATTTGCGATACTAATTAGACACTGTAGGAAGGCTAGAGGTAAAAACAAAAAGTACACGGGCCATTTTTTCGTGAGAGAGGGGGTGCGTTGGTGTGTGTGTCTTGGGGGGGGGGGGGAATTGAATGAAGATACTTTTTTTTTTAACTCCCCGTTGACTAGGATATTGTTGTACAGGTTTAGATAGGTTTATATTGATACGCTTATATTGATTAGTTTATCTTGATTGGTTTATATTGATAGGTTTATTTTAATTGGTCTTTATTGATACGTTAATAAAGATAGTTGTATATTGATAGGTTTATATTGATAGGCTAATATTGATAGGCTTACATTGATAGGTCAATATTGATAGATTTTTTTGCTTTCAAAAGTAATCCACTACATAAGATAAGATAAGATATCTTCTCAAGCTTTTAAAATATTTTAGTGATTAGTCCTGAAAGAAAAAAGGGCTAGGTTACTGATCTATTGACTCGATAAGTAAGTATTGTTTGTGGAATTCAGGGGCGTATATACTGATCTATTGACTCAATAAGTAAGCATTGTTTGTGGAATTCAGGTGCGTATATACTGATCTATTGACTCGATAAATAAGTATTGTTTGTGGAATTCAGGGGCTTATATATTGATCAAGTGGTTCAATTTTTTAAAAGTTCTGTCTGTGGAACACTGGCATATACTTGATCCAGGACCGGTTATAAGGGAGGGCACTCGGGGCTACAGCCCAGGGGAATTTACATGAAAATAAAATTATATTTCGACGTCGGGTCAACAGCTTTACGTTATTTTTTTCCTTGCATTTTTACCAACAACACTTAAAATCTTACAGTTGGCAGCACTGTCGTGGTTACAATGTGTCTGCTTATAACAGAGCTGCCTCACAGAAACGCTTTTAAGACCAGCTTAGGCGCCAACTTACGCTTTAACTTACATAGAAGAGAGCACCTGGTTGCATGCGGCCTCAGAAGGAGACAGCTGGAGGTCAGGGCTGCGGGATACACATTTGAGGCCAAAAGAAAATCCGTTGCCGAGGACAGACGTAGACGGCGAAAAGAGCATCTGAATCGACCACCGGCGGTCAATGGTTATGACCGCGCTGGGTGTGGCAACATATGTAGGTAAACTGGGGCTGCGTAGCCGAAGGGAATACTGCATTCCTCAATTATCTTCGGTCTCGATGACAAGCCTTATAATACTAATTATTATTATTATTACTTTTACTATTATTATTATTATTATTATAAAAGAACGAGTATTCATTCTCTGGCGAAGCCAGGGTCGAGTTTCGTTAAAGGGAAACAAAATTCATCGTAGTCCCTTTATCAGTTTGCACCGAGGAATTTTCTGGTGATGTGGCAGGTTTATTATTATTATTATTATTATTATTACGATGTGCTCGAAATAAAATGCGGATTTACGTAAATCCTAAAAAACTAATTTTTTGTTTCTAAAATTTGCATTTGTAATAATCTTACTTTTTTTTACGAAGGAAAATTACATTTAATGGACAAGTACTCTCTTTCTTTGACAATACTACATGTTTTTAGATATGGGCATTTTGTTATTAATAAGTTGTTTTTTTAATTAAGTTTTCGAAAAAGTGTAGGGGCCTACACAAAAATGTCTGCCCCGTGGCCTCAACTCAACGTACTTAAATCCGACCCTGACTTGATCTAATGACTTAATAAGTTTTGTCTGTGGAGCCCCCAAAAAATTGTTAGAATTTAAAAAAAAAATTGTTGTTATCATTCAGTTTCTGCCATTTTTTTTTCTATCGTGCGTTTGTTGAATATTTTGAAACAGATGTCGGTGTGTGTGAAACTCGGTACATGTGTGTTTACAGGAAGTGTGAATCAGACAGCGCTGCAAGCGAGTTGTCACTAAAAACAGGATCTAGCGCTACACACTCACACACATTCAGAAAACACGATTTACATTTAGACCACAGACCTATATAATATAGGTCTATGATTAAAAAATTTTTTGTTCGATTCCATAAGTTCGTTAATAGCGAGCGATCTCAGTGGTAATAATTTGTTATTAGAAACGATTTTTTTTATACTTTTTATGTTGTTCATTTTTGCTGGCCCAGAGTTCCAAGAGCCGAAGGCTCAACTCTACCTGACAGTTTTTAAGAAGAAGAATGTACAAGCTGGATATGATTCGCGGCCTGCAGGCCTTAGTTTGGGTATTACTGATCTAGTGGATTGGACTTTCATCTATGTCAAACATTTTTTTAAATTTTGCCACGAAAAGAAAGTAGAGTGTGAATATGGGTTTACCAATTTAGCCGACATATTGATATCTATAATATAAAATACTGTTAAATCGGGTTTACCCGATTAAAAAAAAAGTTCAGTTCTTTAATAGAGATAAATTTAGGTATCTTTCATATTTAGGGCCTTTCGGTTGTGGGAGGGACATTAAACATATCAATCTCCGCCATAAGCAAAGGAACATATATGCTACGTTTTATCACGATTGGTCTAACGGTTCTGATTTCTATGAGGGGCTTACATACATACATACATACATATATACATACATACATAGGTACATACAAACACACATACATACATTCAAACACACACATACATATACATACATACTGTTACGTATTTCAGAATCTTCTGGCTAAATGTACTAGTAGGCACACAGATAAAAACACTGTAAAGAACTTGACGACTCAACTTTCAGCTTCATATAACTTTATTGATTATTAACTCTAACAATTTGTTACTGTAACATGTAGCGTAGAAAACTGTACAATATCTGTCAGTTTACAGTTAGCTATACTTCGTTGCAATACATCTCTTCACTTCGTTGCAATTCATCTCTTCTCAACTTGCATCGAGCCGTATTCCACAGAACAGACCAAACGACACACTTCCCAGTGTCGCTCCAGGTCTCCCAAAGCTGAACCAAGTCGTACTCAAGTCTACCGAATCAGAGCCGCACACGTCTTACATCGACTGTATCGACTGTAACGGCTCAAGTCCACTGTAGTTCGCTGTATAGACTTTAATGACAGTAGTCCACTCCAATTAACTCTACCCTAGTTAACTTGCATCGAGCCGTACACATTTCTCTTCTACTGTCTCGCACAGTAGACAACAGTACCGACGACTCACTCACGACTGACTTTCACTTTAACTCTCTGGCTTATATAGAGTCCCTAATCGCTTGTCCAAAGCTGCACAAACACGGCTAGTATCCTCTGGAATAACACGTGAGGAAACGTCACATCCTGTCTTTGTTTTTACACGTAGATTCCAGAGAACACCTGCTGCAGTGTCATCAAGCCGGGGTCACACGTACTGACCTTTATCTGTCACTGTTCATTCGTAACTGCCCCCTTCTTAGATCTATTTATCCCCTGGAACAATACGTGAGGACACGTCACATCCTGTCCTTGTTTATACGCGTAGATTCCAGAGAACACTGGCTGCAGTGTCATCTCGCTTGGGTCACACCTTGGCCTCTACTTGTCACTGTTCATTTGTAACACTACATATATACATACATACATACATACATACATACATAGATCTACCTAGTGAAAAATCAGAGATTCAATTTGGTTAGCACTGGTCAAGCGGGTAGACAAGTTGCAGATGACCAAAGATTACATGTTAGTTTTGGACTCATTGGGTGACTTTTAAGGTATAGATCGGAAGTCATTGTTGGTCATTTCAAATCTTTGATTAAAACAACTGGCTTTGTCTGCATCAGTGTGATGAAGTATGTAGGTCGCAACTGGGTTTGAGTAGTCACGTGAAACACTGCACTCATCCTTAATCTTCGAAATCAAAGACATTGCCATTAGTATATTAAACAGCTGGTTACAAGAAACGAGCCTAATTTACCTACATAGTACAGCTCCCCCCCCCCCCTAAATTTCCGTAAAAAAATTGAAATAGCTCTTTACAACGCCTGACTTTTGACATAAAAGAATTCATTTTAAGTAATTTTGTTTATTTGTTTCTGGTTTTCACATCCCTCCTTATCTGGGTCACACGTGGGTCAGTATTTGGTTCACATCTGGGCCATTATCTGGGTCATTATGTGGGTCATAAACTTGGTATTATCTGGATCATTCTCTACACGCTTATAGTTTCTGTATTGCTGTAAATGAGTCAGATATAATAGTAGTATTAGTACTACTAGTGTTTTTTTTTATTGATATACTTTAAGTTATAAAAAGAGAAAAAAAAAGTTAAAAAAATATATTAAAAAAAACAGGACAGAATGAAACGAACGACACTGCCTAATGTCTCACCAGAGCGTCATGACCTGATATACTAACATTCCTGCGTTCAGCTCACTTCCTACGCCTCAATGAACTAAACTTACAAGTACTCTCTCTCTCTCTTTGATAATATGGCAACGCTTTTAAAATATTAGCGTTTGTTATTATTAAGTTGATTTTTATAAAAACTTTCTAAAAAGTGTACGGACCTCACAAAAATTCTGCCCCAGAGCCTCCACAAGATTACATCCGGCCCTGAAATTAGTATTAATAGGATAATAAAGCTATGTAATGCTTGGATTGAAAAGGGATAGTTAGCATGCTATATAGACTTCCCTCGCAATGTATACATCTCTAATTTGTCATGTGATTTAATATAATTAAATCCTGTTTCCTCTTAAAAACGTTATTGCTTATAAAATCTATAAATCAAAATATTTTTTTTGTTTTAAATAGGTGTTCAACATTTAGGGCAAGCCCAATTCGCTTAAAGTAGTGTATGTAATTGATAATTTATCTATGAAAGTAACTGTATTTAAGTCAACAAGTGAGTTTTAAAAAAGCTATTTCTTGATATGAATTAATATTTTCTCTTTTGTGGGATAACTTCCAACGTTCTTTGAGTTTAAAACTGGAACTGATTGATAACCCCGTCATATTTATTTATTTATTTATCTCCAGTAACAAAGAGTAATACAAAGGATTTTAGGCTAAGACTTGCAGTTCATGCTATCATACTTAGCTTTAAAAAATATTTTAAAATAGAATGCAGAGGAACTTAGACCTGTCTAATATCAAACAGTGGCAGTAGTAATAGCATGTGGTTAGTGTTACAAAACTCTACCACAATAGTGGTACCTCTATTATACACATGAATTAGGTGTGTGTGTGTTCTAGATGTTTTCATTGCGGGCAAACGTAAATTATTTGTTTGCCTCGCCTGTACTAGAAGCAAGGTGTGTTCAGACACTGGTGAAATACAAACCACTAGACGCACCACATCATGGTGTCAGCGGTGGAGAAAGTGATTTTGATTTGGAGTCTAGTCTTCAAAAAGAACAGCGGAGTCTAATTAAAAAAAAGCAGTCTAGTTTCAACAAAATAAATTTTAGCACTGGCTATTAAAATTCAAACTCTGGTAAAAGAAGTGGGAAAAGAAGCATGCTTCACTCTTGTATCAGTCACTGCTACAGGCGAATCTAGTATCAGGGGAGGGAACAGTTATAACCCGAAAAAATATCCTGTATCCTGCAGAAGCCATGGCGACGTGTAAGGGCTTGAATTCTGGACCTTCAAGAAGGCAGTACGAGGATCATCCAACTCTAATTTACTGACCTTTCAAAAATGCCTCTGTAAACAGCTTACTTGTCAATAAATGTAAGACCATTACTGTTGTACATTGATTAGCATTTAGTGTCCGTAATTTTCTTTTTTACATGTTTCGGATGTTTCTTCAGATTCTTCAGATAATTATATCTGAGCCCAAACCTCCCGCAAGACGGTGGGGGATGGAAAATGTATAGTTCATTTGATAATTGATACTGGAGCTTGCACGGTGCAGATGACGCAGTGCTATTGGACACGTGACTAACGAGTGAACATCACATGAATGATAAACTATGACATACGTATGTCACAATTTGACATAGCTATGTATGACTCTTGCTTTACACATGAAATCTAATCAACACAGGTTTGTTAATAATGTCCAAATAAAATACAAAAATATTTTGCTATATAAATATGCAAAAGAGGTAAATGTTGATTGTAATGACAGCTGTTGAATCAACCTCTAAGGTAGGCATGAAATTAAAAGTTGGTTTGTTGTAGAGATGTTCATGTTCAAATGTAAACATTCAAATGTTCAGATATGTGAATGTTCAGATGTAAGATGATCACGTAATCACATGTTTTAATGTCGAATGTTCAGATGTTCAAATGTTCAGATGTTCAAATGTTCAGATGTTCAGATGTTTAAATGTTCAGATTTAAGATGTTCACGTAATCACATGTTTTAATGTCAAATGTTAAGATGTTAAAATGTTCAGATATTAATATGTTCAAATGTTCAGATGTTCAAAGGTTCAGATGTTCAAATGTTCAGATGTTCAAAAGATCATATGTTCAAACGTTCAGATGTTTGAATGTTCAGATTTAAGATGTTTAAATGTTCAGATTTAAGATCTTATCTTATCTTATATAATACAGACGTTACTTCAAAAAAGAAGATGATTACGTCCTACGCGTCATGCATTTAGTCATGCATATTAACCAATGACTTAAATTCTGCCAAGTCACTGGTTTTTCTGGCTAGCTAAGGCAACCCATTCCATGCTCTAATAGCACTAGGGAAGAAGGAGTATTTGTACAAATTTGTCCTAGCATATGGGACGAGGAATGTGCCTTTATTTTTGTGTCTTTCAGAATATTTTATTAAATTTTGTTTTTGTATTTGAAGATTATGGTTCAGTGTTTTATGTATAATTGCTACTTTACTTTTGAGTCTTCTGTCCTGAAGGCTTCCTAAGTTTAGTGATTTTACTAATGGTGTTACTCTAGTCAAATGTGAATATTCGTTTGTTATGAATCTCACTGCTCTATTTTGTGTTTGTTCCAGTTTCTTAATGTTTTCTTGAGTTGAGGGGTCCCAAACGGTGGATGCATATTCTATTATTGGCCTAACCAAGGTTAAATAACATTTTAGTTTTATGTTCTTATTTGATTTATAGAAATTTCTTTTAATAAACCCTAATGCCTAATGTTACTCTTAACAACTGACATTTTTCTGGGTGGAAAGACATGCTCCAATTTGATTACCATTTCTGTAATTCCACGTAATCACATGTTTTAATGTCGAATGTTAAAATGTTAAAATGTTCAGATTTTAAAATGTTCAGATGTTAAAATGTTCAGATGTTAAAATGGTCAGATGTTTATATGTTCAGATGTCCACACGTTCAGATGCTCAAATGTTAAGATGTTAAAATGTTTAGATGTTAAAATATTTAGATGTTTGAATGTTCAGATTTAGGATGTTCAAATGTTCAGATGTTTAAAATGTTAAAATGTTCAGATGCTCAAATGTTCAGATGTTCAAATGTTCAGATGCTCAAATGTTAAGATGTTAAAATGTTTAGATGTTTGAATGTTCAGATTTAGGATGTTCGCATAATCCCATGTTTTAATGTCGAATGTTAAGATGTTAAAATGTTCAGATGTTAAAATGTTCAGATGTTTAAAATGTTCAGATGTTAAAATGTTCAGATGTTATAATGTTCAGATGTTAAAATGTTCAGATGTTCAAATGTTCAGATGCTCAAATGTTCAGATGTTCAAATGTTCAGATGTTAAAATGTTCAGATGTTTAAATGTTCAGATGTTCAAATGTTCAAATGTTTTTGCACTATGCAGAGACAGAAAGAGATGGGAAGATAACATCGAATAATGGACGAGCCAGTCATTGAAAGAGATTCGAGTCAAGGGAAAAGACAGCGAGGAATGGAGAAAGATGATTGACAGATTATGCGTAGTGCCCCAACTTTTCAACAGACTAATGAATAGATGATGATAAAAGTGGTTTTCATTATTATGTAAAGCATGCTATATAGGCAAGTATCAAGTCCTGCCCATGAGGATTACGTACACCAACGGTTCTCAACATTTTTAGCTCGGCGACCCCTTTTTACTATTACCCACCATGTGCCGACCCCCAACCATAAAAAAAAATAAAAAATCTTAAGCAACTTCAGTTAGGATAATGTTATAAAAATCTTAATCTTAATGTTATATCTGATAAGCATTGCCCAAGCTTTTTTTTTAATTACGAAATAATATGAAATTATATTTTAACTACAATATATTTCTGCTAAGATTAAATTTAAAAAAAAAGAAATGTCTTTATTAACGTTCTTTGCTCGAGATCCCTTTTTTTTAATGAGTTGTTCCTTAATGAAAATATTAACTTCAATAATATGGACTTTAAAACAATGGCTAAGCTATTCAAGTTAAACGAAAATGCTTTTTGAGTATATCATGTTGTGCGCTAATTTCACCATAGAAATAATATTTAATTAAATAATATTTAGGATTTTAAATTTGTATAATTATTCTATAAGATAAAAATGATAGAAATCATTCTATTTCATTTCTCTACTATAGCTCTCGGTGCTATTCTTGAACAACAGCAAAGTGTGAACATTCGAAGTTGTACTCTTCTTCTGGTCTTAGGCGACCACTGCAAAATCGTGGTCGCGAACCACAGGTTGAGAGCCCATGTGTGAGAAAAAGACGTGTAACAGAAAGACGGGTGACAGAAAGACGGGTGATAGAAAGACGGGTGATAGAAAGACGCTCTATGCGAAGCCCCCATCCATCGGTGGCCCAAGGCGGCCGCCAAGTTTGTTACGCCTAATTCCAGCCCTGCTGAAGTCAGCCTATATGACTACTGGGTATTTGCAGATTTATCTACTCCAACGTTGTCCGAACTTAGGTCTGCGGGCTACATCCGGCTGTAACGAGATTCTGTTCTAGCCCTCTAAACTTCGGTCCGCGGTGCATATTGAGACCACAGAGGATTGGCTCCATGGTCCCAGACAATTATTATGTGGCGATATAGCCCGTGTTATATTTTGTTAGGAAAAGGTTGGTCACCACTGACCTATGTAACAATGAAAAATGTGTCTGCTGCCCAAATAAAATGGCGAAAGGAAATATCGCTGACATTTTCGAGTCACATTTTACCTTTAAACTGGTTAATTATATTTTTTTTCCTATATTTGAAACTTTTGACACACAAAATATAAACAAAGCCAGCAGCAGAAATTTTACACTGATGGCAAATGTTTTACTTTTAAGCGGGAAGTTAAAAATAAAATTTATTTTATATTTTAGTATAAAAAAAAGTAGATGTTTATGGTATACGCTTTCTATAGTAAGCCCGGAGTATATTACGAGAATACGAGCACAGTATAAGCGGACACATTTTAACCGGGACAATGTTGTCAACTGTAAGATTTTAAAAAGATGTTTGGTAAAAATGCGGAAAAAAACGAAAAAAAAAAACACAAACAAAAAACAAAACAAAACAAACAAAAATACAAACAAAAAATGAAAAAAAAAAAAAAAAAAAACTAAAAAAAATATTTTTCTTCCACTAGAAAGCACCGGATACTCACAATCTGTGACGTGCTCTTGGTCTAAACTGCCCACAAGTTGTGACGTCGATGGTCAGTGTTGAAGGCTTCTCTAACGATTGGTCTCGATACCACTCGATAATGCATCCGCACAATACAAGCCTATACTATAGGAAAGAATCGTGAAAAAAAAACAACAACTAGCCAGCAGAAATTTGAAGAAAAAAATATGAGAAGTAAATTAAAATCATGAAAAATTCCTATTTTAACATTCACATAGTCTAAAAAAAGAGTAAAGTTCTCTTTCAGACCTTGTGGTCCATAGGGCAGAAGATGTAAAGGTCGTCTGATTTTTTGGCCTACGGTTAACGAGGTTGTCATGTGGCCAGCACAACGACCAACCGCCTTTACTTTCCCCAACTAATGTCAGGTACCCATTAGAGCTGGGTGGACTCAGAGGCGCCCAAAGATCCCGAAATTAAAATCCCAGTCTTCACCAGGATTCAAACCCGGGACCCCCGGTTCAGAAGCCAAGCGCTTTACCGCTCAGCCACCGCGCCTCCATTCACAAAGTCTGCTGCAAGGAAAATATGTTTTCAGCTTTAACAGTAATTAGGCATGTTCGTAAAAAAAAATTCTTCTTCATCTTCGTTCTCATTTTACATGTCGGAGGGTTCCAATCAGTCATCCTATATCTGAGATGAACTGTGCAGTGGTTTCCAGATCAGGCAGTTCAGATCAGTCATCCTATATCTGAGATGAACCGCGCAGTGGTTTCCAGATCAGGCAGTTCAGATCAGTAATCCTATATCTGAGATGAACCGCGCAGTGGTTTCCAGATCAGGCAGTTCAGATCAGTAATCCTATATCTGAGATGAACTGTGCAGTGGTTTCCAGATCAGGCAGTTCAGATCAGTAATCCTATATCTGAGATGAACCGCGCAGTGGTTTCCAGATCAGGCAGTTCAGATCAGTAATCCTATATCTGAGATGAACCGCGCAGTGGTTTCCAGATCAGGTAGTTCTCCATATAGTTTTTGTTCTATAGGAAGGTTTTGGAGCAGAGTTTTGTTGGGGCCTCTTGCTATAGCATGTAGCTTTGAAGGACATGGTCAGCATTCTCCGGTGATGCTCCACAAGGGCAGGTTTTGCTAGCCCCGACTTTAAGCTTCCGGAACATATGTTGTCTTATTCTGTTGTGTCCGGCTCTGAGTCGAAAAATTATGCGTTGGTCATGACGAGATAACTTATAATAGTGCATGTTCGAAGGGAATTATCAGAAAAAAATGCTTTATAATGCTAAAGAACGCAAAGAATGACAGGGGGAAAAAAGGCTACACCAGTCAAGAGTCCATTAACCTGGAGAAATGTTTGTGTGTTTGTGTGTGGGGTGGCTCATACTTTTATAAAGCAACCCTATGTTTCAGGTGGGCGGGCTCAGAATTTGTCAGGCTATTTAAAGCAGACGTAAACATGTCTACCACGTGGACAAAAGTTCGTCCAATCAAATCACGATACTAAGAGGCAAAAGTCCATTTAAATTGTTCATTAATGCTGGTACATTTACTAGCCCTGTGCACACATGTACAGGCATTTACTTGTGTTGTAATTGGTTGTTACCAAAACAGATGTTATTTTGTTTTAACTCTTTCTCTCCGTAATTATTTGTCCACGTTTTGGAAGGAATTTTTCATTTTGCTCATTACTATTTCACTACCCTTGTTACGATTAAGCTTCAATAACTTTGTCGTTTGTTATCAGAATATGTTGTATTTGGTATAGAATTAAAGGGAAATGCATGTTCTTTTATATAACTCAAAGTCAAGGTTAAAAAAAGTAAACATTCATTTAATTTAATGAGGTCAAAATCAACAATGGTATCGTTGATTAGGAGAGAAAGAGTTAATCATATTTCAGCGGCTTGGTGGCAGAGTGGTAACCAGGCATTTGGCTTCCGACCCGAGAGGTCCCAGGTTCGAATCTCGGTGAAGACTGGGATATGGAATTTCGGGACTTTAACATCCACCAATAACGGGTACCTGACTCTAGTTAGAGAAAGTAAAAAGCGATTGGTAGATGTGCTGCCTAATTCTCGTTCACCGTTGAGCAAAGAAACGGATAACCTTTACATCATCTGCCCTATAGAAAATATGAAAGGGGATACTTTACTTTGTTATATTTCATATATATATATATATATATATATATATATATAAACTCTGGTAGGGGGTTTTAAACTCAAAAACCCCTGGTAGGGGGTTTTAAATTGAAAACCCCCTTGGCTGTGCTGCGGCAAGTTTTCATTTCGGGGGGGGGAGGGGTCCCCTGGCTAAATTGCTCCCCACATGTAATGTGACGCAAAGCTTTCCCAAATCTCTTGACTTAGCTCAGACGACTTATCAGCTATATATCTTCTACTTAAAAGATAGATCTAAACTCTAGTATCTTCTGTGACCTTGGCATGGCAAGGGAGTACTAAAAGGTAGACATTGTCTTTGTATCTGGACTCCCTCATATGCTCACCAATTCACACACCCCACCCCACCCCTTTTTTTTTTCTTCGTGGAAGATACCTTAGCTCTATTTCTACAACGCTGCAGATGTGAGTGGCATCGAAGGACATTGTCCTAGTTCAAGCAAGGTCACGGTCATAGACCTTGTGACTAGTGATGCTAATCCAGCGCTTCTCGGACTGGGGGACATTTTAACGCGGGAACCGAACCAGTTCAAATCTTTAATGGAGACGACACTTTTAAAATTCGCGTATTTACTTGAGCTGTAAGTGTTTGTTGAGGTAACATGCAAATATTCCCCAAGTTACTTACCATTTCTGTGTACAAATCAGGACAAGAACGCAATCAACAATAATCATTTTTACTTCGAAAAAACAGTACTTTTGCTTAAAAATGGGAGGTGGACTTACATAAAAAAAATATTGTTACATATTTGACATGACCTTATACTCTTAAAAAAGTTTTTATGGTAAAAATATGTCTTGTAAAAAAAGTTGGGTCGATGGTTCTCAAAATTTACTTTCAGCCACAGAAGACGAAAACCAAAGGGATTTGAGCTCATGACATTTAAGTTGACAACCTAGTAGCCTTTACATTTCTTTAATCTATATCGTGAGGATGTAGGGAGAAACAGCTTACAGACTCAAGCTTTGATCAGTTGGGGTGTATCCATCAAGGTTTTAGAACTGCTAACAATGCGACGCAGCTAACGCATGATGTCTTTTAACTGAAATTATTTCAACTATTTCTGTTTTGTTACCAAGTTCAGGCTAACCTTGCATTGTATCTGCTATCTAGAGTCTAGTCCCGGAGATCTAGAGGTGGAGACATGACAGGTTCCGCCTGTTCTCACATCTGCTAATATAATTAGTGTAATGTGTAATTAATGTAATATGTAAGCCTAATTAGTTATGTAATTTATGTAAGTTATTGCTGAGCAGGAGGTTGGGACAGGTGACTACGTCCAAAAATGTAGACACATATGCACAGGGACTTCCGCTCCAGACAAATTAGTCTTTTCAGCGGACATTGTTCCAGATAACATGGTCTTTTCACTAGACATGGCTTCAGATAACATAGTCAAATAGCTGGACATGGCTCCAGATAAAAAGGTCAAGTCACCAGACAAAACTACTGATAAAATGGTTAACTCACCAGACATGGCTCAAAATAACAGTTAAGTCACCGGGCATGGCTCCAGTCCAGATATATGGTAAATTAACGGACATGGCTCCATTTACATGATCAAGTCACCGTGGCTTTAGATAAAAAAGTCCAGTCACCATACAAAAGGTTTGATAACATGGTTAATTCACAATTTGAAATTGTCTAGTAGTGTTGTGTGTCGCACTTGGAAACCCTAAGGCCAGCAAAAGCGAACAAAAGCCTGAAGTGGGCGGCGAATTCCTCCTTCCTACCACCCTGTCCGACGGGGGGGGGGTGAGTATGTTTTGTGTTCACTTCCAGTGGACACGGACACTCCGGGCTCGTGGACTAGGGCCCCCGTCGTATTCATACACTATACCAGGCTAACCGTGCGGGACACGCCATTTATGTAACCGCCTCTTGAGGGACGGCGCCTGGACGTTCACAGATCGCTGCGGGAGCTTTTTTACATCCCCGCACAGTGCAATGAGAATACTCTCATACTCTCTTAGGCACTCCCGCGGGAGCCTTGTTTTGCTACCCATTTGGCCTAGTCCACCCCTCTCACGATCGTTATTACCCTGGCGCCACGATGAGGCAGGACATCAAGCCCGAGGGCTAATTCACCAGACATGGCTCCAGATAACATAGAGCCTAAGTAGACAAAAAAAAAAAAGATATCTAAGTTAGACCCTTAATTAGAGTCTAGAAAGATTAAACTATTGTTTTCTGCATATGTCTTTTTGAGAGGAATTCATTTCGAAATGCCTTATGCCCTTTCCTGATAGTCTTTCGTCTTGATTTGTAGAACTGTTTAAAAGTAATACATCGATAAATAAATTACAAACAAAATATAAATCACTAGTCAGTTTGGTGGACAAACAATGATTATTTGCAATGCGTTCAAGAAAATGTGTTTAAGGCGCATTCTTTGGGCAACAAAGCCTCTAGTCTTGCAAAACTTGATCGCTGTGTCTTGCACCGGAAGTGTCGTGTTGCGTTCATGTGCACTCGCGAGATCTCTTGAAATGACCGCATTAAACAGAGAACTCCGTGACTTGTTCTTTCGTAATGCTACGATGAAACTGGTGAGAGAGTTCAACGACCTTTTTAGTTGGAAAAAAAAAACAACAACCTCAAATTGTTATAATTTTTTTCCCCACAGTAGGTCTAAATGTGAAGATAACATTTATGTAAACATTTTTTTAAGTTTCTCTGTCTAGGAATATATATATATATATATATATATATATATATATATATATATATATATACAGAATGTTACAGTTTAATGAGGAAAGACAGAGCTAGGTTTATAGATTCTTTACTCTTAACGCGAGAAACTGGTGAGCCACTTGTCCATGTTTGGAATGGGGCGTTTTCTAGACAGGGGAGAGGCTGTGACGTAGACCTACATCTAGGGAATGAATTTAAGACAAGTAAAAAAAAAATAAGAAAAAAAAAGAAAAAAAAAATAGAGGAGCATACAACATTTATAAAGTCACCGCCATTTTATTCTTATATTATAAACAGCTTCGTTTTAAAATAAAACATCTAGGTGGGGATGGGGGAGGAGTATGTGTTTATATGATTGGTCTTGGTGCATGTGTGTGTGTGTGTGGGTGGGGGGGAGATGTGAGAATTGGAGTGAGAAACGAAGAGAGATGGAGAGGGAGGGGCGTAAGAAAAAAAAGGGGGGGGGATAAACAGAGAGTCTTAAACAGTGGGACAGGAGACCAGGAGCGGGAAAAAAATGCCTAGTCGTCATAACACAAAATGGTCTACTTCCATTCCGAGAGGCATCTAGGACTTATAACATGCCTCGAGAGTCCTGAGACTTCTTTCCTGAAATTATTAATTTGAATTATTGAAAACAAAATAAAGACTCGAGTGGCCAACTTTGACATTTTAACTTTTTTTGTTAATTTAAAGACAGTCTACTATTAATTTCAAATTTAATTTGTTTTAAAAATAAATTCTGGTTGCAAATTTCGCAGTTGTTTTTTACCAATCAACAAATTTCCTTGTTTCTGTTTCGTAGACATTCGCATATTAAATTTGTTGTTAGCTAATTACGCATTCGATCTTGTAGTTAAGTTTATAAAATAGTTTTGAAGCAGAAAGAAACCAATAGTCTAAATTCATATCTGCGCTTGTTCAAATTTTTATAACATTTGAAAACACTTTTATATCTTAAAAAAAATGTCTAGTTGTAATAACATTATTGAAATAATTCTATCCTGGCAAGTTTTTTTTATACCTTACTTTAAAATTTGTGTCATTGGATATATGGCATGAATATTCAATATTAAGATTTCTTCGAAGGTATAATCAGTTGGATTTATATTCAATTCGGTTTCTTCTCGACTTAAAGAGGGACTTGTGCTATTCGCTCTCGGACTGGCGTGTTAAGTGTGTGATTACATGCCTAAATCCTAAGACTGTGTGTAGAACTTGTATTGACACTGTTGAATTTCAAAGTGAATGAACAGAGCTATGTCGTTCTGTGGCAACTCAACATTCTGGGTAAGTCAGCAATATCACTGTCAACTGTCACTGTCAGTTTTAATTTGTGAAGCAATATAAGAATCATTTTGCGTCATTACTGGGATCTAAAACAAATTATCAAATTAAAAAAAAAAGGAATCTATTGAACTATTGAATAAAAAAATGCTTAAATGAAAATATCTTAATTATCTTATCTTATCTAGTCATGCATGTTAACCAATGACTTAAATTCTGCCAAGTCATTGATTTTCCTTAAAAAAAAAATTAAACATACCGTGAATCTTAACTTAGTCTTGCTTAAGAGTGCAAGTAATTTAAAAAAAAAAAAAAAAAAAAAATTCATTGCTAATCAACCCTTCTTTTATTTTTTTTTGTTACACCGGATACACCAAAACGCTTACTATTTATAGGTTTTCTGCCCTGTATGAAAATCTCAAGCAAGAAATCCATCTGAAAAATATTTGTATCAAATTTTTACTAACAGGCAACATTAATTTTCGTATAGTTGTTGAAATTTGCCTCAATCTGCCTAAATCTGTTGTTTTTTTCTGGAAAAAAAAAGCAGAGGGTGGGGGGAGGGGTTCTTTTGACACATTTTCAAATACAGTTGTATCGCGCAGATATTTGGGAGCAAAATGAGAAGCAGATTCAACATAGCAATCATAAAAAAATTATATATATTTTTGTTAGCGCGAGTCTCCAACAGACTCTCCCCCCCCCTCAAAATGAGTCTTATATATAACAATAACATTACCAGTTGTTTTTTTTTCTCTTTCGGCTCACAAAGTTTTTTTCAAGAATAGAAAGTGTGCAGGGGGGAAAGGGGCGCTTGAAAACCACTGCACACAGAAGTATTGTATTACATATTACAATAACAGACATCAGGACAAGTCAAGGTTCTAGGACCCGCTCTAAGACAGACACACCTCCTTTGTTACTGCATGTGGGTGGAGTTCATGTGTGTGTGTGTGTGTGGGGGGGGGAAATATGTCTGTGTGAGAGCGAACATGTTCTCAGAGAGTGAAACTCAGTGGTAGATTCCATTCGACTGACATAAAAACATTCCAGGCTATCAGCAAGACACAGTAGAATGGTGATATAATAAAATAATATAGTTTGCTGGTCGTATGAAGATGTTTTATAGTATCGTTATGTGGTAAACTAATAAAACATGATGGGATATTGTCATCATTCATGTATATATTATCATTCATTTTGTTTAGTGTGTATTTCACGCCGCTCTAGCAAGCTCGGTGCGTCGAGATTCAGCTCCTTTAGTTGAGCTGAGGTGTACATGTGATCTGGGAGATAGCTACTTTGCTCTTTGGCTCTTATCAAAAAAAGAAATATACTCAGATCTCAGTTACAACGAATTATCGTGTGATTGTATAATATTTTTAAGACATTTATGAAACTTATTATTAAATGAGGCTTCAAATATAAACATTACAGTTTGTATATATACATGTGAAAAAAACAACAACAAAAAAAAAACAAATATCAGTTTTAAGGAAACGTTTTATCGTCCTTTTCTTTGCTTTTAATAATGGAGCTACATTTTGATAATCTCCCTTGTTTAATGATTTTATTTTGAAGAGTCAAAAGTTTGTTACATTAAATAATACCTTAATTAGTTTAATCAGTGCTTTAAACAAACAATGACCGGTACTCAGTGATGGATAGCCTAAATTTTAACTACTAATAAAAATTTAGAAATTAATAACAAACGTTAAAGTAAAAGAAAAGTATTTTTTTTTTTTTTTTTAAATTGTACAAATGTGCCGGTACGCCGTCACAAAAAAAAAAGCACTTTAAGACTTTAATCCAACAAAGCTATATATTATATAATATATATATATATATATCCCTCAACTCAAGCTAACATTAAGAAACTGGAACAGACACAAAAGAGAGCAGTGAAGTTTATAGCAATCGAATATTCACACTTAACCAGAGTAACACCATTAGTAAAATCACTAAATTTAGAATGCCTTCAGGGCAGAAGACTTAAAAGTAAAGTAGCAATTATACATAAAACACTGAACCATAATCTTCAAATACAAAAACAAAATTTAATAAAATACTCAGAAAGACACAAAGATAAAGGCACATTCCTCAGACATGACGTTGATATATGAAGTAATAATTATGAGATGAAAATGCTCTTATGTTCGATATACAATTACTTGATCTAGGTCTAAACATTAAATTATATGTTACATTAGTTAGATTTAAAAATTACAACTTTACTTCTTATGACTAATTTATAAAACAACGCCTTGTTTCACCTTTATTGAAGTTTTTCACGACATTTTTGTGTAGTGTTAAAGATCTCCATGTCCAGTCCAAATATAATATGTATAGGGCATGTGTTTAATATACATTTCTAGCATTTATGTAGTTATTATGGACTTTGGTGTGTTCCCCTACTATCTAAAACAGCCTATTAGTCTATTTTTAACCATCTTTTTTATGCTTAGCGCAGAATTAAAATAAGGAAAAAATGAATTAAAAAAAAGATTTAAAAAAAAAAAAAGAATTCACTTTAGCGCACGTCTGTGACGATGCATGACGTCAGAAAACACGTGAAGGATTTTTTTTTTTTTTTTTTTAAATACAACACATTTACAAGATAAATTATTTCGTAGTTTAAAACTGTTTTTGCAAAGGATTCCATTTTCATCTGTGGAAGAGAAGCTTGGGTTTTCAAACCTAAACTTGTAAAAAAAAATATTTTTTCCAGCAACTAGAAAGTCTTACTTTTGTAATAAAAAATCTTTTGTACATTTTTTTATAATTCAGTAATTAAGAGCATTAAGTAATTCGGATAAAATATGCATATCTGTATAGAGAAAATATGAATCATATGAACAAAATCATTACACAGTGACAATTGAAAACAAAATGCAGCCAGCTTCATTTTATATGATGACAGGTCTTTTGTTATTTCTAGTAATATGTATCCTGGGCGGGGCTTGGTGGCAAGGTGGCAAACCGCTTGGCTTCTAAACCAAGGGTTCGAATCTAGTTGAAGACTGGGATTTTTAATTTCGAGATATAAGGATGCCGCTGAGTTCACCCAACTTTAATGAGTACTTGACATTAGATGAGGAAAGTAAAGCGGTTAGTCGTTGTGCAAACTAGATAAGACAGTACGCGACCGTCAGCTTCAGAAACAAATGACATTTACTTATAGATTATAAGTTCTAAAAGTGGTGCTTCACTTTTTTTTCCCTCAGTTTTATTATGGAACCCTGGTGGTAGCAGTCATTGGGAGATGATTAGGCATAGAAAGCAAAACAGAACCCCTGTTGGGTGCGTGGTCGTGCGGTTTGCGCGCTGGACTGTCGTTCAAATTTATCGATAGTCCCGGGTTCAAACCCTGCCCGCTCCCATCCCCCGTCGTCCTGCGGGAGATTTGGACTAGGAGATAACTATCTTCAACTCTGAAGGAGGATCCAAAACATGTAAACTATTTTACATGCATAAAACTGGTGGGGATAGAAGAAAGCCTCAACAACCTTATTTAAACATCGATCTCAAGGGGCCTATTTGTTGTCTGTTGAGATACAGAGAAGGAAAATGGGGTAGTTCGCCGGTGTGCTCGGCCTTTTTCTTCGCCTCAAATCCAGAGCGACTTGGCACACGAGCCATTATTAGACAGAGAAGTGGTTCAGACAGACCGGTGCTTCCATGAGACTCTTGCGACAATCATATAGAATAGGAGTACATCTACGCTTTAAATTGTAAGGCCTGTTCCTATACCAACCTAGCTCATCTATAGAGAGATTAAGAGACGAAGCCTCACCTATCACCTATCCAATCAAAGTCTAAAACCAGCCAATTATACGAAATACTATTTTAATTTTTTTTTAAAAAGCTTATATAAGGGAAAGAACAGCACGTTTACAGCCATATTTCTCAATTCTGTAAGAGGTTTCCCTTTTTCTGACAGACAGACAGACGGACAGAGTGAGTTGTTACAAGTGTTAAATACTAAAACTTTATTGGATGCTTGAATAGGACCACAACGTCAGTGGCGAAGCTATTTGGGGGCCCGGCGGGCTTGACCTCTTTAAAGGCCCTTGCATTTTGACTTTCGACATCATGAGATAATGGCGTAATATTTCATATTTTAATGTAATACACATTTTTCAAACACTCTCAAGTGGGGGCCTGGGTAGAGTTTCAAATTCTTCACTCCCCATCCCCCCAACAAAGCTTGTTTGTTTGTTGTTTTACATGTTTCGGACGTTCCTTCAGAGTTGAAGATAATTACTTCCTAATCCAAACATGGAGCGGGCAGGGCTTGAACCCGGGACCATCGATAAATCTGAACGATAGTCCAGCGCCCCATCCTAGCTACACCACAACACAACGTCTAATTCTGCCAATCAAAAAGGAACCGCAGCTACTTAATTAGTAGCGCTTGCCAGGCACCCCGCCCCTTTTTAAAAGCAAAATATTACACACAAAAAAAATAATATAAGAAACAGGATCTTACTGCCTAAAGGAAGAAATGTGATACAAAATTCTAATACAAATAACCCACATGCCGTCCAACAGGAACATTATAACGTAGCACGAGCTTAGCGCGAGACCAGCGCGATGACATCCTTAAGTGCATACCACACAGCTTGGCGGCAGTTAAGACAATTTAAATCGTTATAAAAGATTGTGTGTGTTTGTGTGTGTGTATGCGTCACGTGCAATGCCTATGAATCATGTGTAATGTGATGTAGCGCAAGTGAATTATCTGAATTTACCTGACAACACCCTGTTGGAGCACCACACATGATCTGTCGACCTATGTCTCCATTTCTCTCGTCCTTTTTCTTGATTAGAATATCTTTCAACGGTTGAATGGTTAATACAGATTTCTTGGATGTCTTTGTCCTGGCATGTTGTAAAATATTTTCCTTTCTTAATTGCTTTATTCAATAGCTATCTTGGATTAATTGACATCTTCTTATCTTCTTATCATATATAATACAGACGTTACTTCAAAAAAAAAAAAAAAAGAAGATTACGTCTTACGCGTCATGCATGTTAACCAATGACTTAAATTCTGCCAAGTCATAGGTTTTCCTGTCTGGTTTAGGCAATCCATTCCATGCTGTAATAGCACTAGGAAAGAAGGAACATTTGTACAAATTTGTCCTAGCATATGGAGCAAGGAATGTGCTTTTACCTTTGTGTCTTTCTGAGTATTTATTAGATTTTGCTTTTGCATTTGAAGATTATGATTCAGTGTTTTATGTATAATTGCTACTTTACTATTTGGTCTTCTCTTCTGAAGGCTTTCTAAATTTAGTGATTTTACTAAAGGTGTTACTCTAGTCAAATGTAAATATTCGTTTGTTAGGTATCATTAAAATTGAGAGATACCATCGAAAACTATAGATCGTCTTAAGATACAATAGAAAGCACCCTGTTTATAAAAATCATTTCTTCTGTGCTCGAAGCTAGAAATAACAACACAATAGACTAGTTATAAGGTATATCAGACTAGACATGATATCAAGTAATAACAACAAGAGCGTCCTCAAATAATGAATGTAGGCCTAACCTATACAACCTAAATAACTAGCTGTTTTACCATAAGCTTTACACCAAAAAGATCGACAATGCTGAAGTAATATATACAAATACAAAATGTTAATTATACAGATATATAAGGTGTAGCCTAACATATGCATACTTTCATTCAACAATTCTAATTTTAAGTTACATGTAGATTATAAAAAGTTGGTTTAAATTAAATAATTAAATATTCAAAGGCAAAAAAAAAATATATTAGGTCATTAGGCCAAGGAGACAAATTAATGATATACAAGTAAAAAATAAAATGGATGTTTAAGATTCTAGCTGTATAACATCCCGTCTATATTTACAAAAGTAGAGGAAAGAATCCTGGGATTTTTTATTTAGGAAACCTCATTGCGTCCACCCAACTCTAATGCGCACCTGACATTTGTTTGGGAAAAGTAAAGGCGGTTGGACGTTGTGCTGGCCACATGACACCTTCGTTAACCGTGGGCCACAGAAACAGAAACATATGACCTTCACATTATTTGCCTATAGACCGCATGGTCTGAATGAGGAACTTTAGATCTCTCTACATCTCTCAAATAGAAATCCGAGTGGGTCTTATTTGTTGCTAATGATCTTACTGACAGCCTTTCAGAGTTTGCATAATTTATTTTTATTTTTAATGTTCAGATGAGCGAAACCAGGCTGAGATGTTGAAATGTTGAAACTACTACAGATGTTAGCCTGGCACAACGTGGCAAGGCTTTTTCAACTTACATAAATGGCTTTTCAACTTGCATTAAACGTTACAGACTTAATCTATGTGTTGAACCTGTTTAGTGATGTTAGAACTAATTACTACCACTTTGGCTCCCTTCAGGCGCGAGCCGACTATGGACTATCTAATAGAAATGAGATGAATGCCTGGGCATGAGCTGTGGCCGGAACGATGTGGCCCAAAAATGATTGAAGCTGTGAGATAATAATGCAAATCAAGGACTAGCACATGATTTACTCCTGGGATAACATTAAAAGATGGCTGCCTGCTAGTCTGGTATGCGATCTGGACTGTCGTCACGATTATTCTGAGTTCGAAACTTGCCCAACGCCCAACTCCCTGTCTACATTCAGAAATTTTGGGCTAGAAAATAATTGTATTCATTTCTGAAGATTATAGTTTGGCAACGTGAACATTATAGTTTGGCAACGTGAACATTATAGTTTGGCAACGTGAACACTATAGTTTGGCAACGTGAACATTATAGTTTGGCAACGTGAACATTGTAGTTTGTCAGCGTGAACATCATAGTTTGGCAACGCGAACATTATAGTTTGGCAACGTGAACACTATAGTTTGGCAACGTGAACATTATAGTTTGGCAACGTGAACACTCTAGGTTGGCAACGTGAACATTGTAGTTTGGCAGAGTTGAACATAATAGTTTGGCAACGTGAACATTGTAGTTTGTCAACGTGAACATTATAGATTGTCTATGTGAACATTATAGTTTGGCCATGTGAACCTTGTAGTTTGGCAACGTGAACATTATAGTTGGCAACGTGAAAATTATAGTTTGACGACGTGAAAATTATAGTTTGGCAACGTGAAAATTATAGTTTGGCAACGTGAAAATTATAGTTTGGCAACGTGAACATTATAGTTTGGCAACGTGAACATTATAGTTTAGCAACGTGAACATTATATTTTGACAACGTGAACATTATAGCTTGGCAACGTGAACATTATAGATGCTCGTTTTATAAAGTTACAAAATATACAATTTTTTAAAGTTTTTTTAACGGCCCGATAAATACCTTAAAATTCGCATGCGACCAGTGCAACGCATTTAGAACAACCCGGGTACACATAATACTAATTCAGAATTTTATTATGCATAAATTGAACTGTCAAAGTACTTCTACTAAAACCCAACAAACCAGCCAGTGGCAATTCTGAAGTGAGTCTTGATGTTTTGTCTTACAGGACGAGGATTTGACCCTCAACTCATCATGGCCACAGTTCACGCAGTGTTTTCAATCCACGGTCCTAGTGTTCGTACCTGCGGGTGCGCTGTGGGTGTGCGCGGCATTATACATACCTTACCTGTTGACTCGTGACCCTGGCCTGCCTGGACCTAACACATGCCTGTCAAGTGCCAAAACTGTAAGTTGCCTCGACGTTGATTGTTTGTTTGTTTTCTTGGTTGTCTTTCTTTCAACACCATGACAAATTTTACAAAATGATCCATTAGATCTGACTTGTCATAATGACCAAGCTTTGGTCAGTAAAACATAAACTTATGATTTTGGGACAGCGTTTAGAAAAGAACAACTGGAGTAGACTCTCATCACTCTGAGAATTGGGGGGGGGATCCTTTTCAATGGTATGGGGTTCACGAAATCTTGGTAACACAAACATCAAATCCCACAAAAAATTACCCATTGTATAGGTTAGATATATTATTGAGTCCAGCTCCAAGTTTATTGTCGTTTAACTCTTTCTCTCCTAACTGACGATAACAACGTTGATTCCACCAGAATATGGTAATTAATTACGGAGAGAAAGAGTTTTTAAAACCTTTTTTTTAAAGTCATCATTTTGGGATTTCTCTTTATCAATTACTTAAATTTTTTTTTCTTGTTTAGTCGCTCTCTTTGTTAATTAAATTATTTAGTTCAGTTCTTCTCATTGTTTTATTTGCTTTGATTTGTATTTTGGTCCAGTCCATCTTATTGTTTTACTTACTTTGATTTGTATTTTGGTCCAGTCCATCTTATTGTTTTACTTACTTTGATTTGTATTTTGGTCCAGTCCATCTTATTGTTTTACTTACTTTGATTTGTATTTTGGTCCAGTCCATCTTATTGTTTTACTTACTTTGATTTGTATTTTGGTCCAGTCCATCTTATTGTTTTACTTACTTTGATTTGCACTTTGGTCCAGTCCATCTTATTGTTTTACTTACTTTGATTTACACTTTGGTCTAGTCCATCTTATTGTTTTACTTACTTTGATTTGTATTTTGGTCCAGTCCATCTTATTGTTTTACTTACTTTGATTTGTATTTTGGTCCAGTCCATCTTATTGTTTTACTTACTTTGATTTGTATTTTGGTCCAGTCCATCTTATTGTTTTACTTACTTTGATTTGTATTTTGGTCCAGTCCATCTTATTGTTTTAATTACTTTGATTTGTATTTTGGTCCAGTCCATCTTATTGTTTTACTTACTTTTGATTTGTATTTTGGTCCAGTCCATCTTATTGTTTTACTTACTTTGATTTGTATTTTGGTCCAGTCCATCTTATTGTTTTACTTACTTTGATTTGTATTTTGGTCCAGTCCATCTTATTGTTTTACTTAATTTGATTTGTATTTTGGTCCAGTCCATCTTATTGTTTTACTTACTTTGATTTGTATTTTGGTCCAGTCCATCTTATTGTTTTACTTACTTTGATTTGTATTTTGGTCCAGTCCATCTTATTGTTTTACTTACTTTTGATTTGTATTTTGGTCCAGTCCATCTTATTGTTTTACTTACTTTGATTTGTATTTTGGTCCAGTCCATCTTATTGTTTTACTTACTTTGATTTGTATTTTGGTCCAGTCCATCTTATTGTTTTACTTACTTTGATTTGTATTTTGGTCCAGTCCATCTTATTGTTTTACTTACTTTGATTTGTATTTTGGTCCAGTCCATCTTATTGTTTTACTTACTTTGATTTGTATTTTGGTCCAGTCCATCTTATTGTTTTACTTACTTTGATTTGTATTTTGGTCCAGTCCATATTATTGTTTTACTTACTTTGATTTGTATTTTGGTCCAGTCCATATTATTGTTTTACTTACTTTGATTTGTATTTTGGTCCAGACCATATTATTGTTTTACTTACTTTGATTTGTATTTTGGTCCAGTCCATCTTATTGTTTTACTTACTTTGATTTGTATTTTGGTCCAGTCCATCTTATTGTTTTACTTACTTTGATTTGTATTTTGGTCCAGTCCATCTTATTGTTTTACTTACTTTGATTTGTATTTTGGTCCAGTCCATCTTATTGTTTTACTTACTTTGATTTGTATTTTGGTCCAGTCCATCTCGTTACTGATGGTCGTTCTAACCATCGCGCTCATCATCAGAGAAACAATGAGCCCATCCAGATCTGTGCCTGGCACCCCTACTGGGCAGAGATACGACACTACCACCACGTCCCACTTTGTGGCGAGGATTGTGGAGGCCATCAGTTTTGTAAGTACATACATCTAAATCTAATTGTTTTTACTAATGTATATAGCAGTGCAAAGAAAAGGGAGGAATGGAGAAAGACGGTCGACAAATCTTGCCTGATCCGTAGCTTGGAATTTGCCATCATCTGGGGGCCCGAGGGCTTGACCTCTTTGGCGGCCCCTGCATTTTGCTTACTATTTAATTTAAAAAACAGTTATTTGGGAATTTCCAGATTCTCCACCTCCCTCCCCCACACTAGCTACGCCTCTGTAGGAGACGGATCCTAACAAGCGAATTCAGATGCTATAGAAAGATATTAGTCATCAAATACAAGAACCGCAGCACTCATGAGGAGATCCGAAACAAGTTCAAAATGGCTATCTAGCCCCAAGATGACTTGCTTACCACTGATCGAAAAATGTAACCAAAAAACTTATGGCCATATCAAAAGGTCGACCGGCGGCGTAGCATACGCCGCTATTTTGCTTATGACAGAACAAGAGGCAGACAGAAAAAGCGACTGAAAGACACTATTAAAGAATGGAAAGACATTCTAATCAAGGCAAAAAGACAGAGGAATGAAGGAAGACAGTCGACAGATCATATGTGGTGTCCCAACAGAGTAAAGGATAGATAAAGGTAAAAAGGAGATACAATGTTATAATAATGGATAGCACTTGTTGCCTTTCAATAAACACTCGAGTTAACAAGATTTTTGATCTGTTGCTATTATCACATAAATGGCAAAACTGAAAGTAAATGGTAAATTGCCAATTAATTTCAGTTCTTTTCAAATATTTTATGAATATTTATACTTTACACAACTATCATGTCGGTAACATTGATATTCTGAAAAGAAATTCTATTGATTCAGGTTTTAACTGGCATCATTACTCAACTTGAGAGACGGAACTGCATCTTAACTTCCGGCGTACTCTTCGTTTATTGGTTGATACTTTTGGTGTGTGACGTCATTCCACTCTATACATATATAGAAATTGAGGTAATACCCGTTTCAATTCTTATCTTATATATTACAGACGATACTTCAAAAAAGAAGATAATTACGTCCTACGCATTTCATCTGTCAATCTAGTTGTCACGTGTTTATTAAGTTTGTTAGATTTGATGATCTTGATAAACTTGTGACATATGCGGATTTGGAGGTGCCTTATTTAAACTTCAAACACTTTAATAATTATATAATCAATGAAGTAACAAATTGTTGATATGTTTTTCTAGAGTTTTAATTATTTTAAACTTGAACTTGAAAGAATAAATGTATGTACAAAGATATACAAAGCAGATACAGTTATTACAGGATACAGAAAAAATGATTAATAAAATGAGAAACTAATTACTTTTAAAACTAGCGACTTCTAAGTCTTACTTTCTAGCTCTCTCTCTCTCTCTCTCTCTCTCTCTCTCTCTCTCTCTCGTGCCAAGCTACTATTCCTCCTTATCTTTCCTTAGAATCAAGAACCATGACGTCTCAATACCCTCCTTGACCCGTTTACATTTATTTTCCTTTTAATTGTTTTTCATTTAACCTTTGTTAATTATGTTTCCCTGCTGAAGCCTTGAACTAAGTCTTTCTGGCATCTAAGCAAGCGTTGGTACGCGTGACATAATTCGAGATAGGTACACTGTCCTCATTTTGTAAACAATGAGGTGTCACCAGGGACGTGACACTAGTCATGCTTTTCTATTGTCTAAACTTAAGTAGATTTCTTTACTCTCAATTAGAAATAATTTTGTTATGATTATAGCTATATATCAAACAGACCCAGATCTGACCTACATATGTTGCAACATTTATAAAGTTTAAAGCTTAATGTTTATAGCATTTTAATTTATTACAGCATACTAGCGGATCCGGAACTTTGGAATGGGGGGAGGGGGGCGATCGCCCCTAGCGTCCCCTTTGGATCCGCCAATGTTACAGAACCATACAGGGGTGTAGTGAGCGCCTGGGGCAAGAAACTTAATTGGCGCCCCTTCACCTCCACATTTTGCATGAACATCACATAGAAATATAGGCTTATAAATAAAAAGCATTTGAGAATAATATTAACCTTAGAATTAACCTTAGAATGTATTACCTAACTTAAATATCTACAACAATTATTTTTGGCGCCTTTCTGCCTGTGGCGCCCCACCCCCTTGCACCCTCACTACGCTTCTGGCATCATATTGTCTAAGATACGGATCTATACCAATAATATAAAAAGAATTTTATCTGTACTGTGCTCCATTCTTTATTGCACCAGGCGCGAAGATTTTTGTTTTTAATACTGAGGTCACTGTGACTTAGTGTAAGGAAAAACCCAGCACCTGACGAGCTTACATTTAATACGCCAGTTCATAAACTCTGACACTCGAACATGTACTGCGTTAGCTTATCAGTAATGTTAGCAATATTTATAGAACCCATCATACAAACCACCACACTTTTTTATTTGCACTAACACGACACAAACATAGACAAACGATAATCATCTCTCTAGCCCATATAACCACAGAACCATATTATCCATACTCAGTCGTTGGTCTGTAGCTTCAAACAGCTAGTACAACTAGCTAGCGTTTTAAATTCTTGATGTAGAATTCAAACTAAAAAATGAAAAAGCTTTTAGAACAAATCTGAATAGAACTTTCAATAATAAATACACAGTCAACTTCATAGTAGAAGTATGTAATTATAACTTACGATACAACTCATTAGCAAGCAAAATATAAAAAATCCTTAAAGGGAAACTCCGATGGTTTTTCAAATTTGAGTTATTTAAATTCTGCGTAAAAAGTTGTAATAGTAAACATTTTTCCATTTTTTATTTAAATGCTTAGAAACATTTATATTTAATAAATTAGACAGTAAATTCTTGACATCTCCAAAAAACGGGGTTCTTTGAGATTTTGTTTTTAGGTTAGGCATACGTCACTTCCATCAACAATACCGAAAGGGAAACCAGATGTGACCAATCGTATCGCTTCATTCTTACAGTAGCTGTTAGGCTGTAAGTCTTAGTGACGGCCTAGTCAAGCGCTATGGTACAGTTATAGATAGATAGATTTAAAAGCATTAGGACAACCAACTCGAGAAAAAAACATTTTCATCTAAGCCCCTCCCTGTCCCAAGAAGTCAATAGATCGCAGGTCTGACTGATTCGAACAAACTGGTCAGTGTAAGGCTAGTCTAGACTATGTGTAGTCAGTCATGACAAGACAACCAAGCGATAGTGTTTGTTGTGTGTTGAGTGGTCAGGCGAGAAGATACACACTCCCGTGGTTAGTCATGCATGTAAATCTCCTTTAACACGCATTTTTTTCTTTGCTTACAAGATCTAGATCTAACTGCATAGACAGATCTATTTCTTTTACGAGAATGTAAACGTTACTGTATGGTTTTCCGTTATACAGTAAGTAAAATAGATTAAATTCAAACCCGCTGAAAGTCTGACCGTTTTAGATGCGCAGGAAAATTACTTCAGAAAAATATCAATTACTAAGTTATTATTGCAAATAAAAATAAAATAACAATATATTCATTATTTGTAAATCAAAATACATATTATAAAAAATTGTCAAAACCATCGGAGTTTCCCTTTAAGAAAAACAATGACTATGTAAGGGAAAGAACTCTGCACTTACATTTGTATTTCTTAATAATGTAGAAGATATTTCTTTTATTGGCTATCCGAAAAAAAAAATTAATTACCAATAATTAATCAACTAATTGGTTAATTTTGTTATTGATTCATGCTTTGTTAGGTACAATAAAGAATTGTTTGAAATGTCAACTTGACCCGAGAATGGGTGTGGGAGAAATAACGTGTTCATTTATCTAAGGGGTCGAAACCTTACATATTTAGCCGAATATGTAAATACTGAAGTTCTATTTTCCCCTGTTGGTATCAAAATAAATAATTAATAGCCAGTAATTAACTAACTAATTGTTTTTTTTATTGGTTCTCGTCTTGTCTATGCCAATGAATAAACGCGCAAAGTTTCAACCTGATCAGAGAATGAGTGTGGGAGAAACAATATGTTCAAACCAGACGGACAAACAGACAGACAGAGTTGATATAAACTTTACAAAAATACACGTCCTTACTGTCTCGCGTTTCTTGTTTCTTCTTTTTTCATCATTTCCACGCAAGTATTTATGGACACGACCGACCACCTCGTGATTTCATCAGAATCTATTCAGCCCTACACAACCAAACCATCCGCCCAACTTTTTTTAGTTACATCAGAATCACGCTTATACACCCCATTACATACAAGTGCCTCTTTCAGACCTAGGAATGATTTGGGGCTCATCTCTTTCTGTGGTTGACGGTCAAAGAGGGCCAGCATGACGACCAACGTCCTTTAATTACCCAAAGTTTGTCAGAATACCAATTAAAGTAGATTCAGGGGTAACCTAAAATATTCCTGAGGTTCAAATTCCCACTCTTAACTGAGATTTGAACCCGATACCACTCGTTTTACAAAGCTTATATTAACTCATTCTGGTAAAAGTTTGTACACGTTATTTCTCCGACACTCAATGTCGGATCAAGCTGAAATTTTGCACAATTATTTCTTTTACATGGCAGCACAAGAATCGATAAAAAAAAAACAGTCAGCTAATTAACTATTTTAACTTTTGGCTAATACTTATTTTTTGTATCTCTAACAAGGGAAAGAAATTGTACTTGACTGAAGTGGTAGTATAAGCTGAATTAGTCCCCTTTATATGTCGCCGCTCTAAATTGAAACAACGATACATACCTATACAATCTTCTAGCTAGAAGAATAATTAGCTCGTCTGCCCAAGGAGGCCTTAGCCACAAGTTCGAATTCAGGTCGTTCCCCCCCCTTTTTTTTCTTTATGTATATGCTATAAAAAACTTAATTACGGTAAAATCCACCCAGATATTCCTTTCTTTTCCAACTCCCCCCCCCCCCCCCCATTTTTACCAACTGGTTCAGACAAGTGATAGGATCATAGCGTATTGAAATAGCACTTAAGAAAAACAATGGACCTCATTCACCAATCGTAAACAAACAACATTTAGCCACGTGATAATATTGATAAAACAAAGAAATAACGTATCACGTGACAGCCTTTATGGGTTGCGTATTTAGTATAGAAGAGAGAGAACCACGTGGCTAAATGCCCAGAGCCAAGTCCCATGTAGTGAGACATGCTATCTCCTGACAGGTGTGAATCCATCAGCTCTGTTTTCTGACTTACCATTACTTAAAGTGCGCATCTTAATTCCCGCTTTCTTTTCCCGAGCCCACGGAGATAAGGAGAGACAATTCCCGCTACTTATCCCAAGCCTGCTGCGGGAACTGTGAAGGCCGTCTGCTGGAGAGGCTAGTTATTTCAACTCCTCGGGTAAACGAGAAACTCGACGACTTTCGCTTAAAAGTCTTAACACAATAATCATGAGCGAGCATATATTTACGTAAAAAGCACAAGGGGAACCGAATTTTCAATTTTTTTCCCACAATGTTGTCCTTTGGTTAGAATACTGATAACAGGTGATAAATATTCACAAAGGTTGTTTAGGAACATTGTTTCATAAGTAAGATCAAATGATATTTTTTTAATATACGGTAGGTATTTCGGAGCGTGATAAATAGGGTGATATGATTATCAAAGGCCAATGTCATTTAGGAGCAGTATGTCAGCGATATGACATTACAAAATTAATGAGACAGAGAGACGCAGAGAAAGAGAGACAGAGAGAGAGACAGAGAGAGAGACAGAGAGAGAGACAGAGAGAGACAGAGAGAGAGACAGAGAGAGAGAGACAGAGAGAGAGACAGAGAGAGAGACGCAGAGAGAGACAGAGAGACGCAGAGAGAGAGACAGAGAGACGCAGAGAGAGAGAGAGAGAGAGACGATGAGAGAGTGAGACAGAGAGAGATACAACGAAAGCAAACATGTTGATAAAGAAAGAACATGAGTTTTGCTTGAAACAGGATTCGTCTTGTTAACAATATGCAGCCACTAGAGATGGAGCAGACGTTTGGGGGAGGCGAATGGGGCGGCTACTACAAACTCCGTTTTCGAAGGTGTTCCGCCCTTCATACGAGTTTATCAGCATGCGATCCATGAGAAAATTCTGATAAATGCTCTTGAAAATTCTTCTTCAAGGTCGACTCTGTAAGCCTCATCAGCTCTTCATATTACTATCCTTATATCAGATCTGTCAGACGTGTAACTCCACATGACCCCGTTAGGATGGTTGGCCCCCAGACTTCATGTATTCCCGACTTTGCTTTTTTTTTTGTTTGAATTTGATATTGAATGATGGCATTTCCTTCTAGGTATACACAGATTCTTTTTGATTTAAATGAGCTTAAGATTAGTTTGCATATTCATGGACTTCATGGAATATTTCATTCCCAGATCTTGATCTGCAAATAATAAAATCTGATAAAGGAAAACAACAATGGGCCTCATTCACCAATCGTAAACAAACAACATTTAGTCACGTGTTCTTATTGATAAAACAACGAAAAAAAAAACCTGTCACGTGACAACCATCATGAATTAAACATTAGATCGTAAATTATATAGAAGAGATAGAGAACCACGTGGCTAAATGTTGTTTGTTTACGATTGGTGAATGAGGTCCATTGGAGGCGGGGAGTGTATTAACCCGGGACCATCGAGACGTCCGAACGACAGTCCAGCGCGCATACCGCACGGCCAGGCGTCTGTCTAAAGGTAGCACAGAAGCCTTCTCCCAGATACCCCTTCTCCCCCACAAGTCCATAAAAGAGAGAAGACCAGAGCGCACTGAGTATTGTATATCAATGTATAGCCATACAAAAGTAATTTTAAAGAAAGTTATCCAGGTATATAAATCTATAATACGTATCACGATCGCGACATGTTTGGTTAATATTTTATCTTATCTTATCTTATAAAATACAGAAGTTACTTAAAAACAACAACAACAAATGATGACTACGTTTACTCGTGTTCCTAGGTTAATCTAGTCATGCATGTTAACCAATGACTAAATTTCTGCCAAGTCATTGGTTTTCCTGGCTGACTGAGGCAACCCATTCCATCTTTAATAGCATTAGGGAAGAAGGAGCATCTCGATGTGTGTTATATACCATACTAGCCGGATGTGGCTTTCAGCCTGCGGGCCTTAGTTTGGATGTTACTTTATCTTTGTGTCTTTCTGAGTTTTTTTTTTGATTTTGTTTTTGTATTTGAAGATTATGGTTCAGTGTTTGTTTATAGAACTATGTTTTGTTTTCTAGCATAAAGACTACAAACTCTGAAGAATTTAAAATACAGACTAGAATTCTTATCTTAAAAAAACAACTTTACATTGAAAGTAATGCAAGAATTGAATTCTAAAATAATTGTTTCCGTTTTATTACTTCCTTTTAAAATTTGTGCCACAGATGTATGCTACTGATGTGTTGAGATTTATTTGGATGGTGTCTGTTATGTTTCTGGTGTTGGTTCAGTTAGTACTCAACTGCTTTAGTGACGTTCAACTGTCCACATACAACAGATACGTCTCCGAGGTAAGTCTCGATTTGACCCACTTTTTTTCCCAGCTTCCACATAATCCGGATTTTTTTTTTTTTAAATATGTAAACTGTCTAAAAAAGATTTTAATTTTTGTTTTCGTTAAACTGAAATAACTCTGTATTTCTAACATTGTTAATTAAACTGAAATAACTCTGTATTTCTAACATTGTTAATTAAACTGAAATAACTCTGTATTTCTAACATTGTTAATTAAAGTGAAATAACTCTGTATCTCTAACATTGTTAGTTAAACTGAAATAACTCTGTATTTCTAACATTGTTAATTAAACTGAAATAACTCTGTATTTCTAACATTGTTAGTTAAACTGAAATAACACTCTATTTCTAACATTGTAGCGGAGATGAGAACCATATTTCTTCCAGCTTCGTAAGTTCCGCTGTGCACGAAACTGTTCACTTCTGTGTAATCTTCGTCCTCCCAATCAGTTCATTGAACTTCATTTATTGAATTGTTCCGATTTCTTCAACTGTCTCTTCAGTCTACATTTCTACTTTTCTTCCATCCCCTGTATTTCGAAGGAATACATTTTTGTTATTTACAGTTGAAGCAATGCGCCAATTGTAAGACAAATTTCCTCTTGGACAATAAAGATTAGTATTATTATGATGTTATATTGCGTAGGTCACCGCTTTAAAGTTTGAAGCTAACAATAGATAACTATAAAATCTTCTATTTTCATAAACGACCCGCTGGCTCAGTGGTTATCGTGTTGGCTTGAGGGAGCTTGAGCTCTCGAGTTCGAATTCAGGTCTTTCACTATTTTTAAAAAAATAATTACATAAAAAAAAAATCCCCCAGATACCCCCCCCCCTTCTTTCTCCCCCCCCCCCCCTTTTCCCAACTGGTCCAGGCTACTGATAGGATCATAGCGCATTGAGAAAACTTAAAGCATGAAGTTGCGCTAAAGAAAAACATTTGGTAAAACTTTTAGTGATCACACAAATTTATTATTGTTAGTCTAGATTTCTAGATCTATTACAAATTTAATAACATGCTGATTCAATCTAATTGGTACAACAACAATTAATATAAACTTTTTTTTTTTTTTTGGTTTAAATTTTTTTTTTTTTTTAATTTTTTTGTTTTCCATCTAGAATGAATGTCCGGAAGTGAATGCGTCATTTCTTTCAAAATTGACATTTTCATGGATCACAAGGTTAGAAAAACATATCAACTGATACCAATGATACATGCATAGGTCTTATCTAGACTGGAAATCGGAAACAAATTGTTATCCGCGATATAGATTTTTATGTACGTAACTCTTTTTCAAGCTGTAAGGGAAGTCGCTCTTTCCTGTCTTAGAAAAGTAATGATCTTTAATTTTCAAAGTTTAGAAATAATGCTAAATCATTTCTCGGATTTTTTTTTAGAATGGGCTATTACTAGATCTATATCTAAAAATTAAATTATATCTTATCATCTTATCTTATATAATACAGACGTTACTTCAAAAAAGAAGAAGATTACGTCCTACGCGTCATGCATTTTGTCATGCATATTAACCAATGACTTAAATTCTGCCAAGTCACTGGTTTTCCTGGCTAGCTCAGGCAACCCATTCCATGCTCTAATAGCACTAGGGAAGAAGGAGTATTTGTACAAATTTGTCCTAGCATATGGGACGAGGAATGTGCCTTTATCTTTGTGTCTTTCAGAGTATTTTATTAAATTTTATTTTTGTATTTGAAGATTATGGTTCAGTGTTTTATGTATAATTGCTACTTTACTTTTGAGTCTTCTGTCCTGAAGGCTTTCTAAATTTAGGGATTTTACTATAGGTGTTACTCTAGTCAAATGTGAATATTCGTTTGTTATGAATCTCACTGCTCTATTTTGTGTCTGTTCCAGTTTCTTAATGTTTTCTTGAGTTGAGGGGTCCCTAATGGAGGATGCATATTCTATTATTGGCCTAACCAAGGTTAAATAACATTTTAGTTTTATGTTCTTATTTGATTTATAGAAATTTCTTTTAATAAATCCTAATGCTTTGTTTGATGTTACATAGGTTAAAAAAAACAACAACTTTACTTCTTGTAATTATTTTTACAAAACAACGCCTTGTTTCAACTTTAACAAAAATATTTGACGACATTTTTTTGTAGTTTTAAAAGATCTCGATGCCCAGTCTAGATATAATATATATGTCTATAGATACAAGCTCTCAAATTAAAAATAAAAAAATTCGTCCTGCCTTTCTTAACTCTTTCTCTCCGTAATTATTTACCACATTCTGGTGGAATCAACGCTGGTATCGTCAGTTAGGAGAGAAAGGGTTTAAAAAATGTGACACATTACTTCATCGTAAAGAAACGAGCCCATTAAATGGTTCACCTTTGTCTTCATCTTGTAGACTTATCTTTACCGGATATAGAAGACCTTTAAACCCCAGTGACCTCTGGCAGCTGAACCCTCGTGACTTGAGTGACACGGTGGTGGCGCGTTTCTCACGTGCTTGGTTCAAGTATAACAAAGTGAAAAGGTAGGTCAAAGACGCGATGTGAAACAAACATGACATAAATAATGATAAAAATAATTTTTTTGTTAACCTTGGTATAATGTTCTTATTACGTCATGGCTGTCTGGTCGTCTGATATGAGCTTGGTCACGTGGTCACGTCTTCACGACGGTCAGAAAAAACAGTATATCTAACAGGGGCGTAGCAAGGAATTCGCCATCATTTGGGGGCCGGGGGCTTGATCTCTTTGGGGATCCCTGCGTTTTGTGTAATATTTAATATTTATTGTAAAAAAAACACTCAAGTGGGGGCTCTCCTTAAGTGGGGGCACGGGGGGGGGGAGTTTTAAATTCCCCCTCCCCCACCTTAGCTACGCCACTGATATATATAATTATATATTATATAATTATAATTCGTTTTTAAGCAATATAACAAACTAAACGTAGATATTTTATTTGTCGTTGTACAATAAAGAGAAAAAAATGGTTCGTACAAGGATCGAACCCACGACTATTACATCTAGAACTTTCATAACTCTAATTTCCATCTCGAATATCTCCATTATATATAAATACAAAACGACTTCATAATATGTCGACTTCCTCTCCTGTTTTTAAGAAGCTTATATCAACTCACTCTGTCTGTTTGTCTGTCTGGTAAAAAGTCTGTACACGTTGTTTCTCCGACACCCAATCTCTGATCTAGTTGAAATTTCGAACAATTATTTCTTTAACCTGAAAACACAAGAATCAATTTAAAAAAAAAAAATTAGTTAATTTACTATTGGAAATTATTATTTTTTTGTTTGGCTTTTGAAGAAGGGAAAGAAATTGTAATTGAAAGAAGTTATAATATAAAATGAATTAATCCCCTTAAGGAGGCTTCAGCCATGAGTTCCAATTTAAATCGTATACGGTAACAATCACCAAGATACCACTTTCTCACCCCTTTTTCCCAACAAGTTCAGACAAGTGATAGGAACATAGCGCATTGAGAAAGCTAAAAGTAAAAACGATTTGTAAAACTATTTCTAATCGCACAGATTTATTATTGTTAGTTTAGATCTATTCCAAATTTAATTAAATGACCATGACTCATCTAAACTAATTGATACAATTACATTTAATATAAGCTTTTATTAAAAGTATTTTTTTTTTTACATTTTTCTTGTTTTTTTTTTTATCAACACACAATAGCACCATTCCACATGAACACAACACATGAGAAGCTTTGACGTTTCCATGGCAACACTAAAGCCAATCTGGAGTTTTCTCCCTAGCAACCTGTAAAAAAATTAAACATCTTTCTAAATTACAACACTTCACGTATACAACACTTCACTTATACGACACTTCACTTATACAACACTTCACTTATACAACACTTCACTTATACAACATTTCACGTATACAACACTTCAATTATACAACACTTCACGTATACAAGACTTCACGTACACAACACTTCACTTAAACAACACTTCACTTATACAACACTTCACTTATACAACACTTCACTTATACAACACTTCACTTATACAACACTTCACTTATACAACACTTCACTTACACAACACTTCACGTATACAACACTTCACTTATACAACACTTCACTTACACATCACTTCACTTATACAACACTACACTTATACAACACTTCATTTATACAACACTTCACTTACACATCACTTCACTTATATAACACTACACTTATACAACACTTCACGTAAACAACACTTCGCGTATACAACACTTCACTTATATTCACATACTTCCCTATCATAGCCTTTCCTTTCCATTTATAAGTGGTCGAGGGTGTAAGTACGCTTGAACTTGGCTTAGCTCGGCTACCTATGAAGGAGGTTCGAGGTTCGACACCTGACTCGAGCAGAGTTGTGTTTACTGAGCGCCTAAAGGAAGCACGGAAAACCTTCTCCCAGATACCCCCCCCCCCCCCCACTGATCCACAAATGAGATTGGACCATATAGTTTTGAGCATGCTATAAGCATGAAAGTCGCGCTATATAAAAGCTATAATTTATATATATATATATATATATATATATATATACCCTTTTTTTGATTATTTATTTACAAATTTGTTTACACTCTGCTCAAGGTTTGACCAGCAGTCCAGCTGGAGAGCGAGCAACGGTACATCTTCAAACAACTCCAGCAACGAACAGAACAATGGTAACAGAAACAAAAACAACGGTATGTCCTGGCGCACGAGGGCCAGATCCAATAAGGCTCCCCCTCCTCCTCCCCCCCCCCCAATTCGTCTGCACAATTCAACCAGAAATCTTTCATTAAAAGCAATTTAAGACAGCTGTTGTCAAATCATTTAACCGCATGTAATGAGTTGTGGTTAAGTCACTCAGCACAAAGCATTATTGGCAACCAAATGAATGTAGTCATTATAAGGGCGCCTCAATGGACTTCATCATGACTAGGTCAATATGGTCTCCCTGACCTCTAATTCTGTCTCAGATAGTCGTTTTTACACTTTGAACTTGACTCTCCTTCCATTCTTCTCTAATAAAGTAGCTGTCATTGAACTGTTTAGGTACACCCCGTGACGTCACTAGGGTCAGTGTCACCCGGTGCGACCCGCACACCTCCCTTTAGTGACCCCACTGGGTACACCCCGTGTTATAAAACAAACTGATTTTGAGATTCTATTTTTACTACTAAAGCGTCTTTAAAAAAAAAATTCACCCCTCCAAGGTTGATACCATACAAATAAAACTTGCTCTTTCTAACGACTACCTAATTAACAGTTATAAAAGATTCCTCAAACATCCCTCTCCAAAAAATAAATAAATAAATTATTCTATAGATTGAAAACATGTGGGAGTTTGTCAATTCAAACTTCTCTATTCTCTAACTGTCGTCATCATTTTGTTAATGAATAAAACTATTTCTGACATTTCGCTTCACTTCATCATCCACATTTGTGAAAAACAACAACAACAGCTAACGTGTTTAAAATAATCCAAAATGTTTCTCAAATTGGGATTTGAGGTAAAAATTCTGGACTTATTATTCAGAGTCCGAAATGCTTTAGCAAGGCCCTATTGGCATATTTATGTCATGTAAATTATGTACATGTTTGTCATTCAGGTCATTACGAGAGAAGTTCCTCGTCTGGCGAGAAGTCACCACTCATCAAGAGGTCACAGTCTAAAAAATCGGACGAGTACCAAGATTTGAACCAAATACTTCCAGTCAATAGGCGAAGTAAGTGTAACCTCTTCAGAGTCATCATCAGGGCCTTCGGTTGGGAAGTTTTTCTATCTTACTTGTGTAAGGCGATATCTGATCTTCTCCAGTTCGTTGGACCATTTCTTTTGAGGTAATTTATTTCATAACTTAATTACATAAGAACTACAGGAGTCAAAGACTTGTAAATTATTATAATCTATTTAATCGCTCAATGGAATTTTTAGAGTTCCTATTTGATTCATCCATTCCGAAATAGAGCAATGAGATTTATAACAAACGAATATTCCAATTCGATTAGAGTAACACCATTTAGTAAAATCACTAAACCTAGAGGAACTTCAGGACAGAAGAATAAAAGTGAGGCAGCTATAATACATAAAACACTTAAACATACATAGAATAACAAAATCTAATAAAATATTCAGAAAGAAACAAAGATAGAGGCACATTTCTTATTCCATACGCTAGAACAAATTCGCTTCATCTTCCCTACTGCTATTAGAGAATGGAATGGATTGGCTGAATCAGCCAGAAAAACCAACGACTTAGCAGAATTTAAGTCACTGATTAACATGCATGGCTAGATTGACACATGAAATGCGTAGGACCTAATTATCTTCTTTAAAAAACAATCTGTAATATGTGGGATAAGATAAGATTGCTCATTTAGTTTTATTTAAAACACGAATTACATTTTAATAGCTAGTTGATTACATACTAACAATAAGTAAGGTTTAAAAAACGATTTTCTTTAGCGTCTTTGTAAATATATAGGTTGTGTAGTACATCTCGAGATTTAATGGTAATCCTATTAATAAGACAATAGCTACATTTGTCATTTGAGAGCAACAAAGACCCCAGTGCCGTTGTGCTACCAACATCACACCCTGGTTACCCTCGCATACACAAATAGCTTAATTTCTCTTACTAGAGGCTTGATACTTCACATACAAGGCTTAGAAGACCACCCGAAATGGCATGGCTATGTTTTGGCTACAGCCATGCTTCTAGCTTCCTGGCTTCAGACCGTTTTCTATCACCAGCATTACCATCTAGCTATGACGTCAGGCATGAGGATGAAGACAGCGTTGCAAGTAGCAATATATAAAAAGGTAAATACACATTTTACAAAGCGATACACATATACACAAAACATTTTTCTGATTAAGCTGCAGTGGCGTAGCAAGGGGAGGGGAGGGAGGGTGTCCAAATTTGAAAACCCCCCCAAGGCCCCCACTTGAAGGAATCACTTCAAGGAGTGTCCGAAGTTTGTTTTTATATTAAATATTACGCCATTATCTCGTGTCATGATGTCAAATGCAGGGACACCTAAAGAGGTCAAGCTTCCCCGGGCCCCCAAACAAATCCCTAGCTACGCCACTGATTAGATGTTTAATATCAGGTTCCAAACTACATTTTGTCTATTCTCAGGGGCTTTGGATAGATAATTATGGACAGAGGTCATGCACAACTGGAGAAGTGGTCAATCTAATGTCCGTGGACTGCCAACGTGTTCAGGATATGATGAGCTACACGTGGATGGTGTGGTCAATACCACTGCAGGTAACTATCCTCAACATATTTAGACCAAAGGTCATTGTCTGAGCTGTGTTACGAGGCTGCCAGAGGGGCGATAGGGTGCTTAACCCTTTAGACGCGTGTGGTAGTTTAGCCTCTAAACACTAGCATTGTAAATCCATTTTGTATGCACTCATTGTAAAAAAAGATCAGCACTTTAAGGGTTAAGAGATAATTTAAAGTAGTGGAGTCTCATGAAGTATGCACAAACTATAATACTCGTAACTTAAAGGAGACACGATCAACGTGTAATTCTTCGCCTCCAAACTGGACACCATGACCACTGAATGAAACAACACATGTTTAGGAAGCTGGAAGTTGGGACCGGTGAAACTTGTCCTTGTGGAGTGTCCATAGAGAATGTCGGCCATGCTCTTGTAGAGTATCCATAGAGAAAGTCGACAATATCCTTGAAGAGTGTCCATAGAGAATGACGACCATGTCCTTGTTGGGTGTTCATAGAGAATGTCGACCATGTCCTTGTGGAGTGTCACTAGAGAATGTCGACCATTTCCGTGTGGTGTCCATAAAGAATGTTGACATGTCCTGCAAAACTGCCAGAAATGGACACTGTTCCAAAAACATCTCTAGAGAAAAAACAACTGTATTGAGAATGGCCTGATCTGGAAATCATTGCGCAGTTCATGTCAAATATGGAACAAGTAATCTGAATCCTCCAAAATGATATTGAAAACACAGGAGAGTAGAAAGAAAAAAGGATACTGGTTTGAGCGAGACATTCTTCAAGCTCTAGGCCTAACACTAAAACTGTATGATTTAACTTCCTATTACTATGTTACATTGCTACGTTCAAATCTGACAATGTAGAATTTCAGAATTAGGTATTAGTTTTTCTATGGTTTAATCGCTGAAATGCTGTAATATAAAGTGTTACATTCCGTTTTAAAGAATTTTTTATCCACAGGTGTTCCTGGCTGTGTATTTCTTATGGAACACCCTGGGTCTTCCAGTGCTAGCTGGTCTAGGGCTACTCGTTCTGTTGGTTCCTCTGAATGCCTTCATCGCCTATAAGCAACAGAAGCTACAACGTCAGAACTTGTTCTGGAAAGACAAGCGGGTCAAGATGGTGAACGAAGTCCTAGGAGGCATTAAGGTCATTCATGAACTAAAAATAGACATTGTTTCATTTTATCGACCAGGATCTTCTCAAGTGAATTTAATCTTTGATAGCAAGTGTTCGCTTCTCACCTTTGATGGCAAGTGTTCGCTTCTCATAGCAAGTGTTCGCTTCTCATAGCAAGTGTTCGCTTCTCATGGCATGGCAAGTGTTCGCTTCTCATGGCAAGTGTTCGCTTCTCACGGCAAGTGTTCGCTTCTCATGGCAAGTGTTCGCTTCTCATGGCAAGTGTTCGCTTCTCATAGCAAGTGTTCGCTTCTCATAGCAAGTGTTCGCTTCTCATGGCAAGTGTTCGCTTCTCATGGCAAGTGTTCGCTTCTCATGGCAAGTGTTCGCTTCTCATAGCAAGTGTTCGCTTCTCATGGCAAGTGTTCGCTTCTCATAGCAAGTGTTCGCTTCTCATAGCAAGTGTTCGCTTCTCATAGCAAGTGTTCGCTTCTCATCTTTGACAGCAAGTGTACACTTCTCATCTTTGATAGCAAGTGTTCGCTTCTTATCTTTGATTGTAAATGTTTGCTTCTCATCTTTGATAATAAGTGTTCGCTTCTTATTTTTTATAGCAAGTGTTCGCTTGTCATCTTTTTTTTTTTACGCGTCGGAAACTGGCTACATTTCTCTACTTAAAATGTGAGCAAAAATTGTAAATAGCTTTACCAAGACTCATTTTCTTGTTTCTTTTTGCTAAATATTCCCAACGATCCTCAAATCTCTAGGCGTAGTTTAACAATTTTTTATTCTCGTCTCAAACCAAGAATGTCGTCCTATTTGTTCCATAATCCGTTTATATGTTGTTGTTTTTTTAAACAGCCACACTTAACAAAACAAATATGTTGGCTCATTATCATGTTCCATAAAAATGTAAAGTTCACTTTTCCTGGTAGATTCAGAGTTCATTTGTAGTTTCTTCGGCTATCCCATTTTATAAGGCATAAGCCTACAAATGTTAAATGTCCTAGTACCAATTCATCAGAGAAAAAGTCAGGGCCCTAAAGTAGGCAAAGAGACATTTTTGAACCTTTTTTTTTTACAGGAAAAAGGGAAGGGACATTTTTAGGCAGGTCGGATGAAACCACGTCGCGGACCGGATCTGGCTCGCGGGCCGTATTTTCGGCATCACTGTTCTGTTATTTATTTAGCGCAATCTGAAGACATAGTAGAAGTTAAATGTTACAAGTTAAAATGTAGTGCTTTTCAGAAGACAAAGTAAAGAACAAAGTCTGTTTTTTTTCATTACATTTTCAGGTTTTAAAGTTGTACGCTTGGGAAGTGTCTTTTCAGAAGAAAATTTTGGCCTTTCGTCAAAGAGAGGTGTGTGTGCTGACGAAGCTAGCCTGGCTGAATGCTATAAGTATATTTATTTGGACTTGTGCTCCATATTTGGTAAGTTCTCACTTTACATTTTCATGTAACACTTGGAATACAGTTTTTTTCAAGCACACACACAACATTGTTTTTACAAAGCTTATTTCAAACTCTGTCTGTCTGGTACAAATTTCGAACATTTTTTTTCTCCTACACCCGTTCACGTATCACGCTGAAACTTTACACATTTATTTATTGCACCTAACAGATACGAATCAATTTTTTAAAAAAAAGTATTATTTTGTTTGTTATCGATAAAGAGGAGGCGCGGTGGCTGAGCGGCAAAGAGCCTGGCTTCTGAACCGAGGGGTCCCAGGTTCGAATCCTGGTGAAGGCTGTGATTTTTATTTCGGGATCCTTGGGCGCCTTTGAGTCCACCCAGCTCTAATGGGTACCTGATATTAATTGGGGAAAAGTAAAGGCGGTTGGTTGTTGTGCTGGCCACATGACACCCTCGTTAACTGTAGGCCACAGAATCAGATGACCTTTGCATCATCTGCCCTATAGACCACAAAGTCTGAAAGGGGAACTTTACTTTACTTTTTTATATCGATAAAGGGAAATAATTGTAAGGTAGCAAAGCCGCAGCGAAGCGGTTTCGGCGTCTCAGCCGCACATCACACATTCTGTATTTATTAATCTTTTTAGTTCAAACAGGGCCAACTGACCAACTTATCAAATAGAAATCAGATTTTGTGTTTAAACCCGTTACAGATTAAAAAACAACAACAAATACCGCATTTGTGACCATCAATAACAAGTCGCGCCCTACGTTTTCCATAAAAACTGGCTGCCTGGTCGTGCATATGCTTGCTGGGCTACCGCTCAGTCATCTCGATGGTCCCGAGTGTATACCCTGCTCGCTGCCATCCTCCGTCGTCCCTGCTAGAGGTTAGGACTGGGATGTGCATTATCTTCCAAACTAAAGGAACATTCAAAAACACGTCAAACATTTTACAAGCAAAACAATTTTAAAAACCATTTAGAGATGTCGAACTAGAGTGAACAATAGAGGCTTGAAAACACATTTTCATAATAACAATATATATTATAATACATTTTTCTATAATGATAAAAACAATTTCCCTTTCAGACCTTACGATCTATGGGGGTAGATGATGTTTCTATGATGGACTGTTAACGAGGGTGTTATGTGGCCAGCACAGCGACCAGCCGCCTTTACTTTCCCAACATATGCCAGTTACCCGTTAGAGTTGAGTTAACCCAGGAACGAATTTTAAAACCCCGATGTTCGAAATTTCAGTCGTCGAATTCGTTACCTCCCTCTGTTCGGAATACGCTTTACCACATGGCTCTCACAGCCCATAGTAATAATAGAATGTATTCCTATAATACTACACCTAATACCTAATAATAATAGCGCATATTTGGCCATAAAACATTCTGGCTTATCTTTATCTACATGTGAGAGCTACTCAAATAAAAACATAAAAAGTTAAGTTGTCTGAAAAAAACTAAATTACATAGAGTATAAATAAAGAGTAGTCCAACTCTATCACTCCACCTTCCCTATACACTCATATGCAAACTCTCTCTCTCTCTCTCTCTCTCTCTCTCTCCGCGTGAAGCCGACGATAAAACTTCCTAAATACAAAAGATGACAAAAGATATTAAGACATTGTTCTATCACTACTTTATTTTAGATTACATAGTAAAGAAAAATGGCTCGCACAAAAACGTGTTGACCTGGGAACACACAGCCCTGGTCAGAGATAGCTGAAGAAACACTAGATCTAGATGTCTAGAGAGATATCCAGACAGAATGTTGGGTATTCCACTCCTTAGCGAAAGAAAAAAATGCTAAAACACAAATACTTTAACATGTGGAGCTTTGGAAGCATGGCAGGAAGGAATAATTTCGGGGCTTATAGACTTTATTATATTCCAAATGAAATGGTTTACCACAATTCATATACACACTCCCAGATACATATAAAGGTGCCTTATTTAATTTTCTTTAGATTAGTACTAGGATGTACATTATCTTAAATACTGAAAGAACATCCAAAAACATGTCAAACATTTTACAAGCAAAACAATTTCAAAACCACTCAGAGACGTCCAACTAGAGTAAACTGTTGCCACGATAGAGGCTTGAAAACACATTTTAATAACAAGATATATTAGAATACATTTTTCTGTAATGATGAAACTATTATGCATTGATAGATTGACATGAAGAAAGGTATCAATTTATTAATTGTTACTCACTGTTAGTGTTTCATATTTAAAATGGGTAGTTCTGGATTAGTATTGGGTTCAGTGGCGTAGCTAGGAATTTGGGGGCCCTAGGGGTTGACTTCTAAGGGGCCCCTGCATTTTGATATTCAACATCATGACATGAGAAAATGGCGTAATATTTAAATAAATTCGGAGCCCCCCTCAAGTGGGGGCCCGGGGGGATTTTTAAATTTAGACCCCATTACCCCACCTTAGCTACGCCACTGATTAGATTGCAATCATATTTTCTAAGAAATAACTTTTCCGTTGAAAAGTGTCTTTATTCGTTTATTGCTGCTACTAACCAAGTGAGAACATTGTTTCCTTACGAGCTTTCCTTCGATTTTTTTTGTTTCAAGGTTTGTCTGGCATCTTTTGCAACATACCTGGCGGTCTATCCAACGTCCGCATTAACAGCAGAGATGGCGTTCGTGACGCTGGCACTTTTTAACATATTGCAGTTTCCGATCTCTTTCATACCTGAGATGGTTTCATTCACAACACAGGTAGGTGGCGCTGGTTTCATTCATAAGACCGGTAGGTGGCGCTGATCGTTCACTGTTGTACTTCATGCGAGATTATCTCATTCATAATGTTGGTCAGTGGCGCTGATAGTAGGCCTACTCAATTGTATTTTACGTAAGAGATTTTTCTTCAAAATTCTGGTAGACAGTAGGCCTACCCAAATGCATTACGCCTGAGATTATTTTTTTCCACAATTTGGCTAATTGACAGGGCCGTTCTAAGGTATAGGCAAACTCGGAAACTGTCTTTAGCCTTCAACTTCTTTTTTTTTTAAATACATTATCTAAGTTTATCGATAATTACCCTCCCCTCCCCCAGTAGGTAAATTGTCTCTCTTCCTATGGCCCAAAGCATGGCTCTGTTTTAATTTCTCATTCATCATACTAATATCTACTATGTGTGTGTATCAACTATCTATGTTTGTGTTTGCATGTAATGAAATGTGTTGTTTTGGGTATTAACAGGTGTAATTGTATATGTGTGTGTTTGTATTCAAGCGTTCAAATTTGGATTATGTGTGCTTATTTTATATGTGTTAATATGAGTTTGCGTGTATTACAGTGTATTTACATGTATTTAAGTTTGTTTGTCAGCGTGTGCGTTTTTTTTTACCTATTCCGTTAAAGAGATGTACCATACAACCAATCAAAATGATTTGCTCTTAACCTCATTTTCAAAACGAGGCTTATTTACGTCTGATAATTCTGTACTTTCAACTTCCAGGCGATAGTGTCAGTGAGTAGAATAGAAAGATATCTTTGTGAGACAGAACTGACCATGTCACACTATGATAAGCTGGACGGGAAAGGTCAGTGGAAAAAAGATACGTTTTTATTTCTTTTTTTTTTATATTTCTACTTGTGACGCTTTCAAGGTCAGATAATTTTAGTAACAGTTTTAAGACTTAAGAGAAAAAGTTCTTTCTTTAAAATGAACCGTTTGGCATGTGTGTGAGTGTGAGAGAGAGAGTGAGAGAGAGAGTGAGGGAGAGAGTGAGTGAGAGAGAGAGATAGAGTGAGTGAGAGAGAGAGAGAGTGAGAGTAAGAGAGAAAGAGTAAGAGAGAGAGAGAGTGTGTGAGAGAGAGTGAGAGAGAGTGAGAGAGAGTGTGAGAGAGAGAGTGAGAGAGAGTGTGAGAGAGAGAGTTTGTGAGAGAGAGAGCGAGAGAGAGAGAGAGGGGGAGAGAGAGTGTGAGAGAGAGAAAGAGAGAGTGAGAGAGAGAGAGCGAGAGATAGAGAGAGGGGGAGAAAGAGTGAGAGAGAGTGAGAGAGAGAAAGTGATAGAAAGGGATAGTGAGTGAGTGGGAGAGAGTGTGAGAGAGAGTGAGAGAGAGAGAGAGTTAGAGAGTTAGAAAGAAAGAGTAAAAGTATGAAAAAAGGGGGTTGAACGCTGGTAGAAGAAAGAAGAGTAGAATCCTAATTTCCCTAGTGATTAGATTTACAATCTATAATATAATCTATACCTCTTAAACCTTAATTAAAACCTGGTCTGTCCTGTCCCAATGATCAAGTTTGATAAATATTTGACTATACTTAGCAAGGCAGCCATGTCACCTGGGAACGCATTCAAAAGAACACTTCTGGAATCTATATCTATATAATTCTCTTCATGGCTCTACAGTTTGGACACGCAAGAAGACGTAAAGGAAAGATCACTCTTTTTTTTCTGCAAGTCGGACTAGAGGGGGGGGGGGAGAACAAGTGGTATTCACCCGTCACAAAATAACAGGACAGGGCCGGACCATGAAAGATCACTCTTTTGTAAAATTTCAACCTCACTTAAATTTAGCGTCGAAAAAAAATGGGGGGGGGGGGGAAGAATATTAAATAATAGGCCAAATTTTGATTATTTATATTATTTGATCTTCAGAGGGGGCTAACCCGAGCCTCCCCTTTCCCTTTTCCAAACGCCACTTCTGTTGATCATCGAACACGATTATATATTCTAATTAATAAAATGTGTTGCTGTTCGTTCCCCAGACTGTGCAGTGTCCATCGATAAAGGTGTCTTCACCTGGGATGCTGATCTGCCATTTCGACTTAGCGGGTAAGCTAAACATGTTTACAGCTGATTCACATTTACGTGTGTGTGGTCGAGCGAAAGCACGCGTGGCGGTAAGCGAGTGAGTGTGTGTGTGTGTGCGCATACGTGAGCGCATGCCTGTATCATCGGTATGTCAACAAAACTGCAACACAGATTCCTGACAGATTAATTGCTGCCAAAATTAGCCAACGCCGTTGTAAACAAGCCAGCCTCCCAGTTAGACATGTAAATATTTACATTCTCATCCTAATATTTACAAACGTTTAATAACAGCTCTCACACTAAGCTCTTAGCATTTTGTACACAAACGAGAAACCTAAATAGAGGGTTCTAGAACTGGCACTACGCTCTGTGGTACTCTTGTGTCAACACTGAGCGTGTGAATAGGATTAGCGTATAACAGAGGTTCTCAACCTGTGGGTCGCAACCCCATTTGTGGGTCGATTGACGATTTGCCAGGGGTCGCCTAATACCAACGAAAAAATGGATTGTTTTTGTCCATTCTTCTAATGCTGTGTTGGTGTGCGGGTGGGGGTCGCGGCAGAGTGGGGGATTGCAAAAAGGGGTCGCCGAGACTAAAAGGTTGAGAACCGCTGGCGTATAATAATAATAATAAGCTTTGTCTTCGAGTCCAAACATTAATGGAGAATGCAGTATTGGCGATGTGATGTATGCCTGTCTGTCTTGTAGTTAATTGTTGATGCCTGTCAGATTATGACAAAATTACTCTGCAGATGTCTGGGTTTCTTGTGTGGGTGTATTACAATGTGATTAAGTAGACAAACACCATCTGTGGTAACAGTGGAGAGACGAGTCAGAAACTATGTTGAGACAGTTTAAATAATGTTTAATCCACAAAAGGCCAAAGTCGATGTCTCTGTTGATAAAAAACGTACTAACCCTTATGAAATCCTATTACCAACTGATTTTCTGTCTCTAGACGCTAGTCACGTTCAAAACTCCTCCACTATGGTGCGTCTCTATATAACTACAACTACAAACTAGGTGTCTAAATAGAAATGTTTAACTACTAAGTAACATAAAAAAAGTTATTTTAAAAAGAGAGTTATTTCTTTATGAATCCGATGGATTTTTTTGTAAGAGTGGTCAATTGACTCTCAATAGTTAATAACTGATAGATTAAAAAAAAACAAAAGGATTTTTTTTTCCTCCCCAATTTTCTTTCCACCTAAAAAAAGAAATCTGGTCAAGTGCATATATAAACCTATGAATCTACTCAGAGTATATACAGTTCTAGTTTGGTGATACAGATCCATATAAGACATGTGACGCATCAACGAACTTCTGGTCCAAACTGCCCATAGGTTGTGACGTCGCAGGTCTCAGAACAATCACGTTTAACTGGACCATGACGTCATACTAGATACAATTTTCATTGGCAACGAGTTTTATAGGTCATGCCTCAAGTGCTTGCCATATTGGCTTGTGACAAATGGCTAACTAGAGACCTCGGAGAATTTTATATTGACTTTTTATCCGATATTTGCGTTGATCACTTACTAAATGTAGTTACTTTGTCGTTACAGAATCAACATTGAGATCCCTCGAGGAAGTTTTGTGGCCGTCGTGGGCCCCGTCGGGTGTGGCAAGAGCTCTCTACTGTCCGCCATACTTGGTGAGATGGACCGTCTCCAGGGTAACGTTTATACATCGGTAAGTCATACCTGGCTATCCAAACGGCTGTTTATTTCCTGTGCCAGATAAGCTTTAGGTCGTTAATTAAAAGCTCCAATCTTGCAGCTTATTAACCTTTAAAGTGCTGAGCTGTTTTTGTATGAGTACATACAAAATGGAATTACAATTCTGGTGTTTAGAAGCTAAACTATCACACGCGTTTTAAGTGTTTAATCTTAAATTCCAGGTATCAATCCTGTGTCGATATCATGTTAGCTGTGCTTCTTCTTATAAAATACAGACGTTACTTTAAAAAAGAAGATGATTACGTCCTACGCGTGTTACTAAGTCAATCTAGTCATGCATGTTAACCAAAGACAAATTCTGACAAGTCACTGGTTTTTCCTGGCTGGCTCAGGCAACCCATTCCATAATCTAATAGCACTAGGGAAGAAGGAGAATTTGTACACTTTAGTCCTTGCATATGGAGCGAGGAATCTGCAACCGCACTCACTGCCTCTGCCAATCCTGTGTTGATATCATGTTAGCTTTGCTGCCGCACTCACTGTCAATATCTGGACACGCTCCTGTTTGCTTTCATCGCTGGGTTAGCTTAGTTTATGAATCAATGTTAAACTTGCACAATAAAAGAAAAAGTGGTTTTGTTTGAAGCTATCAAATTTGAGATCAAAGACCATTTACTTTGTGTGATTTACCAAAAAACATTTTTGTTTGTATTTCTTGTGTCTAGGGAAACATAGGTTACGTACCCCAAACAGCATGGATCCAGAACTCGACATTGCAGGAGAACATTTTGTTTGGCGCCAGCATGAACTTTAAAAGGTATAACAAGGTCATAGATTCATGCGCGCTCAGGCCTGACCTTGACATTCTTCCAGGAGGAGATAAAACTGAAATAGGGGAAAAGGTACGATGCTATAGCTTATAGTACACAGTTCATATATATCACATACACACACACATGAATCTAAATTAATATATAATAATGCTCTTTCCTAATTAAATAGTACTTTACTTGAATATACACTGCTCTAAATGGTGATTGACGAGTTAATGTGTGTTATTGCCATAGCCATTATAGGTTTAAAAGTGTAGACTTGTACGACTGTATTATTCAAGATAATATTAGTATCTTCTTTTAGCTAAGAAAAAAAATCTAAATAGTATCATCTTCTCCATGCTATAAGCCCCTGAGGACTAATGATATAATAAAAGGGTTGGTCCTAGAAGTCTGAGTTCTACTAAGCACATTTAGTCGCATGATTAATAAAGACGTCCGTCTGTCTGTCTGGGTGGTATCTTTTACACGTTATTTCTCCCATTTCCCCTTCTCGGAACAAGTTGAAACTTTGCACAATTATTCATTGTCGATGACAACGCATGAATCAAACAACAAATAATTAACCAATTAATTAATGAATTAGTCGTAAAATGTACTAAGCTTAGGGGAGATAAGCTTTGTGTAGAGAACTAGGTCGTACGCTAAAAAAAAAAAAGAGTTAAACTAATATTATTACTTTGGGCCTCAAGAATAAAAAAAAAAACCTTCTATTTTTATAAGTACTTAAATAAATAAAAAAAATAATTTTAGAATTACTTTTAAAAGGCAGCTCGGAAACCTTCTCTCAGATACTCCGCGCCCCCCCCCCCCCCCCCCCCCACTGGTCCACAAATTGATTAGACCACAGTGCACTGAGCATGCTATAAGCATAAAACTTGCGTTAACCAAAAGAATTAATAAAAAAAATGTCAAATCCCACAAATTTATTTTTGTTATTCTAGAATCTAGATGTACTAAAATTTAATTACATGATTGGACTGGAAATTGCTATTGTTAAATAAGCTGGGTTTTTTAAAATATATACAAGTATTTATATGTATATATATTTATTTATATATTTGAGCATACTTTTTTAAAGTGCTATACCACAATTAATTTTATTGTGTTTGTGTTTGAAAGCGCGTCTGACATTACATGTCATGGTGCACTATCACAGAAAGTAACAATATTTTTGTATTCGTCACAACGTTAAATATGTGCACCATGTCATCTGAATCTTGTGATTTATTGACTATATTAATACCATACTGTTTATAATGTTTAGAACGAGTGGCGGTAATTTGAATAATAAGGTTAAACAGGTGCACGTGACAATTTTGCATAATAATGACTTCCCAGGGCATCAACCTTAGTGGAGGTCAGAAACAGAGGATCAGTATAGCCAGGGCCCTGTACTCAAATGCTGATTTGTACATACTAGATGACCCACTCAGCGCTGTCGACGCCTATGTTGGGAAACACATTTTCAAGAGAGTTCTCTCAGAGAAAGGAATCCTCAAACACAAGGTAAATATTTCAATATTATCAATATCTTATAACTTACAGACGTTCCTTGTTAACAGAAGATAATTACGTCCTACGTGTACCTATGTGTCACTGTAGATATGCCTACGATTTCTTTTTTTTTTTTTTTTCAGCTTTTTTTTTTATTCTTCAGTTGTTGTTTTTTGTTTTTTTTTTCAGCTTATTTTTTTTCTTCAGCTTTTTTTTTTTCTTCAGCTTTTTTTTTTCAGCTTTTTTTTTTTCTTCAGCTTTTTTTTCTTTCTTTCAGCTTTTTTTCTTCAGCTTTTTTTTTTTTTTCAGCTTTTTTTTTTCTTCAGCTTTTTTTTTTTTTTTTTCAGCTTTTTTCAGTTTTTTTCTTCAGCTTTTTTTTTATTCTTCAGCTTTTTTTTTTTTTTTTTTTTTTTTTTTCAGCTTTTTTTCTTCAGTTTTTTTTTTCTTCAGCTTTTTTTTTTTTTTCAGCTTTTTTTTGGTTTTTTTTTCAGCTTTTTTTTTTTTTTTTCTTCAGCTTTTTTTTTTTTCAGCTTTTTTTTTTCAGCTTTTTTTTTTCAGCTTTTTTCAGTTTTTTTCTTCAGCTTTTTTTTTATTCCTCAGCTTTTTTTTTTTTTTTCCCAGCTTTTTTTCTTCAGCTTATTTTTTTTCTTCAGTTTTTTTTTCTTCAGCTTTTTTTCTTTTTTTTCTTCATTTTTTTTTTTTTTTTTTTTTCAGCTTTTTTTTCTTCAGCTTTTTTTTTCAGCTTTTTTTTATAGCTTTTTTTCTCTGCTTTAAAAAAAAAAGATATCTGCATTCTCCGAAGATGTAGATGTCCGATCTCCTTGCCTCGTATCTTCAAACTCCGACACTGGTTTAACCCTAAACCTAACCAAATTACCAACATGTTTAAAATAATGTACCGAATTTTATTTTATTCTTCAGACCCGGATCATGGCTACCCACGCTGTCCACTGGCTACCTTTAGTGGATACTATCATCGTCCTGCAAGATGGACGCATCACAGAGATGGGCTCTTATCTTCAGCTGATGAAGAGAAATGGAAACTTTGCCCAGTTTCTGTTGACCAACTTGAGAAAAGCCCAAGACTCGGAGTCAGAAATTGAGGAAGATGTAGAAGGTTAGCGTCAAAAGTTGTTTTAGAATTTGTAATGATCTTTAGAATTCGTATAACTATATAGAGTGTCAGGATAATTATTATGACCTATTTGTATAAGGTCTTTACTGAAATTATTGTATTGGCACTATTGTTTCTAAAAGGTGGTACATACATTGAAATTTTTTTTTGTAAATATGACTGAATAGCAATGTCTTCGATCCCGAAGATTAAGGATGAGTGAAGTGTTTAACATGGCTACACTAACCCAGTTGCGACCTACATATTTTCCCACAACTTAGGCAGACAAAGCCGTTGTCCGGTGGGGATCTTTATAGGTTTTATTTATGTCTTCTGCCCCTATCTTTTACATAGGCGTTTCTATGGGCCTCACATGTGTGTCCCACAGCACTTGTGAGAGATTATAACAAAGCCATCTGCTGCCAGCTACTTTCTTCTATGCCAGTGAGGGCAAAATAGCGCCTACTTTTGCTTTCCCTGACAGCCCCAGGTTAATTTGGACTTAGGAATGAGGCCAGGAGAGCTGGTACCTTAATATGCTGATGTGGGGCCTCCACGTAGACCATGTTACGTCACTGGAGCCACTCACTACAACAGAGAATTGCATTACAGAGCAGTAGAATATCAGGGGAGGTTATTCTACTTTGAGAACCACATCGATTGAGTGGAAAAACGTAATCAATAAGAAAAAATAATACTAGGAAATATTTTATCACATTTGTTACTTATTTATTTTTACTTTGAAAAGATTACCTTTTTTTTTCCCAGCTGAGTCAATGCATTTTTCCCCCCAGATCTACCTGTCATGGTATTAACCAATTAAAATGAACAGCGATTTATAGCTTGCATTCTTTTTTTTTGCTGGAAATATTGTTATGCTAGTCATAAACATGGTGTCTGCGTTTTGGGAAGGTTGTAAAAGAAAAAAAAAAGGAAATCATATTGCTGCAACAAACCTAACAAGGTCAACACAAGGTCGTTCCCAACATGCTTCGGGCTGTCCGTCTGGGAAAAAGGCTGTATTAAGAGCGGGGAGGGGGGGGGGCTAGTTTTTTTAAACTTGCGGAATGTAAAAACGTATTGTGTGTATTAGAAACAGTGGGAATGTAGATATTATTCATTAGTTCCATTTCATGTGCTAGATCAGTGTTTCCCAAACTATGTTCCGCGGAACCCTAGTGTTCCGCGAGGCCTGAATAGGTGTTCCACGAACTACTGGAATAATTAGCTAGCAGGCCACCGCGTGAATTAATCTCATTAAAAAATAAGCAAAGTGTTCCGCTAAATACTCGAAATGTGGAAGTTTTCCTTTAAGGAAAAAGTTTGGGAACCACTGTACTAAAGGATACAGACAATTGGTCTATTTAGTATCAATAACACTTGGAAGCAGGTACAATACGATACTCGATCATACTCATACTACACATATAAAAAAAAAAGGAATCGTGCTGGCCCAATGGTAAAGCGCTTGGCTATGAACCTCGGAGAAGATTTTAATGGTGCCCCTGAGTCCACCCAACACTTACATAACTGGGGGAAAATAAAGCAGTTGGCCGTTGTGCTGGCCACGTGACACCCTCGTTAACCGTCAGGCATAGAAACAGATGACCTTTACATCATCTGCACTTTACATAGCAAGTTCTGAGAGGACTTCTTACTATACAGTGACTATACACATACAATGAGTACATCTTGGAAACTGTTTACCGCTACTAGATGATGTAGCTGAAGTTTGCACACTCCCTAAATTTTATGAGGTTTAAACTATGTAAATATGTGTGTGTGGATTAGATTGGGCATGGGGAGGGGACGACAGGGCATGCCTACTCATAATAACTGTACATTCAAGATTATCATGGAGCTAACTCAGTCATGGGGGGGGGGGCGAAAACTGAGTGGTTGAGCATTCGGCTTCCGAACCTGGGATCCTGGGTTCGAATCTCAGTGAAGACTGGGATTTTGAATTTCGTGATTTTTAGGGCGTCCCTGAGTCCACCCAACTCTAATGGGTACCTGACTTTAGTGAGGAGTGCAGTATTTCCCGTGGCTGCGCAGCCCCAGTTGTGACCTACATATTTTGCCACATCCAGGGCAAGCATAACCATTTGCCATAGAAACAGCTCACCTTAACATCATCTGCCCCATAGATAGCAAGTCATATATATAATTTTTAATATATATATTATAAGTCGCAATCTCTCAAATCCTTATTAATGTTTTTATTTGTGTGTGTGTGTGTGTGTTAGTTCGTGATATGAAAAAGAAGATGTGGGAGCACGTGGAAGTGGTGACGAGTCAGTCCGAGGGCAACACTTCCGGGGAAGACGTCATCAACTTTCACCAGACCAGGTAAGACACTTCTCTTATAATAACCATCAACTTTCACCAGACCAGGTAAAACACTTCTCTTATAATAACCATAACGTCTCACTCTCTCCTCCTGGTCCTTGGCCAAACCAGCTCGTCATGTCCAGTGTCTCACCTCTGACCTTTCTCCCCCTTTCCCCTCCCTTCTCTTATTTAGTGCGCATGTACTTTATGTACGTTGTAAGGGCGGGGAGGGGGAGAAGTCATGTTAGTAGTTCTAATGGCTAATTATTGGAGGACTTGTCAAAGCCTGTTATTCACTGTGACCAGTTTTTGTTTTCTCTGTATTTGCCATTATAATTGGCCATTAGAGATCCAGGAAATATTGTAATAGTAAACAGATAAAGCATATTTCTCTTCATTGAACCATTCTCTCCTAATTAACGATACCATCGGTGATATGACCCCATTAAATTAAATTATTTTTTTGGTTTTATAAATTTGTATTTGTGTTGCATAAAGAGAGCATGCCGTTTCCAATAATTCTATACCAAAAGTAACGTTTTATGATTACAGACAAAAATGTTATTGAAGTTTAAAGATAAGAGGGTAGAATGTCCAAATGTGAAAAAAGGAACAATTCTGTCAGAACGTGGAAAATAATTACGGAGATAAAGAGTTAAAAAATATTGTGAAAAACATATACCAAAGGAAGAGCAAACATATAGATAAACAGCACACAAGAGCACTTCATATGTTTTCATTCTCTCAGGTTGGAGATGATGGCTGGCGGCACTGGAACACATGCCACTACATCCACCGAAGAGAAACGTCCGCCGCTGAGGTTGGTGTCTGTGGTGGCAGGAGGTGGGGTGGGCAATGGAACAGTGGTCAGACTGACTGAAGACGAAGCAATGGAGACTGGGACAGTAAGTGAACCTCTGTCATCAAGTTGATCTTAGCACTCAGCTCACAACCATGTTGCTCTTAGCACCCAACTCACATCGAATAGTTCTTAGCACCCAATGCAGATCAAGTTTCTCATAGTACTCAACACACGTCAGGTTGCACATAGCACCTAAGTCACATCAAGTTGTACATAGCACCTAACTCACATCAAGTTACACATAGCACCTAACTCACATCAAGTTGCACATAGCACCTAACTCACATCAAGTTGCACATAGCACCTAACTCACATCAAGCTACACATAGCACCTAACTCACATCAAGTTGCTCATAGAATCCAAAGCAAATCAAGTTGCACATAGCACCTTACTCACATCAAGTTGCACTTAGCACCCAACACACATCAAGTTGCACTTAGCACCTAACTGAGATCAAGTTTCTCTTAGCACCTAGCTCACAGCAAGTTGCTATTAGCACCTAACTCACATCAAGTGGCACATAGCACCTAACTCACACCAGGTTCCACATAGCTACTAACACTTCAAGTTGCACTTAGCACCTAACACACATCAAGTTGCTATTGGCACCCAACTCATTTAGACCCCTCAATAGAAGATCTTCATACGTAAGCTTATCACACTAAACACTCTCAGTGTTATTGGTAGACATTCTTTAAACAAAAACACAGTCAGGGAGGAATTAAGCGAAAGAAATACAAAGAAATGTCGGGGCTCTATATAGTATGCAAGAAATTTCAAAGAGAGTTATTCGGTGATAATTTGTAAATAAATTACACGCACTGTCAAGGACGCTAACTTTAAAGGTGCCGTTTGCGCACAGATATTTGTAAACAAATTACACGCAATGTCAAGGACGCTATTTTTAAAGGTGCACTTTGTGCATAGATATTTTTTGACGTTTTTAAAATTGAATGCACCAAAGACCCCCCCCCCCCTTTTTTTTTTTTTACAAATTGGACGTGGTAAAGAGCTTGACCTCCGAACTTAAGCCAAGAACTATGACCTCTGTCTTGAGAAACTGAATTCGTCGAGATAATTCCTGCTTCGAGCGCATTCCTTGGCCTAGAAAAGTTACCCATTCATAATGATCAAGGCCTTGACTTGTATATTCCAAAATGGATGCTCGGCAACAAATAGACATAAGTAAAATGTTTAAAAAATAAAAATAAAAAATACTTAAAAAACAAAACAAAACAAAGCTTATCTTAGTGGAAGAGCCATAAAAAATCACTGCCGTATATCTAAATACTGTATGGTTTAACTCCCTTTTTCCAAAATTAAAAAAAATTACACTAATCAATTAACGAATGGCTAATTTTTAAAAAATTGATTCATGTGTCTTCATCGATTGTGAGCAATTGTACAAAGTTTCCACTTGATCAAAGAATGAGAAATGGGAGGGAAAAAAAACGTGTACAAAATGTTTATCATATAGACAGAGTGAGTTAAAATGTGTACCAGACAGACAGATTTAGTTAAAATGTGTACCAGACAGACAGATTGAGTTTAATGTGTACCAGACAGACAGATTGAGTTAAATGTGTACCAGACAGACAGAGTGAGTTAAAATGTGTACCAGACAGACAGATTGAGTTAAAATGTGTACCAGACAGACAAAGTGAGTTAAAATGTGTACCATACAGACAGAATGAGTTAAAATGTGTACCAGACAGACAGATTTAGTTAAAATAAAAGAAAAAGGTTTCCCTTTCAGACTTTGCGATCTACGTTAAGCTCATCTGTTTCTCTGGCCAACGGTTAACGAGCAGGGTGTCATGTGGCCAGCACAACAAAAGTCAGGTACCCATTAGAGTTGGGTGGACTCGGGGCGCCCTAAAAATCCTGAAATTCATAATCACAATCTTCACTGAGATTCGAACCCAGGACCCCAGGTACGGAAGCCAATCGCTTAACCACTCACCCACAGCGCCTCCGGTTATAAAAAGTTAAGATATAACCTTTGTAATTAAATATTTCGTTTTGTCGTTTCAAGATGCCCTATTTCAATAGTTTCACTAGTTGATAGATTTTTTTTTACATTACTTTTTCTTTTCAGGTCAAATTTGGTGTATTCAAAACTTACATTCAAAATGTGGGAACCTTTGCAACTCTAGTGATATTTGTCATGTTCGCTCTGTTTCAGGTATGATCCATGTCTTCTTCGCAATGACAACTTCATTTTAGATTTAAGATAAACAAGTAGATCATTATTATCTTTCGAGCATAAAGGAAGGGTCCAGGATTGCTGATGCCATACACAACAGCAGTAGAAAGAAATGCAACGGCGCCTGGTGATTACATATGCCCAACCTGTGACAGCGGCTGTGTACCAAGGATTGGCCTCTTTAGTCACACAAGAAGTTGCTAAGGGAAAAAATCGTAAAGTGCCACAGACTAAATACGATGACCAAATGTGTAAAGTATGTCAGAGATAGTACGTGACACTCTTTTTTTTAGGTCGGTTAAGAAATCAACTTAGTACACATTTAGTACACATTTATTATGACTTAGTGTTATAGCCTACCCTTTTGCACACGGAACTTTAAGTTTGGTTCCGAAAAGACGAGTTCTGAGTCAAAGTCACACGCCTTGTGAAATAACCGTCTACCAAATCTTGCAAGCCTGTTGTGGAAAAAATGAAATTTGAAACTTCCAGAAAGGTGTCTCTCTCTATAAAGACTTAATAGTCATGGGAAACTGACGTGGCACAAATACTTCTACTTATTTCACTATCACCTCCCCCTCACACACCTTCACATATCCCTTGGTCTGTTGGACCGTTGGGGCACTGTGCATGATCTGTTGACCGTCTTTGTGATCCTGTTTTTTTTTTCCTCATTAGTTATATTGGTGTTGGTAGGGAATACTTAGAATCCATTTGTAGCATTTCGATTCCATGATTAGGATCCTCTTTTCAAAATCTGTACTTCCAAGGTTCGCAAGCGTACAAGATTGTGGACATGAGCAAGGAGTGCATCAGTTTGCCTTTAATCCCGAGGACTAGTTATTAAATCCCTATAATGTTACAATTCGCATCAGTTATCAAAACTATGCATTAAAAGCCTTGCTAGTTTAGTTCTTAACAAAGAAGACTCGAACATTGTAACACTTTTTGTTGACGGCCCCCGAAAGATGTCAAGCCTCTATTGGTTTTGTTTACTTTGTGAGGTAAGGCCTCTATTGGTTTTGTTTACTTTATGAGGTAAGGCCTCTATTGGTTTTGTTTACTTTATGAGGTAAGGCCTCTATTGGTTTTGTTTACTTTGTGAGGTAAGGCCTCTATTGGTTTTGTTTACTTTGTGAGGTAAGGCCTCTATTGGTTTTGTTTACTTTATGAGGTAAGGCCTCTATTGGTTTTGTTTACTTTGTGAGGTAAGGCCTCTATTGGTTTTGTTTACTTTATGAGGTAAGGCCTCTATTGGTTTTGTTTACTTTGTGAGGTAAGGCCTCTATTGGTTTTGTTTACTTTGTGAGGTAAGGCCTCTATTGGTTTTGTTTACTTTGTGAGGTAAGGCTTCTATTGGTTTAGTTTACTTTGTGAGGTAAGGCCTCTATTGGTTTTGTTTACTTTATGAGGTAAGGCCACTATTGGTTTTGTTTACTTTGGGAGGTAAGGCCTCTATTGGTTTTGTTTACTTTATGAGGTAAGGCCTCTATTGGTTTTGTTTACTTTGGGAGGTAAGGCCTCTATTGGTTTTGTATACTTTGGGAGGTAAGGCCTCTATTGGTTTTGTTTACTTTGGGAGGTAAGGCCTCTATTGGTTTTGTTTACTTTGTGAGGTAAGGCCTCTATTGGTTTTGTTTACTTTATGAGGTAAGGCCATTATTGGTTTTGTTTACTTTGGGAGGTAAGGCCTCTATTGGTTTTGTTTACTTTATGAGGTAAGGCCTCTATTGGTTTTGTTTACTTTGGGAGGTAAGGCCTCTATTGGTTTTGTTTACTTTGTGAGGTAAGGCCTCTATTGGTTTTGTTTACTTTGGGAGGTAAGGCCTCTATTGGTTTTGTTTACTTTGGGAGGTAAGGCCTCTATTGGTTTTGTTTACTTTGTGAGGTAAGGCCTCTATTGGTTTTGTTTACTTTGGGAGGTAAGGCCTCTATTGGTTTTGTTTACTTTGGGAGGTAAGGCCTCTATTGGTTTTGTTTACTTTGGGAGGTAAGGCCTCTATTGGTTTTGTTTACTTTGGGAGGTAAGGCCTCTATTGGTTTTGTTTACTTTGGGAGGTAAGGCCTCTATTGGTTTTGTTTACTTTATGAGGTAAAGCCACTATTGGTTTTGTTTACTTTGGGAGGTAAAGTCGTATTGATTTTGTTTACTTTGGGAGGTAAAGCTTCTATTGGTTTTGTTTACTTTGGGAGGTAAAGTCGTATTGGTTTTGCTTACTTTGGAAGGTAAAGCCTCTATTGGTTTTGTTTACTTTGGAAGGTAAAGCCTCTATAGGTTTTCTTTTGGAGGAAAAGCCTCTATGAGAGTTTTATTTACTTTGGGAGGTAAAACCTCTATTGGTTTAGTTTACTTTGTCTCCCTGCCTGTGTGCCAAAAAAAAATCTGGCATTTCACCTGAATTGCTTATCAAACAACAAACACACAGAGGCTCTTCCTTTATGCTCGCTCTCCATGTGGATCTATCCAGTGCAACTTCTTCCCAGCTGCTAGTGTCGATTTTGAAAATCTTCATGTCGCGTTTGCATACATCAGCATACCGTTAAAGTGGAGATCAGCCCTCCTGCCTTCTATTAGATCACCATACAGAATGTATTGTGGAAGTCAACCGAAATCATCGGATTTACCTTCTGAGAATATCAAACTTATTCACAACACAAGACTTTAGTTACCGATAGAAAAAAGGCACTTAGTTTTTGACCTACTGTTTTCTACAGTTGTCCAGTGTGCTGGGAAATGTCTGGCTGTCAAAGTGGACAGGTGACCAACAGATAGAGTCTGGGAACATCACGGCAACTCAACTGATGAAAAAAAACCGGATGTATCTCTCGGTGTACGGGGCTTTAGGCGCTGCTCAAGGTACGTCACGTGATTAATAACATGTTTTGTTATTTCTACTTCAGATAGAGACCTTAGAGTGCCTAATTGTCTGTGTGATTTAATAAGATTTTTAAAAGTTTAGAAATGACGGCGCACATAAATCTATATTGCCTGTAATAATTTACCTTTACCTTGACCTATCCCTTATTCTGTTGAACCGTCGGGGCACCATGCAAGATTTGTCGACTGCCTTTCTCCATTCCTCTCTGTCTTTTGCGTTGGTTAGAATCTCTTTCAATGGCAGGCCCGCCCATTCTTTTATGTTGTCTTCCCATCACTTTCTCTGTCTGCCTCTTCTTCTTTTTCCCTGATGGAAGGTCTTTGTGAGCCCTGAGGACCTTGTAATATGGCCATAGATTTTTAGATTGCGTTTTTTTTTTTTACAATAGTTAGCAGGTCATCATGTGGTCTAATCGCTGCAGTTATCCTGTCTCTAATCTCTTGGTTTGTGATGCGGTCTTTAATAATACCACATTTTAAAACTCAAGGGAATTTCTGAACGTAGTCATTGTAATAGTAAAGTTTTAATAACTATATATTTATTCATAATTTTTTTTTTTTAATTTTAGCATTGTTTGTTTTGATCTACGCCTGTGTTGGCGCACTCAGGATGGTGACAGCAGCGTCAACCATGCACTCCGCCATGTTGGACCGAGTCCTGAAAGCACCAATGAGCTTCTTCGACACAACTCCAGTCGGCCGAATAGTCAACCGGTTCTCGCGAGATGTGGAGACGCTGGACAACCAGCTGCCCCAGATTATCTTCATGTGGATCATGTGTGTCTTCTCTGTCCTGGCCACTTTGGTGGTCATCAGTGTCAACACGCCACTATTTGCTGGAGTTATTGTGCCATTACTTCTAGCCTATCTGGCCATTCAGGTAAGGGCTAATGATGCTAATTACATGTTTTTGTAAGGTAATTAGATCAAAAGGTAGTCAGGAAAGCTAAAGATCTGAATCAGCGATTGGATGGCATTTGGGGACGTATAGCTTCGCGTCACGGGCTGGATGTGGCCCACGGGCCCTAGTTTGTGCTGCATCACTGATCTAAATAACAAATCCCAAAGATATTATAAAGACCTATGATGTTTGCGACTAGTCCAACTGTTCATATTTGAAGAAATACGAAGGAAAAGGGAGGTTACTGGTCACAATACAGTGCACCTGATGGCTTCCTGGTCGTGTGGCATGCACTTTGAACTACCGTCTCGATGGTCCTGGATTCGAACCCTGCCTGCAGAGAATTTGAAAATCCCCCTGGCCCCCACTTGGGGGGGGGGGGCAAATAAGTTTTTTTACATTAAATATTTAATATTCTGCCAAATATTTACTAAACACTTGTTAATACACTGTAACTCCGATGGTTTTGATAATTTTTGATCTAATCTCTGTATATAAGGAATATATTATTGTTTTCTTTTTTTTTTTTCAAAAACTTAGTTGTTGATGTTTTTCTGACGTCATGTTTATGCGCTTTCAAGACGGTAAGATTATTTAACCGGTCTTCTAAGTGGCGTCATAATGTCCTAAAGGTGTAGCGTACGTGTATCTGAGTAATCTGCCCAGGTTGTAAAAACATCAGTCGGGACTTCTAGTCTATTTCTGGGAGGGGTGTGGAGAGTTGGTTACGATAATGCTATGAGTGTAGATGTAGACAAATATCAGTAGAAGCCTACCGACTGGTATGATAGTATCTAAAATCTATGAGTGTAGATGTAGACAAGTATCAGTAGAAGCCTACCGACTGGTATGATAGTATCTAAAATCTATGAGTGTAGATGTAGACAAATATCAGTAGAAGCCTACCGACTGGTATGATGGTATCTAAAATCTATGAGTGTAGATGTAGACAAATATCAGTAGAAGCCTACAGACTGGTATGATGGTATTTAAAATCTATGAGTGTAGATGTAGACAAGTATCAGTAGAAGCCTACCGACTGGTATGATGGTATCTAAAATCTATGAGTGTAGATGTAGACAAGTATCAGTAGAAGCCTACCGACTGGTATGATGGTATATAAAATCTATGAGTGTAGATGTAGACAAATATCAGTAGAAGCCTACCGACTGGTATGATGGTATCTAAAATCTATGAGTGTAGATGTAGACAAATATCAGTAGAAGCCTACCAACTGGTATGATGGTATCTAAAATCTATTATAAGTTTACTTCAACACATATCTAGGAAAGATGTGTGTTATTAACTCTTTCTCTCCTAATTAACAATACCTTCGTTGATTTGACCCCAATAAATTAAATTATTAATGTTTGGTTTTAGAAAGAAAAATTTGTATTATATAAGAAGAGCATGCATTCTCCTATAAATGTCTACCAAAAAAATAACGTTTTCTGATTGCAAAAAAAAATGTTATTAAGGTATAATCATAACAGGGTAGAATGTACAAATGTAAAAAATAAACAATTCTGTCAGAATGTTGAAAAATAATTACGGAGATAAAGAATTAAAATAGGTGCACACTAAAAAAAGATGTATTTATATATGTTTATTTTTTCCCCTTTGATTAAAATCTTCAGAAAAGTGTCTACCTTCATTTTTGTTTAAAAATTATTTATTGTATAACGGAAAACCATACAGTAAAGTTTACAATCTTGTAAAAGAACTAGATCTAGGTCAGTGCAGTTACCTCTAGATCTTGTAAGCAAAGAAACAAAAATACGTGCAAGGAGCAGATCTACTCGCTTGACTAACCACAGAATTGTGTACTTTTTCGCATGACCACTCAGCATACCATACAGCAAACACTATCGCATGGTCGTCTCACGTAGCCTACTAAAATTCTAGGCTAGCCTTACACTGACCAGTTTACTTTTTGGGATAGGGAGGGGTGTGGATGAAAATGTTACTTTTTTTTTCTCGAGTTGGTTATCCTAATGCTTTTAGATCTATATAATTGTGCCAGTGACTAACATAGCTATGGATTAGGCCGTCACCAAGCCTAAAAGCGATACGATTGTTTAGATCCAGATTCGCTTTCAGTTTGTTGAGGGAAGTGGCGTGTGCTGAACTTTAATACAAAATCTCAAAGAACCCCGTTTTTTTTTTCCATTTCAAGAATTTACTGTCTAATTTATTATATATCAATGTTTCTAAGCATTTAAATTTAAAAATAAAAGGGGGTAAAATGTTCAGTATTACAACATTTTACGCAGAATTAACTTATGTCAATAACTCGAGTTTGAAAAACCATCGGAGTTTAAATTTTAAAATCACTGTTGTATAATGGTAATTTATGTTATAGCATGATCAATATCTAATCGATTTTGTGGGAATGTGAGGGTGTGTTTGATGGGGGGGGGGGAGTGCAAAAGCTGGTTTTGGGAGCTTAGCAAACTGTCAGAACTGAGTTCTGGTCAGCCTGGGTCTCCTGTTTACTGTAGGGGAGAAGGGGGTCAATTCAGGTTGTTGACTTCAAAACTGTTATTGTTTTGGGTTGTTTTTACTTGGTGAGATGTTTTTGTTGAATATAATGTAACTCATAATAAGGCAGTGTGGTTTTGTTCCTAGTCCAGGACAGTTGGACTTTTTGGATATAGATATAGTCTAAGTGTAGTCTCTAATTATTTTTCTGTGTTGTCACTATTCAGTCTATGGAATATTACGCTGGTATATTTTTAATTGATACTGGATATTTCAAATGTCTGAGGTTTAGCATTCAAGCTCCCTTGTTAAGTGACCTAATTTAGACCAATCTGACACATTCCACGATTTAAACGTATTACATAAATACGTTTGTTTTAAATTTTATTGTTTAAATAATAACTATTTTTCTTCCACCAACATGTTCAAGTGTTGAATTCAGTTTTTCTGTTGGCTGAAGTAAAAGTCATTTTGACCTAGGTGTCAATTGAACTGTTTTTTGTTTTTTTAAGTTCATCTATACATCCACAATGTTTATATTTTTTGTTGCAGCGTTTTTTTGTTCCCACGTCGCGGCAGCTGAAGAGACTAGAGGCCGTGACCCGGTCACCAATCTACTCACACTTCTCTGAGACACTCTCAGGGGCTCACGTTATCAGAGCCTTTGACGCCGTCTCTCGCTTCTGCCAGACTTGTGTGGAGAAGATAGACCGGAACCAGGTGTTCTACTTCGCTGGAATCACTGCCAACAGGTGAGAATAGATGCTAGACTTGTAGCAGGGCCGGATTGAAATATGTGGAGACCGCGGGGCAGGTCTTTTTGTGGCGGCGCCTACCCTTTTTCGAAACCTGCTCCCCTTTTAGACCTTGCGATTTATAGGGCAGATAATATTCAGGTGATCTGTTTCTGTGGCCAACGGTTATCGAGTCATGTGGCCAGCAAAACTATCAATCGCCTTAACTGATCCAAACTAGAGTCAGGCATACATTACTCAGGGGCGTCCTAACAATTCCAAAAATCAGAATCTTGGTCTTCACCATGATTGGAAACAAAAACCCCAGTCATGTGCTTAACCACTCAGCCACCGCGCCCCCTAATTTGAAACCTACAAGAAGAAATTTTGTAAGTCAGTTGTAAGAAGGTAACTTTGGACCTAAGGACCATTAGTCTATATATATATTGCACGGTGTTCTAATCATAACTTAAATTTTGATTGTATAACCAGATGGCTTGGTGTCTGGATTGAAGTGGTCAGCAGCTTGATTGTCTTCTTCAGTGCCATTTTTTCTTTGGTCACTCCTGGGGTCAATGGTGCAATATTGGGCTTGTCTGTTAGCTATGCTTTGCAGGTAAGTAAGAACAGGCAATCCTTACCATATAAGCATCAACACTTTTTCTTTTTTTGGTCTTTAATAGGCAGCAGGTGTAGGGTTAATGGATGTTTTAGATTTGAAAAGATATGAATGTAATCGCTAAAGCTTTAACCTGGATTTTTTTTTTCATTATCAAAAGATATGTCAGCCTGGGCATTTGAACAAACTGTTGCTACCTAGATCCAACTAAAAAGATTTTTGTTTTGTTGTGCTTCATTTTAAGTACATAAACATGCATTATGTGTATTTTTACCACCCAGATAACCCAAGCTCTAAAATGGTTGGTCAGATCAATGAGCGACCTAGAGACCAATGTGGTCAGTGTGGAAAGGGTTAAAGAGTATAGCCATGTAGTTCAAGAGGTGGGTACATTTTACTTTACCTGTCTATTTGGTGACTCTGTCTGTAGGCCTATATATTTAAGTATCACAATCATTATTCAGTCACCTTACTTTGCAATAAATACATCTTTTTTTTTACAAAGCTTGTATCAACTAAGTCTGTCTGTCTGTCTGTGTGTCTGTCAGGTACAATCTTGTGCCCTCTATTTCTCTCACTTTCCATTCTAGAATCAAGATGAAAATTAACAAAATTATTCATTGTCGATAAAAAAAAAAAGAATCAATTAAAGCATGAATCAATTAGTTCATTAACGTTAATTAATAAATGGTAATTAATTGTGTTTTAAATATGTAGGGCGCAGCTGCGTGCCACGGAAAATACTGCATTCCTCATTAATCTTCGGACTCGACGATAAGCCTTATTATTATTATTTATATTTTGCTTGTTAATTGTTATCTCAATTGTTATAAGTACAAGTCCCACCAAAATCAAATAAATAAATTGTGCTTTAAAGAATTCACTTTCCTAAAGATAATTAGTTTTATCAATCTTTTAGTTGTTTTATAACTTACAGATGGATCTACATCTTAATAACGAGGTATAGGACCCATCAATCCCAGTAACCTGTAGTGCCTAATCCCAAAGCTGTGGTCTTTACCCTCTGACCAACTCCACTTCGTTGACCTCATGATCATCCTGGAAGGTCACAAATTTATGTCTACGGCAAAACTTATAAGGGGAGAGTGGTTTATATGTATACCGGCACAGTTGACATTTAATTTGTTGATCTTACAAGTTTTCCTACCATACGTTTGACTTGAGTTGGTCTCCTTCAGTCGTAGAACGACTATGGCTCATCTCGAACACTTTTTCCTGTGACTGTGGAGCCTTATTTTGGAGAGACACTCCCGTCTACGTATATCGCAAGTTAAGGGGGCTTTCACTTTGGTGGTAAAAGAGCCGGCAATTATTTTTTTGTTTGGCACGCTTTTCTTCAGAGCTGAGGCCCATGTTTTTTTTCATTGTCCACAGCTCTCTTTCAATCGCATCCCGAAAGTCATTCTTTACGGCAAAACGCGTCTGGCTCAAGAAAAACTGATCGCCCCGTTATATGGATGTAATAAAACGGGACCAAAAAACAGTGAAAATTGTTACTGATCATTGGGAAGACATAGCCTTAGACCTCACTAGTTGGAGAGAGACATTTGACTTATAGTGATATTTGCGATAGATACTAAATTACAACCAACATTCTTAAGTTTTATTTCTTTGGGTTGTCCAGGCTCCGAGATCCACCAATATTCACCCTCCTCCAGAGTGGCCAACACGAGGTGAGATTATCATCAACCAATACACAACCAGCTATAGACAAGGATTGGAACCTGTTCTGAAACGAATTACCTGTTACATCAAACCTGAAGAAAAGGTAAGACAAAATTCATCTATTAGATTCTAAAAGAATGGGGTATCCGTCCATCCCAGTGGCACTACATCCCAGTGGCACTACATCCCTGTGGCACTACCTCCCATGGAGGACCCTGGCCTGCTCTAGCACATCTTTCCACTCTGATTTGTCCTGGGCATTATGTCTATATGCCTAGACTCTTAGCTTTTGTTGATCTGCCTCTACACTAGGGGTGGGCAAATTACGAACCTCGGGTTACATGCGGTGTTTTATATGGCCTTGTGAACACCTAAAGAAATTAGGTGTGCCCACAGATTATACATATTAAAAAATGCAAATATATTAAAAATAATTAGTAAATATCTATAGAAGTTATTGAAACTTCTGATTCTTATCACTTATAATGAAGAGACTAAAGAAACATTATCTCTACATGTCATTCTAAAAAGTTTGAAGTAAACGAAGATTATTCTTATTGGCAATATTTCGAAACATTCAGTCAAAGACACAAACTCAAGCCAGTATTTATTCAATGCTATGAGGAACTGTATTGAAAGTGTTAGGTTGGCTTGGAACAAGACGGCAAGTGTAACAACTGATGGAGCCCGTGCATTGACTGAGAAAACAGGTTTTGTAATAAAGAACAATATCCCAACCATAACTCTAAACGGGAATGTTTGCACAAAGCTGCATTGAATATCAAACATATTATCGATCCATAAATCAGTGATCATAAAAGGGGTCTTAACCACAGGCAGTTCCGAGAAGTACTCAAAGATTTGGAAACAAAACATAAGTTCGTTACCACTGTGGTATTCGCTGGTCTAGCATGGGCAAGGTACTGAGAAGAATATGGAAGCTATTAAGAAGAAGTTGTAATGTTCCTTGAAGGGCATTGATTGTTACTTTGTTTCTAATAAAGAGTAGGAGACAGACTTCGTTTTTCAACGAATGTATTGCAATGAGTTTTTTGTACATAAAATATATGTGCTGTGATGGCCTTGTTCAGACTGTCTTAAGGTCAACTATAGATGACTGTTGAATTTCAATCAATTACTCTACAAGCGTTTGAGTTTTATTTTTCGGCTGTATTCAATGTAGTTGATCAACAATACAGAATAAACAAGACAATCGATTTAACTGGTAAAGATGTGGTCAACACTGATGAACAATTCATAAGATATTTATTTCAAGAAAAGGCCACAGTAAAAGTCTCTGTCAAATAAACACGTCTTTACCCTAGAGAATTCTATCGCTCACTGATTTTCCAGTCTCTAACCCAAAATATCCCAAGCGTCACTAGTCCCGTTCAATATACGTCTTCTATGGTGCGTCGCTAAATAACTAATACTATAAACTAGGTGCCTAACAGTGCATTTTAAATCTATTCAAACAAAGCTATTCCATTTATCCAGTGAAAGCAGACTTGCTTTGCTGAAGGGTGAAACTATTTCTATTGAAATGGTTGAAAAGATTTCGACTTATTTGAATTCCTTGATTGTGGAATTTGAAAGCAAATTTTAAGACGTCAAGAACTCGGAACTAGTTTTCAATTTTCTCAGCTCACCATTCAATGAAGAAGATTCAGCTCTAGAAGAAATACCTCCAAGCAAATTATAGGCTAACATAAAAGAGTAGTTCCTGTCAGTTCTTCCGCAGGAGTTTTATGGGTGCCAGAAATTGTATTTCTACAGTTTAAAAAACTTTGCTGCTATACTTTTACATTATTTGGGTCCAAGACATCTGAACAAGCATTTTAATTATTTATTTGGAAACTAAGCAAGTGTAAGAACAGATCGATGCTGACTGACTGATTCAAAACAGTCACAAGGATAAGAACTAGTAAGCTAATTCTACAGTTCCGGGACATTATGCACAAGTGTAAACAGTTTAATACGTCACATTAATTAAAACTGTACATTTGTTTTATAATGTTGTGATGTAGCCTAATAGAGACAATAACTAACTAAAAAAAAATTTCTTAAAATTAGTTTCAGAAATTGCTAACTCTTGTTGTATTTTCTCAACTGGGACTGTAGAGAAATGAAAAGTAATTGTAGGTCTATGTATGGAAACATTATAAATGTGAAAGTTAGCTAGCGTATTTTATATTCTGTAATATATGCGATGAAGATATGCAAATAATATATTTAGGGCTACTATGTCTCCCTGGTTTGAGTTTTGTTTTTTTCAAATTATTACCTACCAAATTTGTTTTTCGGAAAGGCCTTTATGTAGGTCGTAAACATAAATAACCCTGAAAAAATCCACCAATTTAAATATAATATATAGAGGACACGTTCTGATTCCTTTGAGTCATAGCAATAATATTTATAATTATAAATATAATATTATAATGATATATCCCGGTATATAGCCTAAAGTGTTTTTTTTTTCTTTTACTTCTTAATCAGATTGGTATTGTGGGAAGGACAGGGGCAGGCAAATCTTCATTGACACTTGCACTGTTCCGACTACTAGAACCTACAGAAGGAGAGATAATTATTGACAATATCAACACATCTATTATTGGACTTCATGATCTGAGATCAGCTTTAACTATATTACCTCAAGTAAGTTCAATAGTGTCATTGATTAGAGCAGTGTTCCCCAAACTATTGACATTATTTTACCCCTTTTATAATATTGTAACGCTGAGTACCCTTGCCCCCCCCCCTTTAAAATTTACATGTACAACATTAAATATTAAACAAGAATGAATTGTTTGTGCTGAGATGACAGATCATAGAATTCGGTTCCCTGGTTGTTAATTTTAGTCTGAGATGTTTTTCCACATTTAACAGTTTGTTACTTTTTTTTCAAATTAATTTCTACTGTCTACAAATGCCAAATAAGCAGCTTCACTTCACATAACTAGAATACTATTTCTAGATCTAGATCTATAACTTATACTTATAATATAACTATAACTATAAAGTATAAAATTGGAAAAGGCAAAATGTATTCCAGAACATGGGACCACTATAATTTAGCCCCCCCCCCCCTTACTTTTTCAATGCTCATCAATAAGAGAGTGGCAATAGGTGGCGACCTGACCTTTTTAAAATCACACAAATGGCTATGAAAAAAAAGTCTATTTTACACACCCTATCACATTGTGAGGCTTAAAAACATCTCTCTATTGCCATTTTTATGGGCACATTAAACACATCTCTTACAATTAAGCTTATTAAATTTATTTTAATGTTTTAACTGAACATAGCATAGTTAAGAAGGTGCAACGCGTATCCCCTCCAAACTCTTCCTGTACCCCTGGGGGTACGTGAGCCACACTTATGGGAAACACTGAATTAGAGAATGGAATGGGTTGCCTGAATCAGCCAGGGAAACCCATGACTTAGCAGTGTTTAAGTCATTGATTAACATGCATGACTAGATTGACACATGAAATACATAAGATGTAATTTTCGTTTTTTTATGAAGTAATATAAGATAAGATTTAAGATAATATGAATTTAGCATCTCTAGAAGTCTAGAAAATAGATTTTTTTTTTCTTTATAGATCAGATGTCAGCTGTCCGCTCTTGTAAACTTTCTTCAGATTTTTTATTCCAGCCTTTTGTCCTTCCAAAACATTTTTAATTTTTAAAAAATGTGTAACCAGAATCTGGCAGAGTAATTACATAAATATCTTTTTATCATTCAGTCTTTCTAGTTACTTTCTTCCCAAAAGTTTATCTTTTTCTTTCAATTAGTGTTTTCTTCTTTTTTGCTTTTTTTAAATTTGACCAAACATATATATTTATTATTTTATTCTTTTTATCTAGTTACTGTTTTTTTCTTGCTGACCCACTTATTCTTGATGATCTTTGTTATTTTTCCTTGTTTCTTGCTATTTGTCTGTCTTAATGTGTCTAATCTTACCCCTGTTGGACCTGGTGATCTATGGCAGTAGATAATAATTTCATCTGTTTATGTGGCTGATGGTTATTGAGGGTGTCATGTGACCATCATAAAGACCAACTACCTTTAATTTCCCTAGTAAATTCCTGATAGTCATTACAGTAAAGAGGTATCCTAAAAATGAAGAAGCTAAAAATCTCGGTCTTCACCTGGATTTGAACTCTGGACCTCCCAGTTTAGAGGCCATGTGCTTTACCACTCAGCCACCACGCATAATTGTGTCCACTTTTGGTTTACTAATCGAGCTATTCTTATTGTTTTATATGTCAAGAATCAGTGACAGTATCAATGTTCACTAGATGATTCTTGTGTGTGTTTGAACAGGATCCTGTTCTGCTGTCTGGCACACTAAGGATGAATATTGATCCTAACAATGAATATCTTGACCAAGAGATCTGGTCTGCACTGACCATGTCACACTTAAAGGATGCTGTCTCAGTGATGCCTCAGGGCCTGGAGTCAGAGGTGGGAGAAAATGGCAACAACTTTAGGTAAGTAAGGAGAAAAACACTTTTGTTTAATTTACTTTAATACCAATAGGCTGCTGACCACTTTATGACCATAGTAAACGGTGGGAAGCGTGGTCAAGAGGCCAAGTACTCTTGAACTTGGCTTGGCTTGGCTACCTATGAAGGGGGCTCAAAGTTCGACACCCGACTCGAGCAGAGTTGTGCAGGGAAAACCTTTTCTAAGATCCCCCTCCCCCCCACTGGTCCACAAATGAGATTGAGTCATAGCGCTCTGAACATACTATAAGGATGAAAGTAGCGCTATATAAAAGCCATAATTTATAATTTATTTAAACATAGTCGACTGGTCATACCAGATATATAAAGTACATTATTCATCAATGAATTTGTTTAACAATAAATCAAGTCACATATTGTATAATTACTATTTTTCATTTGTATTTCTCTTATATAGTGCTGGACAAAGGCAACTGATTTGTCTGGCAAGGGCTCTGTTAAGGCGCAGCAGAATTTTGATAATGGACGAGCCAACATCCTCGGTAGACGTGGAGACGGATGAACTGGTCTTAAAGACAGTGCAAAAAACCTTTAAACATAGTACAACAATCATCATAGCTCATCGTATCAACACTATACTAGGCTGTGACAGGTACAGCTATATGTGTAGACTTTGTTCCTCACTGTAGATAAAAGCTTAAAAAACATGTATAGTTCATTGCATGATATATCAATACACCTTATATTATCTAGATCGATAAAAGCATTTACTGCTGCAGGGATAAACAACTGTATAGAAAATACAATAAACATACACATATGAAACCTTGTTGGACCAGGTAAAAACAAAGGACATTCAGACCATCAGATCATCAACTGGCAAACAGAAAAGATATTTGATTTTTGTTTGTTTGTTAGTCTTGGCTGGGTTTTCTAAACTTATTATTATTGTGTTTGCTTTTTTTCTGTAGCAGTTGTATGCTGTTATTGTGTCCTGCTATTTTCTGTTGCAATTTCTCATTCTTATTAGTTGTTACTATTTCTCATAGCAATTACCTGTTGCTATTTTCTGTATCTGGGAGGCGCAGTGGCTGAGCAGTAAAGTGCTTGGCCTCCGAACTGCGGGTACTGGGTTTGAATCCTGGTGAAGACTGGGATTTTAAATTTCGGGATCTTTGGGCGCCTCTGATTCCATTTAGCTATAAAGGACACCTGGCAATAGTTGAGGAATAGAAAAGGCAGTTGGTCATTATGATGGCCACATGACACCATCATTAACCATTGGCCACAGAAACAGATGATCTTTACGTAGAGTCTGAAAGGAGAACTCTATTTTCTGCTTGTTATTATCAGTTTATAATGTCAGTCATTGTCGGTTTTCAGTGAAAGATACTGCTGTCCACAAACTTTAGAGAATTGCTATTGCCAAATGTGCTGCCATTGCCTATTAGAGATGTTTATTAAAGAATGTCAAGGATGCTAAATTGAGTTTCACTGTTGTCAGTAAATACAGAAGAATTGAGCTATATGTTCGTACAATATCTCCATCAATGAGTGGAAGCTGATCTTCATATCAAGTCTCCTTTTTATCACTATTTAGTTGACTATTTGTTTTTAAAAAACTTCTAAGTCATTGAATGAAAGTCTCTAGCTTCCCTCCGTATTGAATTCATTCAAATTATTTTGCGCTTCAAAGGGTTCAGAAAGTTTGATTTTGAGAAAAAGTTGCTCAAAAAATTATCAGATAAATTTAATAAAACATCTTATCAAGTCAGGACGAGCGAAACCTGCTCTTGTGGAGCATCACCAGAGAATGCTGACCATCCTTCAAAGCTGCATACTATATCAAGAAGCCCGAACAAGACTCTGGCCTCAAAGCCTTCCGTTAGAACAAAAACTATATGAAAACTGCCTCATCTGGAAATAACTGCGCAGTTTATCTTAGATTTAGGATTACTGATCTGAACTCTGGGGCATGCAAAATGAGAACAAGGAAGAAGCACATATCAACACTTCCTCTACTATGCACACCTGATATACAAAAAAAGCTATTTATAGCTAAAAAGCTATTTATAGTTTTTCTGTCATGTATGAAACTTGTGTCTGTCACATGCTATTGTCTTATTTAATCCTCCTGTCTCCTCAGAGTGATGGTCATAGAGGCTGGCCAGATTGTAGAGTTTGATGACCCCCAGACACTACTCAACCAGGAAAATAGTCACTTTTACCAGCTGGCTAAATCCTCAGAAAAGTTATGACCAGGGGTTCACACGAGCAGTGTAGTCACAGTTAGAGTCCTGCCACAGATATTATAAACACCATATAAATAATTAATATATAAATAATTAATGTATTTAACATTGATTTCAGTGTGTTTCAAGATTATTTTATACAATTGTATAAGTCCATGTTTAAAACTGTTTTTGGTCTAAAATGTAGCGTAGGACGTAATTATCTTCTTTTTTGAAGTAACTTCTGTAAAATATAAGGTAAGATAAAAGTAAAATTATGTGTCTGTTAATTTTTTATTTCAATAGTTCTCTGTTCGTTTTTAAACAAATTGTTTACAATATGAAGACTTGGTGCAGAGGTACTCAAAATGTATTTGGTTAAGTTAAACTAGTGCTATTTACTAATCGTTTTATAATTCTATTAGCTAGAAAAAAAAATTCCAAAAGCATTTGTATTTTAGCCATGCTAAATAAGAAAAAAAGGTTTTAACAGTGACTGTAGCTAGTACTTGGATCTACATTTAGAATAAATCAATGTTTTTTGAGTATTTATACAACTAAACTAACAAATGACCAACACAGCTAACCATTTGAAAAGATTATTAGATAAGTATTTTGTGACTATTTCTGATTTCTCTGATGAGCTTAATATTTTACTTATAATGAGTCCATAGTTGTTTTTTTATTCCAATGTCAATGATTTCTTAGTTGGCAGCATTTACACTGGCAGCAAAGAGCTTTTTTTTTGTTGCAAATTTGTTGTCAAATATGTGTTTTTTCCACTTACAGCCCAATTGTCAACTTTTTTTTTTTTAAAGTATTATTTCAATTTTTTTTTGCTGCAGACTTTGAACAATTAAAGGTAATTAAAATTTCCTCTTCTAAGTTATAGCTTGTTTAACCTAAAGCTTTGCCAAAAAGTAAATTTGATATAATAAAAAAAATTTCTTTGATTATAACAAACACATGTTCATATCAATTTTGCTATGATCAAGAAAAATGCAATGTACAATCCCACTACAAAATTTGTTATTTTTGTCTTTTTAAAAACTTTTTTTCTTTCAAACACTGAAAGGAAACTAAAAGAAATGTTGCAAAGGCCACTTATTAATTCTATGTCGCCCAAGTGCATAGCTAGGGATATTGGGGCCCGCGGGGCTTGACCTCTTTTTAGAGGCCCCTATATTTTGACATTCAGCATCATGAGATAATGGTGTAATATTTAATGTAAAAACAAATTTCAGACACTCATTTGGGGGCCCCAATCAAGTGGGAAGCCTGGGAGGATAATTTAATTTGGACCCTCCCGTTACCCCCCACCCTAGCTACACCAGTGAGTCACCCAGTGTAATAGTGTTTCTAAATGAGATGAACATGTTCTAAATGCACGCATATCAATGTTTTATGTTTTTCAAATGTTCATAACAGATGCCCTAAGCCTTCACGACAATGCCTTCAGTTGGCAAGGTGCTCTTCGGTAATGCGAATGACATAAATGTGTTGCCGACTTTAAATGATGTTCGAAGAAAAAAAATAGGAACCACATAATTCATACCTCAGACTAAATATTGATACTTGTTATATCGTTCATGCCCAGTGCTAGCACAATTATTTTTTGCTCAAAAGAACTGTAAATAAATTATTGTATATATTTGTATTCGTGTGTACACATAAAGACTGTTTATGTATAAGATGACTTTACTTTTGTACATTGAGTCAGAAAATAGTTTTTCTTTTTTATGCCTAAAGGTTGAAGGTATTGAACACGTTGTATTTTATTGTCTTAAAGTATTATCTGATATATACTATTACACTAGTTGCAATTGTTAATGTAATTGTATACTTGTGTATCTATAAAGGGAATCATTTATATTCTTTTTACTATACATGTATATATAGTCTGTGGCATTTTACGTCTTGAGAGACGACCTTTTCCCTTTGCAACTTCTTGTGTGACTAAAGAGGCCAATCCTTGATACACAGCTGCGATCGCAGGTTGGGCATATATAATCACCAGGCGCCGTTGCATTTTCACCCTTCTTCCTGCTTCTGTTGTGTATGACATCTGCAATCTTTGACCCTTCCTTTATGCTCTCTTTCCATGAGGATCTGTCCAGTGCCACCTCTTCCCAGTTGCCAGTGTCGATTTTGAAGAGCTTCATGTCGCGTTTGCATACATCTGTATAACATAAAATAAATAATATATATGTGTGTGTATATACATACATACATATGTACCGTCAGCTACAAACTTACCTTATATTATGTGTTTATACAAAATCATAACAAATGGTTACTAAGGTAACCATATATTGTATCGTTTCCAATCCTGTTGTCAAGTGGACCACACATTAAAATTTTTATATTGCAAGTTTATTTTGATACTTAAAAGAATCTAAATATTATATACATTTGTTTCAATAAACTAAACAAACAAACATTATGTCCTTGTTCCTGTCTAAGATGTTCTGTACTGTATATGAACATAAGTTTTATAAACTTAGAGTAACAGAAATATGCATAAAGCAGCCACATGTTTGCTTGTAAAATGTTTTACATGTTCCTTCAGAGTTGAAGATAGTTACTTCCTAGTCCAAACCTCCCGCAGGACGACGGGGGATAGGAGCGGGCAGGGTTTGAACCCGGGACCATCGATAAATCTGAACGACAGTCCAGCGCGCAAACCGCACGCCCAGGCAGCCATATAGATGTGTTCTCTGCAGGTGTTGGTAGTGGGAATGAGATGTCTTGCTAGCTTGATTTGATTATTACATGTGTAAATATGTAATAGATATAAACGAATTCAAAAAAATAACTCATTGACCATTTTCACGATAAACTGAATAGTTTTTAGGATGCTGAATTGAATTTCGAAATTGCCAACTAAATCAAAGTCTCAAACAGAAAGACTTTTTAAAAAATTGTTTCTGCAGTGCTATAGTGAGCAAAGAAATTATGTAACTTAAAAAAACAACATAGATTATCAACACTATCTTTATTCTATACACTGGATACACCAGAAACCTTGCTAGTTTTTGAGTTTATCGCCATGTATGAAAATCTCAAACACACACACAGTAAGCTAAGAAAACAATGAATTGCTAGAAAACTGCGTAGATAGATAAATTGAAGATTTGATCCAGTAAAGTTGGCAACAGTCCAATGTCGCCAAGTCTACGAAGCTCCAACAAAGTACGTCTTTACTACTCAGTCTTACAAACAACTAGATAGAGCAAGTGTTATGCAGTGTGTGTGTGCGATTGGTTGTGTCGTCACTTGGTCTTAGCTGAGACAGACGACCCCACATTTTTGTTAGAGAATATCATTAGGCTACTCAAGTCTACTACAGTTATTTAAAGGCAGCAAGGAAAACCAACTCATAGATACCCTCTTCCCCCCCCCCCTCCCCACTGGTCCACAAATAAGATTGGACCAAAAGCGCTCTGAGCATGCTATAAGCATCAAAGTAGCGCTATATAATAGCTATAATAATAATCACATTTCAACATGATTTTGATTATCTTATAAATAAAGTGTTACTTAGTTTGTTCACACACAAAAAAAACGTTATTTGAAGTTTTATTAGTTAAGTTACATTACGCCTACAATGGTTTAATTGTCCACCAGCAGTTTGGTGCTACAAGACAACGACCGGTAACAACCAGCAGTGAGAATCATAACAAACGAAGTCTCATTTGATTAGAGTGACACCATTAGTAAAATCACTAAATTTGGAAAGCCTTCAGGATAGAAGACTTAAAAGTAAAGTAGCAATTATAAACATAAAACACTGAACCATAATTTTAAATACAAAAACAAAATCTAATATCTTCTTATCTTATATAATACAGACGTTACTTCAAAAAAGAAGATGATTACGTCATACGCGTCATGCATTTAGTCATGCATATTAACCAATGCTTTAAATTCTGCCAAGTCACTGGTTTTCCTGGCTAGCTCAGGCAACCCATTCCATGCTCTAATAACACTAGGAAAGTCTCAGTCTATGCTTATTTGTATAGATTTGAAATTGGCAAGTAAATGAAATTAATTGAAAATGAAATTAATTTAATTGTTTTTTCCTGTGAAATAATTTCTAGAATTTTTTTTTGCAAAACGAGTAAAAATATTTTCTAAACTGTAAATGTCATTCGCCTAATTATTCCCTTTTTTTTTTTTTAAACGGCTATTCGTTTTGTGCTCTCCGACTGTTTGTCAAGTCTATATGTCAAAAGCTAAAAGCAATATCTAAAACATTGATTAAGGACCGAAAATAGAAACAACGGCTCCAGGGGTAAAACCATGTCATCTATCCCCCCCCCCCTCCCGTTCCTCAATGGGCCGTGTCACTTATGGTGAATCCCGTACGGTTATTGTGATACAATGAAGAAAGTGGCGGGGGTCTGCGGTGTGCTCGGCCTTCCATGCGTCAAAAACTTCCTAATCACTAGACATAGTAGATTTGCACATAGACATGGATCTCTTTCAAACAGAACAAATCTGTTCAGCCAGGCCGGTGTTAGGAAGAATGTTTTTTTCTTATTTAGCCTAGACTTTGACGAGTCTTCAGTTCAACACTCCTCGACACTTTCTATAGATGTTCGTAGAAATGTGTGTTAAAATTATTAATGTATTTTCTTTTATTTAAAAAAAAAAGGGGGGGGGGGAAATAATCGAAATAATATAGAAACTTTTAAAAATAAATGTAATAAATAAAACAAGAAAATAGTTATGATATTTAAAATGCATTATTTATACTGAGCAGTCCAATTTATTAAGCCATTTTGTAAAAAAAAATTTAAAAAATTATGGTTTAAAAAAATAATTGGCTAGACCAACAGGACCGCCTACGAGTTTGTACAGCACAAACTTCCTTAATTCGTGCACGCCAATGTGAAAGCGAAGAATACCAATAGTCCGCCGTCAGCACATTTCTACATTCTTCTAAGCGTCTCACATAACAACTTGTGCGCAGTCTTCTGTTTTCTTATCGTACGCATCTTCCAAACGCTGTGCTGTGACGTCATGTTTTCTTTTTATTTGAGTGATAACTCAAGCAGACGATTTTCAAATTTAGTTTAACCCTCGAGCACTTTGCACTTTTGTTACTACGACCTTGTCTCTATCTAGATTACTCTATTTCCAGGGCCTAGAAGGTTAAAGGCTTGGCTTTCTACGCGCGTCTTGTCACGTACGCCATAACCAGTGCTTATATACTCACCATTCTACATCTAGGGCAGGGGTTCTCAACCTGTGAGTCGCGACCCCCTTGGGGGTCTATTGACGATTCGCCAGGGGTCGCCTGAGACCATCGAAAATATGGACTCTTATTGTCTATACTTCTATTTCTATCTGTGTGTGTGTGGGGGGGGGGTCGCGGAAGAGTGGGGGGTCGTAAAAAGGGGTCGTCGAGCATAAAAGGTTGAGAACCACTGATCTAGGGTGTCAGAAAAGGATTGGGGAGGTGGTTTCGCCACACGATGTTCAGTTTTGTTGCGTCATTTCTGCTAGGACGTAGCAACCATTTTTTTTAAATCTGTAACATTTTTGTTTTTCTTTTATTTTGATTTCATTCAACAATTTTCAGATGTGATTTGAGTAGGACAATGACCCCCAAAAAATGTGTGAAAGACATATGTTATATTGGCTTCCCTCCCAACAAGTTTATGACACTCTCAGCTTGAAGCAAAGGAATTTTGGAAACCCGACAAAATAGCGCGGTCAAAAAAGCGCCTACAAAATAGCGCCAGATATCCCGACAAAATAGCGCAAGACAAAATAGCGCAAGATTTTCCGACAAAAATAGCGCCTTCAAAATAGCGTTAGAATTCCCGACAAAATAGCGCAAAATTTCCCGATAAAAATAGCGCCTACAAAATAGCGCGAGATTTCCCGACAAAATAGCGCCTACAAAATAGCGCTAAATTTCCCGACAAAAATGGCGCCTACAAAATAGCGCGAGATTTCCCGACAAAATAGCGCAAGATTTTTCGACAAAATAGCGCAAGACAAAATAGCGCAAAATTTCCCGACAAAAATAGCGCCTGCAAAATAGCGCGAGATTTCCCGACAAAATAGCGCCTACAAAATAGCGCAAAATTTCCCGACAAAAATGGCGCTTAAAAAATAGCGCGAGATTTCCCGACAAAATAGCGCAAGACAAAATTGCGCAAGATTTCGGTTCGGTCATAAGTGAGGTTCAGGTTCGGTTCGTTTCCCATCTTTAGTTTTTATGCAGTACGCAGCAGACTGTTATTTCAACTCCAGGTCAATGACAGCGTCACACCAAGTTTCACCTACATTGTTGTCCAATAACAAGGCGGAGTTCAACTCGTCTGAAGACCAAGACGCGCTAGATCTAAAAAGTGTTCTACTTAGTGTTATAACTTAATAACCGAGATCAACATATAAGCCACGTCTCATGTGAGGCACTGAATGTTAATAGAAGATTTTGGGTGGAGGGTTTACGTAATATTTTATCCCACTTCTGCTCTACTTCTGCTCTACTTCTGCTCTACTTTTTTGTGTAAACACATTCTTCCAAGTATTAGTATTCTTAGCATTGCAATGAAACAAAACTTTTCTGTCTTCAAAAATCATTTAAGACTATGACTATGACAATGACTATGGCTATGGCTATGACTATGGCTATAGCTATGACTATCCCTATGACTATGACTATGGCTATGACAATGACTATGACTATGACTATGACTATGGCCATGACAATGACAATGGCTATGACTATGGCTATAGCTATGACTATGGATATGACAATGACTATGGCTATGACTATCACTATGACTAAGACGATGGCTATGGCTATGACTATGACTATGGCTATGACTATGACTATGGCTATGGCTATGACTATGACTAAGGATATGGCTATGACTATGACTAAGACTAAGACTAAAACTAAGACTAAGACTAAGACCAAGACCAAGACCAAGACTATAACTATAACTATGACTAAGACTAAGGCTGCTTTATTGATCTATATGGAAAATTGTTGTGATTACAAGGACTCTTTTCTCATATACAGAGAACACAGCAGAAACATTCACACAAATAGAACAGACACAGGCATAAAGAGTTCTTTGAGTGATTTCTAGCCTTAGAGATCATAACTTGCGTTAAAAATCATTTTAGCTTTCAATACTATATGAAGTTTTAAAAATTATATGTAGCTTTTTAGATTATATGTGGCTTTCAAGATTCTATCGAGCTTTAGAAAGATTATATGTAGCTTTAAATACTATATTTGGTCTGTAGTATATAACGCCTTAAATCTCGTTATAGAATAAAGTTTATTTTATATGGGGGTTAGGGTTAGGGCTTGGAAAAAAATCGCCCCCCCCCCTCAAAAGTTCTGGATCCGCTAGTGGCTTATGGCTTGGTCAGCGCGCTACGGACCAATCTCATTTGTGGACCAGTTGAGTGGTGGGAGGGGGTATCTGGGACCGTGCTGCCTTTAGGACAGTCTATACCCCCAAATAGAAATGACATGTTTTAATAATTTAAAAAATGCTTCTTGTATTATGTTTAGGCGTGCAAACAAGAAGAAAATAAATAATTTTTCTTTTTATCTTATCAACTTTGTGAGAATTAGTTTTTTTGGGGTGGGGGCTTTTTTTTATAGCTAAAATGAAGAAAAAATAGTTAATTTTTCTGTCAATATTTCTTGAAAACTACTAAAGCTAGTTCAATAAAACTTCAACTGTTGATTATTCAACACTAGTAGAAGATTGTGAAGCAGAATTAACCATATTCATTGAATGAAGTTACAGCTCTTAACATGTTTGTGGCCCATTATTTCAAGTTTTTATAGGGTTAGGCATTAGAAAAAAATTAATTACTTTTAAAGTTATCAACGTTTTATATTTATTCTGCTTCACTTTCATACTTGTATAAACAACATTATTTGTGGCAAATTTCAATGCAAAATATTCATAAATAAAGTTTTTATCATGCCATCTCTGAAAATAAATTATATGAAAATGGTTAATAGGAGAAAACAACAAAAAACGACAACCTTTGTGGTAAAAAACTAAGTTAGTAGACACAATATTTAAACAAATATTTAAAATACTTCCACTTTGAATTTGGACATGTTGTATACACCAAATTGTTCAGAAATGAATGTTGTATAGTATTCAGTTATATAAAACAAAAACGATAATTTTGAACCATTGAGGGGTTTAAGCTGTTCTTTAGGCGCTTAGTAAACACAACTCTGCTAGAGTCGGGTGTCGAACTCTAAGACTAAGACTAAGACTGCTTTATTGATCCTTACGGAAATTTATTGTGATTACAAGGACTCTCTTCTCATATAAAGACAACACAACAGAAAAATACACACAAATACAACAGACAACATAAAGAGTTCATTCAGCGACTACACACAGGTATCTTGGTGCATTTCATGTTCCCTGATCAATGAGTGGCGTGATAGAGTCTGACCGAGTGAGGTACGAACAAGTTTTTGTACCGCTCTGTTCTTGTCTTGATTGACAGCAGTCGCCCTCTTCGCGACGACCTGACGTAGTTCTGATGGAGTGGGTGGCCGTTGTCTTCCAAGATTTTTTCGATTTTTCTTAGGCACTTTTGTTCAAAATGTTCCTTTAAATGTGGTAATGTTGTGAGTGTTATTTTTTATGCTTTTTTATGATGTTTTCTAGACGTCGCAACAGTTTAGAAGAGGCGTTGCCTTGCCAACAAGTTATTCCGTATGTTAGCAGATTTTGTATAGTCGCGCCGTAAAAAGTCTCAAGGATCTTCTTGTTTAGTTTAAAGCTATTGAGTTTGTATAGAGCACCCATTGCAGGTAGCCAAGCGAAGCCCATTTCAAGCGTACTTGGCCAAACCAAGTTTAAGCGCACTTAGCTCTCGACCACGCTTCTACAAAGATTGTACACAATTCTAATGATAGAATATAGATCTACAAAGATTATACACAATTCTAATGATAGAATATAGATCTACAAAGATTATACACAATTCTAATGAGAATATAGATCTACAAAGATTATACACAATTCTAATGATAGAATATAGATCTACAAAGATTATACACAATTCTAATGAGAATATAGATCTACAAAGATTATACACAATTCTAATGATAGAATATAGATCTACAAAGATTATACACAATTCTAATGATAGAATATAGATCTACAAAGATTATATTAATGATAGAATATAGATCTACAAAGATTATACACAATTCTAATGGTAAAATATAGATCTACAAAGATTATACACAATTCTAATGATAGAATATAGATCTACAAAGATTATACATAATTCTAATGAGAATATAGATCTACAAAGATTATACACACTTCTAATGATAGAATATAGATCCAGACTTACAAGACGGCGCGCAAAATGTTTCCCTACGTCTAATTATTTATTTAACTCTTTATTGACTTTATGTCTGCTCAAGATATAGAAAGTCTAGAACTCCAGACCAAATTTAATTCTAAATAAGATTATAATTTGACAAATTATAACGCTCAAACCAGATTTTTCCCGGTGTGACAGATTATCTAGTAAGTATTTTCCCAAAGATATAAATAGACTGTGAAATGTAGGAAAATCTTTAGAGCTGTTTTTTAGACCCAGATTCCGAGAACCGTGTCAACCCAGGTTTCCGGTTTTGCTGATAAAGAATTTGCAAGCTGAGTGGAACCCCCAGGGCACAAGACGTAGAGGAAGACCAAAAAGAACATGGCAACGCAGTACACTAGACTAGATGAAGCCGAGAGGACAGGAAAGAGCTGGGAAGCCATAAAAAAGTAGCAAGAGACCGTGGAGAATGGCGTGTTTTACTGAGGCCCTATGTTCCATAAGGAACGCAAAGGAAAGATGATGATGATGATGAGGATATAATTAATACTCAAATATGGAATATAACTAAAATGCAAATACAAACTATTATTTTCTTTAAAACAAGACAGCTTCCCTGTCCTTCGTCAGTACGTAACATACTCGGGCGTTTGTACCAAATATATATTTAGTAATCTAGATCCATACATTATACTTGCATGGTTATACCTGGGCTTGCCATATGGGAATGTCAAATGGCAAGACAAAATACCAGATACTGAAGTCCTTCGAAGAGCGGGTCTGCAACTCTGATGCAGTCTCAGCTGCGATTGGCAGGACACGTCTGCAGAATGGAAGACCACCGCATCCCTAAACGACTCTTGTATGGCCAACTAAGCGAAGGAAAGCGCTCGCAAGGAGGTCAAAGAAAGCGCTTCAGGGAAACCCTCAAAGCTTCTCTGAAGGCGTTCAGCATAGACCTAGCCACCTGGGAGACAGGCACATGACAGAGCATCACGGCGTCGCGCTGTGAAAACTGGCGCACAGGTTGCTGAGGAAAAGAGAACCACGCTGGCAGAAGAAAAGCGCCAGAGAAGAAAAGCAAGGCCCATCACACTAGCTCTTGCTGGAATAGCCTGCGAAGTGTGCAGACGAACATTCCGGGCACATGAGGAGGCATAAAACCCCAGTGCAAAGACCTCAGCCCCCTGGATGACAAAGTGGTCATAATCGAACCACGATGGACGAACTATATACCTGGGCTAATTGATGCAGTCAATTATATATGTCACGTCCCTAGTGACACCTCATTGTTTACAAAATGAGGACATTGTACCTATCTCAAATCAGGTCAGCGTACCCACGCTTAAATGCCAGAAAAACACAGATTAAAACTTAGTTCAAGACTACAGCAGGGAAACAAAATTAACATAGCTTAAATTACAAAAAACAGTTCCTAGTGACACCTCGTTGTTCACAGAATGGGACATTGTACCTATCTCAAATCGGGTCAGCGCGCTCGCGCTTCAATGCCAGAAGGACGCCGATTAAAGCTTGGTTCAAGGCTACAGCAGGGAGACATAATTGGCGTAGGTTAAATTACAGAAACAATTGAGGGGAAAATTAAATGTAAACGGGTTAAGGAGTCAAGGATGGGTATTGAGATGTCACGGTTCTTGATTCTAAAGAAAGATATAAAAGGCGGAGTGTTAGCTTGAAACGGAGAGAGAGCTAGAAAGTTAGGCTTAGAAGTCGCTAAATTTTAAAGTAAATATTTACTCATCTTATTGAACATTTTCACTGAATCCTGTATCTGTTTTATATATCTTTGTACGTACATTTATTGTTTCAAGTTCAAGTTTTAAATAATTAAAACTCAAGAAACATATCAGCACTTTGTTACTTCATTGATTATTAAAGTGTTTGAACTATAACCAAGGCACCTCCGAACCCACATAGGTCACAAGTTTATAGCATCAAGAACTCCAAGTTAAATAAACACGTGACAATATAAACAAGCAAACCTTAACAAATACTTTTAAAAAAACTTGTATTAAGTGTATTATTAGTATAGACCAGTCATTTAATTAAATTTGTAATAGATCTAGACCAGCGGTTCTCAACCTCTTTAGCTCGGCGACCCCTTTTTACAATTCTCTACTCTGCGGCGACCCCACCCCCTCTTTACCAACAGCAAAGCTGTTATCGTTCATAAGCAAAAGTAACTGTTATAAAATGGAAATCTCCTATAAGTATCTGATATGTATTGCTAAAACTTAATGTTTAATCACGAAACAGTTTACAATGATATTCTTCAAATAGATATTTCTCCTTATCATTACATTACAAATAAATGTATTTTGATCTTTAAGACGTGCATCTATTTACTTTTCTATTTCTTAGTCACCATATTCATGGTGCAGACTTTGAGGAAAAATTTGAATAGAATGACGGAGCACGGGCAGTGATCGGGACAACGTTAAGCTACATTGATACAGTAGTGTTGCGACTGTCTGAGCTTGTTTCTGTTTTAATAGACTAGCGATTCTCAAAACAGTCTTTGCAAGATCACAACTACTGTCATCTTCTGCATCAAGTCTAGTTCTTTATTTAGAATTCATGGCGTAAAAGCTGGAAAACCATGTTTTGCGAAAAATAATTATTTGAAATGGAGAAAGAATCGCGATACAGACACAAATCGAAATATGACTGCAAACACTTGATCAAGATTAAAGAAAAGTCATTAATGAGTTAATACTTTCTGATACTTTGACAGTGAATGAACTTCTGGCAAGTGCAAACAGTATGTCTGGTAGATTTGGAAGGTAGAATGAAGTTTCGTGCGCATGGATGCGTAAATGTTCTTTCACAGAAACTATCAATTTTGTCTGTTTGTCAGGTTCATAGTGATCGAATAAGATTGGCAACATGTAAATATTGATATTGTTTTCTTCTATTTTCGTTTGTCAATTTGAACTTTCATTTGAAAGGATCAGATTGTTTCAGACAAATCGAGCCATGTTACATTTGATTCATGCAGTTACGCTTTTAATGACTTGTAATTCTTGTGGCAGTGTCAATATTTATATTCATTGATGAATCACACCTATACCTATCGATCTTGACCTTAAAGTAGCCTACTGGGTATCCTGTCGACACAACTCGGATGTTAAGTATCAAAATGATGTTGCATTTATTTCGGCTACATAGATTCGAAATAACGCACAGGGATTTTTCAAGTTTTGATTCAACTAGTGAAGTCAAACCATATTGACATTATATGTTCTTTTCTCAACTTTCTTTTGTGCGAGAACTTTTGTCATGGCTTGTTCCATAGTGAAAATATTACCTTCAATATAATGTAGTATTAAATGATAGCGAGTTATTAATTAAACAAAATTAGTGTTTAATTTCGTCACGACGTCACCATTGAATTAATATCTATGAGTCCACTAAAATGTAAGGTTGCAGTATGGAGTAGTTTACATGAATTTAATACTGTTCAAAATACTTACGCTGCAACTATTAAAATGTATAAGATCATTCTGTTTTAGTTGACTAAAACATTTATTCTAGAATGACAATAACAATGAAATAGTAACTTCAAATAGAAAAAAAAGTAATAAAATATCCAGTTTTAAACAGTAGAATAGAAAAAAACAATCCATATTTTCGATGGTCTTAGGCGACCCCTAGCAAATTGTCAATCGATCCCCAAAGGGATCGCGAGCCACAGGTTGAGAACCCCTGATCTAGACTAACATCAATAATTTTCCGCGATGAGAAATATTTTTTTAAAAAGCTTCTATCAACTCAAATTGTCTGTCTGTCTGTGTGTCTGTCTGGCCAAATGTTTGTACACGTTATTTCTCCGACACCCAATCTCGGATCAAGCTGAAATTTTTGCACAATTATTTCTTTTACCTGACAACACAAGAATCAGCAATTAACCATTGGTAATAAATTAAATAAAATTAAACAAGGTTTGCCTTTTGAACTCTTCAAACTAGCTGGCGCTCTAAGGCATTATCTCTACACAACAAGATACGAATCTATAATACAAACGTTAAGTCTGTCCTTCTATACGGTTCAGAAACTTGGAGAGTCCCTAAAACAAATATGGAAAAGCTCCAGACTTTTGTTAACAGATGCCTACGCCGGATATTAGGAATTAGGTGGCCAGAAAAGATAACTACTATCGATTTGTGGGAGAGAACTAGACAAAAGCCCATAGCCCAAGACATCACAAAACGAAAATGGAGCTGGATAGGACACACCCTGCGAAAACCAGCTACAGTAGAACGTCGTTTATCCGACTCAATTGGGACCGGACACCGTTCGGATACGCGATTGTTCGGATAACCGAAAACCGAAGCGATCCATGCAGTATATGCAACCGGACACTATACGAATATTGAAAATCATCACATGCGGGACACGTGCGTGAAGAACGAGCAAAATAGGTGACAAATGTCGCAATTTTACCTTTATTGTGGAAAATAATCACTTATTTTTCGTATTCATACAGTATATGTGCATCACAGTACATGTGGTTGATAAAAAAAAACAAAAAAAAACTGGTCCGGATATTTGACGCTCCGGATAATAAACGTTCGGATAAACGACGTTCTACTGTACCAATGTTGCAAGGCAGGCACTTGTCTGGAACCCACAAGGAAACAGGAAAGTGGGCAGACCCATGCAAACCTGGAAGAGGTCAGTCATCAGTGAAGCTGAGGGTACTGGAATGACATGGGAGCAGATGATGAAAGCTGCTAAGAACCGAGTTCGGTGGAGAGGTGTGGTTTCGGCCCTATGCTCCCCTGGGAGTGCACAGGATTAAGTCAAGTAAGTCAATAAATTACTTTGTTTGGTATCCAAACAAAGGCAAGGAAATGTACTTGACTGAAGTGGTGGTATACCAGACGGACAGACAGGGTCAGTTGATATATGCCTTGTCAAAAATAAATTAAAAAACGTTGACTGCTTTTGCAAAACTTTTTTTTCCCACTTGGGTGTCACCCCTGGTGGGTGTCACCAAGGGCGATCCGCAAATCCCGCAGCCCCCCCCCCCCCCCCGATTATGACGCCACTGCATACATGTAAGAGTGTAGTAAAAGTGATTGTCATACTGGGAGAAAAATGAATATGATAGCATGGCCGTAATATAAAACAGATTCTGCATATTTCCCCTTCAAAACAATGAACATGTCAGAAATATTACTGGGTTATTGTGACTTAGTCTATTCATCTTTGTGTCTGGGTTATTGGGTTATTCAACTTTGTTATCCTTAAGCCAGCATAGGTCATACTAAGTTGACGAAAAGATGTTGAGGAAGAAGAAAGGAAGAGGGACGAACTATCAATTTATATCGGTATCCCTGAAAGACTCTTAGTGAGTAGATCAAAGATTGGCAACAAACGAGATGTGGGGACTTACTGATCACGTTTCTATCTTTGGGAGATAATGTTCCAACATTGAGATGTGATCTTCTTGCTCATAACAAATGATGGGGATGCCTACCATGATGTAGCGTGCCGAATAGGAAAGGCAGGGAGCATTTTCTAAAGGCTGCGGCCTATTTAGACAAGCCAAACTATTGGACTCGAGACAAAAATACACCTTCTCAACACAATCGTCATCCCAACAGCAACATATGCATGTGAAACATGGAAGTCATCTGTCAAAATTGAGAAAAGACTAAATGTGGCTCAACAAAAAAGGCTGAGACAGATTTTGGGAGTCAGTTACACAGATCGGGTCTCAAACAAGGAAATCCTATGCCGAACTGGGAGTTGAACACATAGTGAGGTTGTGACAGAGCGTCGCATGAGGTTTGCGGGACATGTTCTACGACAAAATGAACTACGCATACCAAGAGTTGCGATGGCATGGAGGCCAATACGAGGAAAGCGCAAACAGGGACGTCCTCATATAACTTGGCGCCACACCTTCTTGGAGGACCTCAGAACAGTGGACACCAGGTGGGAAGAGGCTTCAGACTTTGCCAATGACAGATCCTTATGGAAACAGCTTGCCACCTAATGCGCCGAAAGGCGCGGGAGGACCTAAGTCTAATAAGATCATCTTGCTAGACATGTGTGAACCAAAATATCTTTATAAAATTTAATCAATCAAGCAATTTTATTCTTACGTGTTATGGATTGGTGACGTTGAGTGGTCAAGCGAGCCAGAGTGTTACAGTTGTTGTAGATCTGGTCAAAACAATCATTGCTTCTTGACTCTTTTTCTTCTTCCTTGGCGTTTACAGAATCAACTTTAAAATGATTGGTTAAGAGTTTAGAGAACTAACCAACCAAATAACCAACCAAATAACCAACCAACTAACCAACCTACTAACCAACCAACTAACCAACTAAGCAACGAGCGAAATAACCAATAGCCAAAAGGAATAAATAATCACTCAAGTCGTGGCCTCTATCGGGCGACTATCGATCATCTCATAGAAATGAGATGAATGCCTGTACAATAGCTGTGGTCGGAACGATATGACCTGCAAAGCAGATTCACCCCCCACCCCTCTCCACACAGCTGATGTATTTAAAGGAATGGCAAGTGTCAAAACATTTTGGGATCAGCGGCGTCGCAGATTCTGCCAGGCTGTAGCACAGTGTGCTGCAAATCTCTTAACTCTTTCTCTCCGTAATTATTTACCACATTCTGGTGGAATCAACGCTGGTATCGTCAGTTAGGAGAGAAAGAGTTAAGGGTCACCGGCTCTGGATTTTTCCTCAGGGTTGACTGTGATGAAATAAGTCCTCCTCAATACTAAACTGACCAGTGCAGAACTACCCCCACCCTTAACCACTAGTTAAGCATTGTACAAATATCCTATTACACCGATGTTAGATCCGACCACCCACTATAGGCAAAAAACACATATCCCAAGTTACGCCCAAATGCCTAAACACACACACACAGGGCCATTAAGTCCAGAGACATTAAAATTTGGTGTCCACATACATCACTTTGGGTTGACACTCCTAACGCCCACTATTCTAATCGTTCCTGTCCACCATGGCATCGGACGATGGTCAAGACTGATAATTGTTACGTGGTTCCGCTGTCCTCCTTCCCCCCCCCCCCCCGCATCCCAAGGTTGCGGGATTAAGTAGATCAGGTGGGTGAGTTCTAAGGAAACCATTGGTCCAAGTTAACCATCCTAATTCGGAAAAATTGATGACCATTTGATCGGCACGGTTTTAACACACCGCGTGGGTCTCGGGTACCTATAAAGGCTGGAGACGAAAGTCACAGTTTAATGCCACACTATATCAGATTCACTGAGAAGTCAGAGGACTCTCAAGTCAACGATTTTGATTGAGAACTTTTGTAAGGCAGAGCGGGTGAGTTGGAAAAAACTGTATCATTATTATTTTTGTGTCTTCACCTAGAACATTTATGTGTATGTATCAAAATATGTAGGCCACAGCTGGGACTGCGCAGCCACGGGAAATACTGCATTCCTCACTAATCTTCGGACTCGAAGACTAGCCTTATTATTATTATCATTACCATGATAGTGTCGTGCGCGCGTGAAGTTTTCTTTGCATTTAATATTGGTGTTTTAGCGTATAGGAAGTAGTTTCTTTTAAGTGCGTTTCGTTGTCTAGAATATTGTGTGTGTGTGTGTGTGTGTGTTTACGTCATCCTTAGTTCCCGCAAGAGAGAGAGTGCTTCTGTTGTGAGCTGGGTAGCTGGTTTTATTGGTTCCCCGTTGTAAGGGTACCTAAGTACAAAGTTGTATTAAGTAGGCTGATCGTTCGGTACGGGTGTCGCTATTGAAAAGTCTTTGGTGTAGCGGCCTCGCTAGAGCTAGGTTTTCTTTTCGTTTCAGGGTGTTAGGCTTGGGCTAGGGGAAAGATTGTCACCTTTCCGCCCTTGGAGCCGATCTTAGATATCGTTGATGAGATGGAGGAAGCTGTTGGTCTGTAGGGCGTTGCGAACCCCTGTTTGACTGGGGCACCGTAGTTTAGGGTGTGCTGGAGCTATTGTAAATAGTATTATTATGTGTACTTACTGTTGTAACTACCATTAAGACTTCATCATTTTTATTATAATATGTTATCTGTTTATTAAATTGTTTAACTTCCGCTTGGGTTGTTAACTAGTGTTAGTTCACTTAGCGTTAACATTAACAGTGTTCGTGTTAAACAATTGCCTTTTACTTACTATCGTTTAGTTGACTAGCGTTTATTTGGTGCTTGTAGTTCTGTATGGTATTATCTGTTGGGTCTTGCATTACACTGTTCAGAGTGGGGTTCCGGGACCGTAATATTATACCCTAAGCGACTAAACCCACCTAACAGATAGCACTTAGTTGCATCTAACTGTTACATATGTGCATTTCTACAAATATGTATTCACCATTTATTTGTTAATGTTAACTGTACTCCCAACAATGGAAAGCCATCCTACAATTTAGTTCATTCCATCTTATCTTATCTTATACAATACAGTTACTTCAAAAAAGAAGATGATTACGTCCTTCGCGTCATGCATTCAGTCATGCATATTAACCAATGACTTAAATTCTGCCAAGTCACTGGTTTTCCTGGCTAGCTCAGGCAACCCATTCCATGCTCTAATAGCACTAGGGAACAAGGAGTATATACGCAAATTTGTCCTAGCATATGGAACTAACAATTTACGAGTATCCATGTGTCTTTCTGGGTATTTTTTTCCATAATGTTTTGCTTTTGTATTTGAAGATTTTGGTTCAGTATTTTATGCATAATAGAAATGGTCAGTTGGAGTAATAAACCATATTCTTTACAATGAGTGCTGGCTACTGGATCCCAGTATCAGAATGTTTTGACTTAATATATAATGACATTAATGTGTGTGGGGGGGGGTTGTGGTGTTCTATTTACATGCTTATATCATACAATTAATAAAAATATTTTAAAAATAATTTTAAAAAAAAAGAAAGCCTATATTAAGCGTAGTTGTATCAATTAGTTTGGATCATACATGTAACTACATTTGTAATAGATCAAGAAATCTAGACTAACAATAATATATCTGTGCGATTAGAAATATTTTTACCAATGGACCTCATTCACCAATCGTAAACAAACAACATTTAGCCACGTGATTCTCTATCTCTTCTATACAAATGACGTAATACATAAAGGCTGTCACGTGATACGTTTTTTTTCATTATTGTATCAATATTATCACGTGGCTTAATGTTGTTTGTTTACGATTGGTGAATGAGGTCCATTGTTTTTGTTTACAGTTTAGTGCTATTTCATGTAAGGAAAGAAATGAGGGGGGGGGGTTAGGAAAGAAGGGGGAATCTGCAAGAAAGTTATCCCGATCGCTTTTTAAAGCATTTATTATATTAAAAAAATGGACGACCTGTATTTGAACTCGGGAGCTAAAGCTTCCTTAGCTTCCTCAAGCCAACACGCTAACCACTGAGCCAGCAAAGTTCTTAAGGAGACGCATTATGTTTATTTTAAAAAAAAATGATTCTTAGGTTCATATCACTTGGTTTTTGAGAACCACTTTTTTTTTTTACTTCACCCCTAATGCACTACTTCTCATCGCGCAGTTCACTAAGTCTGGAGGTGATGAGGCCACTTGCTTTTTCAACTACCACTCTGTGAAAGAATTCTTTCCGTGAAGCAAGGCGGTGAGGGTTGGTGGGGGGGTGGAGGCTGGAGAGAGTAAAAGTGCATGCGGGACATGGTTCCTAGATCTAGGTCAGTGGTTGTGGGAAGCGGACTCGTTCTCTAATTTCAAGGATATTACCACTCAACTGAATCCTGGTCTGGGTTTTGTTTACAGCTCAGAGATGGGGCGTGGTATTGTTGAGGGTAGATTACAATAAAGTGTGATAACTCTTGCTATCAGACGATTCTTCAGAGACACAGCGAAGTGCTTCTACATTTGTCCCTAGTGAATGTGAATAGAGGCTGGGATCGAAATCGAGTCTCAATAACGTGCTTTTGATGATCACTTTCCATATTCAGAGATAAAATACTTCCAACGTTGATAGGAAAAATATGTTGCGAACATCAAGAAAGTCGGTAGCGAAAGAAAAAAAAAAGCAAAATATTTATTTAAAAATACTTATTAAAAAAAGCTTACATGAGGGAAAAAGCGACACTATTACTGCCATATCTCTCAATAATGCAAATGTTATCTACCTTTTCTATGTAAAACACAATTAATGACACACACACACACACATGACACCTTCGTTAACCGTAAACTATAATTACTAATGACCCGTACATCAGCTGCCCTATAGACCACAAGGTCTGAAAGGGGAAATTTACTTAAAAAAAACGAATTCAATAAATGGTGAAATTTTTATTACTTCGTGTGTTGTTATCGACTATAAAATAGTGCACATTTATGGCAGAATGGGAAGTGGGAGAAATAAAGTATACAAGATTTGTACCTGACAGACAGACAGACAGACAGACAGAGTGAGTTATAAGCTTTGTCACTCACAACAAATCTTTAGCTGATGGCTTTTAATATAATATATGAGCTATATTTATGACAAACTTTTTTTTTTTGATTTGTCTGAGAGTTGTGACGCTTACACTATGAATGGCACTTGTGTCTCTCAAAGTAACATAGCACAGTGGTTCTCAATCGGTGGTACGTGGACCGCCAGGGATCCACAAGACGACACTAAGGGGGTCCCCTAGAACGAGGCAAATTGTGTACAATTAAAATAACGTAGCTGAAATTGAATACGAATCAACTCGCAACTCTCTATGACTTAAATCAAAGATTTGAAGACATTCTTCACTTGGATATTCCCGACTGTATAGAACCCTTTTGCATGTAGACAAACTCAAATCCCAATCATAGATGAATCAATGCTAATGCTCTGAAACGTATTTAAATATATGCAAAAACGAGGAACTGAAAACTATGTTTGAACACAGAGACAACAATCTGGTTACAAAAACTGATAACCAATTATAGATCCTGCATTATGGGTTATTCGACTATGTAAAAAGAAGCATATCACTCAAACACAGCTACCATCTCTTGAAGAATATTTTCATAAAAGATGTCTTTCCAAAACACACACGATTCTCAAAGACAACCTACACCCAAAAAAACAAAATGAACAAAATGAACATCAGATCTGAACGAAGTGGTCGTCTCCTTTCCATTAGGACTAAAACAGAAAGATTTAAAAACTCCTTAATCCCACTTTCGGTCAGAGTGTTAATATTTAGAGAGGTAATTGAGCATAAAATTGATAACTTCACTAATTAGGTAGAAATTGTAACGTATTGTACAATTTGATGTCATCGATACTGTCACAGCTTACTTATTATATTTATACTTATAACTCGATAGAATCTACCTTAGGTCTCGATACGTCTAGGTGTCCCTGGTTCAGTTCTAGTTCACGAAATAAAACAATGAAACCACTAGATCAAACACATAAACTTTGATCAGCTTTAATGCATATCACACACGCTGGTCTCTATCTGACAACAAAACACACTTCCGGTCATTCGCGCAGAATGTATAAATAGATTATACATACATACACACATTCATCCGTGACAGATACATTTACCAGATCTCAGCTCTATCTACCAAATTAAATCATCTTAAAGGTTACTGTTAGTAGGTCATATAGTCTAAGTGTTTAAGTCAGTGTGCGAAAGTGCGTATGTACATGTGTTCAAAAACGTAGGGAAAAGGGGGGGGGGGGCTTGAGTGACTGAAACAAAAAATTAAAAAAAAATGGATATAAGTGTGAAAATAAAAAATATGGCTCACATTTAAAGTGCCGGTAGAGTCGGGTAGAGCAATGAACTTCTAAATAGAAAGGATAATATCCAAATATCCCATTAATCAACGTGAGTACTAGATCTCCTAGATTTGTGATAAAATCGTTTCAAATCAATTTCATTTCGTTTTTTTAAACTATTCGTTGATGCGGCCCGCAATAAGAGTGTTGGAAATTAAAATGGCCCGCAGGTCGAATTAGATTGGACATCACTAATATGTTCTCCGACAAAATGAACTACGCATACCAAGAGTTGCCATGATATGGAGGCCAATACGAGGAAAGCGCAAAAAGGGACATCCTCGAATAACTTGGCGCCACACCTTCATGGATGACCTCAGAGCAGTGGACACCAGGTGGGAGGAGGCTTCAGACATTGCCAATGACAGATCTTTGTGGAGACAGCTTGCCGCCCAATGTGCCGAACGGCGCGGGAGGACCTAAGTCTAAGTCAATTTTGAACATTATGTGAAGGAAATATACTTATTTATAAAAATGATTTTTAGTATGGATACTAGCGCAAAACGAAAGTAAAATCATAATAACCGAAACTAAATGCAAGAGATATTAGAGAGCCTTACAATCATTGTTTATTTTATTCAGGGTGAGATCTATATTCCTCCCAATCTACATATTTATATAGAAATGTTTTTTTTATCCTACTAGCGACTAAGTTGGTTAAAGAAAGGAAAGAATAAATACTAAATTGACTTTGTTGACACGACTCTAAAAGACCTCTGTGATAAAAAAAAAAGTATAGTCAGTGACCAATAGTCGTAAAACATTGCAATGATACCCTGAAAATTTTCCTCCAAAAAGAACTGACAATGAGACTTGATTTTTACTTGGTGTCAGTGGAGTAATATCCCTTGTCTCATGAGATACTGAGATATTTGTATATAAGAAAATATCACATGTTCGTTGTTTGGGTTTCTTTTATTTTTCTTTCATTTCAGCGACATTGAGTAATGATAGACATAGTGTTTTGCAGCGGCGTCACTAGGGACGGTGTCACCCGTTGCGGACCGATACTAGTGTTTTGTCTATCATTCCTTTGCTTTCAATTCTGGGACATCTTCCTTTTCCGATTGCTTTTCGATCTCCCTATTATCGGTTTCTTTTTATATGTACAATTATATCATATTGTACAAATGTGCACAAATGCTCTTTCTTTCTTAGTGCTATTACACCACGGAATGGGTTGCATGAGTTAGCCAGGAAAACTAGTGACTTGGCAGAATTAAAGTAATTGATTAACATGCATGAATAGATTGACCTTCATTTTTTGAAGTAACATCTGTATTTCATGAGGTAAGATAAGATAAGATCAATTGTCAGGTAGAAGGAAAATTTAAGTCTACACTAAAAGCTTTAAGGAAATACGTAATGTTTGTTTAAGAATTAAATAATTTTAAAAGGCATTGTACATAATAAAACCAGGCCTTAGGCATAGGCAAACTAGGCAGCCGGCTAAGGCTAAGGCCTCCTATTGGCGAGAGCCTCGCACGTTTAAGAAAAAAATTGCAAAAGATGAATCGAATTTCCAACATAGCAGAACTCTATGGCTCTATGCCTACTAGCTTGGATTGAAGTCTCTAATATGATTCAAGGTTAATTCGCGAATGTTTAGATCTACTTGTTAGGTTACATTTGTTAGAAGACCTTTGTTTCTTCCTTGTGGTGAAATATCGAAATGCCATTTCTAATTGTTATACCATTTTATCTGTGCTATATAGATTTAACTTATTTGTTGATTTATAGATACAGGACGGTTTATACTTAATTGCATAACTTTTCGGTCTTAATTTTTTTTCTTTTCTATTTCATTCGGGGCCTCTTCATTCACTTTGACTAGGGCTTCGAACTACCTAAGGCCGGCACTGATAAGACTAATGTGCAAAGAAAAGGGAAGAACAAAATCTACTGAGAGAAAGAACGAAACAACCAAAGGGTGACAAAAGTCAACAAATAGAATTACCATTGGTATTAATATTAATTGAAGATGTTTAATTCAATTAATGATATGAGTTTTTAATTATGAGGCCTACTATGTTAAATGCTCTAGTTTGGTTAATCTTGATTTTCTAAAATAGAGTATGTAAATCTGTTTATTTTAGGTGTTAATAAAAAAAAATTAGAAAAAGAAGGAAAAAAAAAAGTAAGCCTAAAAAGGAGGCCCAGACCACCAAAAAGAGGCTAAGAAAGTCCACAAAAGAGGCAAAATCCCAAGGATTCCAAGGATGTAACCAGCTTGACAATTAATGTCACATACAAACTAAGGTATTCTAAAAAAATAATAGAATAATTATGTAGATTGTACAATTAAACTTGGAATAATGAATCTAAAAAAAGGCTTAACTTAAACAGTTAATGACGACTCTTCCAATCAATCAATTTTATTTTTGGAAATTCGTCCTCGGAAACAGATCTCAAGACGTTAACTGGCTCATGAGTAGGATATACAACGATCTTAAGAAATATGCTTCAAAAAGATTGGTCTCCTACAAGTTTATGTAAGACATTCAGCCATGCTAATAGCGCTGTGGGAAGTCTTCAGGACTTAATTTTGTAATCCCAAACCAGTTAGGACACTGTTAGAACAATGTCTACTGGTTCCTATACTTGTGACGAACAAACACATTCAGCATGTGACTCGGAGTTGACCAATGGCATTGACTTTTCAAATTTCCCGAAGTTTGACCACAGCGTTCTCGTTTACCCGATGAGTTTTTGTTGTCTGTCAAATAGGTTGTTTTCTGACTCAGGTGTAGCTCAAGTCTGACTCAATTGAGGCTCAAGTGTAACTCAAGTGTTGCTCAAGTGTGGCTCAAGTCTGACTCAAGTGTGGCTCAAGCCTGACTCAAGTGTGGCTCAAGTCTGACTCAAGTGTGGCTCAAGTTGGGTTCAGTCACACCTAACTTACCAGAGGAGGCCTATCGTCTTATTCCCACGGGTTACCTTGCTACGCCACTGTTCTACACACGACTATATTAGTCAATCACGTTTAAGAGTGGAGACTGAAATGAGCGTAAAGAAACTATCTTTTTTTTTTTATAGAAGGTAGCACCAGCTTAGAAAAACAATTTAAAAATACGTTTTCAAAGCCTCGCTTATACCAAATAAAATTACATCAAATATTTTAAAAATCAATCATAACTGCACAAAATTACGTAAGCTAATCCTTCTGATTTTCCGATGTTTAAGTATCTGCTAGCGTGCATGTTAACAAGAGTCCCATTCGTAATTTAAGGGATGAGGGAGAGGGCACCGTTCAATCCCTGCAATAACTCTGTTCATTACAAGGCTTATTTCCTGTTATCTTATTCACCTTGGTACACATAAAGCAAAATTATTTAATTACGAGTAATCAATGAACTAAATTGGTTCACTTTTTAATTTATTTGTTCACGTGTTGTCATGGACAATAAATAATTGTGTAAAGTTTCATCTGATCTGAGAATGAGAAGTGGGAGTAACAAAACGCTCTCGGCAACCCGAATGCTCTGCTTGGCATGCTATCATTGCTATGTTATAAAGCCTGATTGTTGTATTTCTCCCTCAAAAGCTACGGTCTGCGGGTTTTTTTCAGTTCACGGACCAAAGGTTTGGAACTCACTCCCCATTGATCTCAGTCAGACTACATACTACACCACTTTTAAGAAGAACATTAAGACCTATCTGTTTAAAACTTTTTTAGATTAACTGTCATTTTACCTGTCGTGTTTGTGTTTGTAATGTTATTACAGCGCCTTGAGCCTACATTTTGTTTGTTAACAGCGCTTTATAAATAAAATTATTATTATTATTATTATAATTCTTATCACACGATGTGAACTGGGATGTATTTTGAAAAGTGCAGCGTGACATTATTTTGATAGTACTGACATTATTCTTATGTTAGAGGAGAGGGACAGAGTGACCGAGTGACCCTTAACATACTTAAGAGGTTTCGGAGTGAACTGAGAGGGTGATTTTTAAAACATTTAAACTGTAATAGTTAATTTTCATTTCAATTTTCGCCTAAAATCTAGTTTCTTAAGCCTGAATATAAGCCTGAAAATATTTTGAGTAAAATAATGCAAAAATCATTTACAAAATTTAAAAAAATCCGATCGATGGGGTACTTAGAGGACTTCAGCTTAGTAAACAAAGTTAACTTTGTCATTAGGTATTTAAGGGTTAAGACTAGAGATAGCTAAGATAAGATAATTTTTATTTGTCCAATCAAATGGAAATTCAGTGCTGTTCGCCACTGCTGTTTTTTTTGTTGTTGTTTCTGATGTTGCCATTGTTGTTGGTGTTGGTGTCGGTATTGCTTTTGGTACTGTTGTTGGTAGCGCTGTTGGTACTGTTGCTGTTGGTGGTGGTGTTGGTTTTGTTATTTACTTGTTGGTGTTGTTTTTGTTGTTTTAAGTTGGTAATAGTCCGCTGTTGTTGTTATAGTTGTTGATGGTACTGGCGATTTTTGTGGTGGCGTTTACGTTGTTGGTATGTTTATTAATTAGTCATTTATTGTTCTTGTAATCATTATTGTTTTTTAGCACTTATGCAAATAATATAATTATAAATTATAATTTAAAACTTGTATTACCTTTTGATAAAACTTTACATTATTTGTACGTGATAATCTCAGAAAACCTTGACCTTGCTTCTAGATGAATATCAAACCGATCAAACAAAAGAAATTGGAAAAAAATTCAGAAGAAGAGATTCTGAAACGTTACATTTTAAGTCGTCAGGTCTATTTATATCTCATGGACACCTTTGATGAATCACCACATCACGTGGATTTTGTTGTTTTTTTATCTGTCTGTTCATCCCTTTGTTGGACACGTTTCCAGATGTTTTATTCATATAGAAGTGGATCTGTGTCTGTATGTTTGTCTGGGTGCCTATGTTTATGTCGGGTAACTTAATATAACATCAAGAGCGTCACGTGACAACAAAGAAAAAATTGTCTTTCTGTTTTGAGTTCAAAACACATGGAACCAATTAACTCTACAAAGTGACTAGGTTCGTTGTAAAAAGTAAAAGAACCCCTTTCAGATCTTGCGGTCTATGGGGCAGATGATGTGAAAGTCATCTTTTTCTGTGGACGAGGGTTAAAAAGGGTGCTATGCAGCTACCACAACGACCAACTGCCTTGACTTGTCCCCAGCTAATGTCAGGTGGAGTTGGGTAGACCAAGGAATGTCCTAAAAATCCCAAAGTTCAAAGTCCCAGTCTTTATTTGATTCTTTATTAGCTCCTCATTCTATATAAGACGCTTACGTTTTTTGTTTGTTTTGTTGTTGTTTTTTTTTGTTAATTTTATCTTCCTGACCTTTCTTAAATCTTTCTTTTTTCTGAAACTGTCAAACCATGATTTGTGATACGGACAGTTATAGAACAAAAAAAAACAACACAAAGTTTAATAAAAATACTCTGAAAGACACAAAGATAAAGGCCAATATGCTAGGACAAATTTTTACAAATACTCCTTCTTCCATAATGCTATTAGAGCATGGAATGGGTTGCCTGAGCTAGCCAGGAAAACCAGTGACTTGGTAGAATTTAAATCATTGGTTAATATGCATGACTAAATGCATGACGCGTAGGACGTAATCATCTTCTTTTTTGAAGTATTATATAAGATAAGATAAGAAGAGGACCATAAACAATAATGTAAGTCTTATCTTACAATTGAATACAATTTAAGTTGTATATAATATATATTCCAAGGTCACGTAATCCAAGATGACCTGGTCGTGTACTTTTAGTTGAGGGTCAGAGCAGATAAAGTATTATAATAGGATTTAAGTCACATCGTCTTCAAAAGTGAAGTTTAGACCAAGATAAAAGTGAAGAAAGTTTGGACCAAGATAAAAAATGATGTGAATTTAGACCAAGACATAAGGGTAATAAGTTTAGACCAAGATAAAAGTGAAGAAAGTTTGGACCAAGATAAAAAATGAAGTGAATTTAGACCAAGATATAAGGGTAATAAGTTTAGACCAAGATAAAAGTGACGAAAGTTTGGACCAAGATATAAGGGAAGTAAGTTTACACCAAGATAAAAGATAAGATTAGATAAGACAATTTTATTGATTCAATCAAATGGAAATTCAGTTTGTCTACAATTGACAAACTCAGCGTAACTACTTTACAAATACAATATGGATGAAAAAATTCAAACAATCACTCACACACATACACATTCACAACCAGCGCTTTATGAGGGAAGCAGGTTTACACTGAGATGAAAATGAAATAAATTTAGACCAAAACAAAAGTGAAGAAAGTTTGTACCAAGATAACAGAGAAGTAAGTTTAGACCAAAATAACTAGGAAGTAGGTTTACACCAAGATGAAAATGAAATAAATTTAGACCAAAATTAAAGTGAATAAAGTTTAGACCAAAATAAAAGGGAAGTAAGATCAAAGGGAAGCAAATATTGTTTTGATAACTTGGAAACGTTTAAAGAAAATTATGTTTAAGCTTCAAAAGAAGTAAAATATTTTACAAGTAATTCAATGATAAATTTTTAGTACATCTAAAATAAACTTACAATAACAAATGTACACGATTGGAAATGTTTTAATTTTTAGCGGCCCCCGAAAGAAATGTCTGTCCGTCCGTCCCGACTAGATCTCGTAAACTAGAAAAGATGGTGAAAATCTGACACAATAATGTTTTAGATCATTCAAAGTTCTGATGCTACGGTTACTTTTTTCTTTTCTGAAAGCGAAATAATCAAATTTGTAAAATCACCTATGCAAGCAGTTTTTCATAAAAATACGGCAGTTTTACAACCATTCACTATTATTAGTAACAAACACGGGAGGCCCTTTAGAAGTGGAGAGGACCATATTTGTAACATATTCATGCAAATGGTTTTAGATTTTTTGTAAAAAAAATTTTTAATTACTTTTGTATTGCTAAGTTATGTAAGTTCTGTCATGCTAATTACTACATTTACACAAAAAAGTGTAATTTTTTTTAAAAAGAAACAAAATCTATTTAGAATGCATATAAGATGAACGTATTTTAAAACAACAATTAATAAGTAGTTTTTCATATTATCGCATGGACTGCAATGCCACACCCTACACCAGTGATGCCTAACCTAATTCGACCGAAAAGTTACAAAATTCAAATAAAATTGTTTTGAAAATATTATACCAGAGCCCCCATGGATTTAGAACTACATTTAAATGATATTTTACGATTATATTTTTTAGCGCGTCGGAAAATATATTAATTTCTGTACTGAAAATGTTAGCAACAATGTAGGTGCCTTTAAAACGGACTCATTTTCTTGTCTCTTTCTGATGAATATTCCCATCGATCCTCTAATTTCTAGTTGTAGTTATTCAATCTTTTATTCGGGTTCAAACCAATGATGCCCCCATATTTATTTATAATGCCGATGTATATGTTGCTTTTTTTTTTTAAACAGCCACACTTTCTTTATAAAACAAAGATGTTTGGCTTATTATCATGTTCCACAAAAAAAAAAAAGTAAAGATCCGCCCACTTTTCCTGGTAGATTCTACATTCAAAGTCCTAGTTCAGAAACGCAAAAATGTTAATAGTCATGGTACCAATACATTAGAGAGAATATGAGAGCCCTAAAGTAGGTTAAGATACATTTTTCAACCTTTTTTTTTTGGAGAGGGGATTTTCTCCACTTTGTGCCGACGTTTCGGCGGGCCGAATGGAACCACGTCACGGGCCGGATCTGGCACGTGGGCCGTATTTTAGGCATCACTACCTTAGACATAGTACATTTAACTTTTTTTTTTTTTACGAAAATGTTTTTTCTTGAGGAATTGAATAAGAGATTGACCCTTTACAAAACAATTAGATCAATTAGATATTCATTATAAGAAATCAGTTAGGCAGGCTCACATATACCGTCACATTCACTTACACCTCATCTTTTGGTCTGCTGGACCGCTGGGGCACCACACAAGATCTTTCAACCTTCTTTCTCCATTCTTCTCTATCATTGCCTTTGATAGAATTTTATTCTGATGTTCTTTCTGAAAAAAAATTTAACCTGCCCATTTTACCTGCCAGGGTGGACCACTTCGGGGGCCGACTTTGAGTTTGTGTTTCTACACAATCTGTCTTTGTAACCTTGTTTATTTATTTATTTATTTTTCCTTTATGCTACTATCATGCTCAGTGTGTTATGGTTCTATAATTGTCAGTGACAACTGAACTAAACGTTTTCTTATAAAACGGAAGGTTTTATAGATTTTTATTAATCTAGAATTTTACCGAACGATCAAATGTCCATAGAAACCAGTCCGCCCCTGCCTACCATGCTTCCATCCCACCCCCTTTCCCTGTCTTTCTTCAATCAACCAATCGTTGCATCTCTCATCGACTTATTCATTCAACATGTCAACAACTTAGATCAATGAGTTTGTCTCTACAATACAACAACATTACTGGCCAGACAAAACCAGCACATTTACTATCACCTTCACCTATCCCTTAGTCAATGTGACCGTTGGGGCACCACACAAGATCTTTTGACCGCCTTTCTCCATTCATCTCTGTGATGTGGTCATAGAGTTTAAGTTTGAGTTTTTTAAGTAGTTGGCACGACACAGTGGGGTCCAAGTGCTGTATTAATTAATCCTTTTTCTAATTGTGATGCGGGCTTTGTGATACCATTGATCTTTTTGTAGCATCTCATTTAATTGCTAGGATCCTCCTCTCGAGATCTGCAGTCAGCGTCCAAAATTAGCAAGCATATAAGAAGGTAGCCTTGACCAAGGAGCAATCAGTCTGATTTTAGTGTCGAGGTCTATGCCTCTGTCTTTCCCTGGTGTTTTGAGTTTTGCTAGTGCTGTTGTCGATTGTGCGGCGACAACTGTCACAACTTTCATCAAAATTACATTCACTAGTCATAACAGTCATATTTACTACTGTCTTAATTTAAACAAGCCTTTATAAGTCTTATGATCTATAGCCATCGACTTAATATGTATTGTTCTCCAACAAGCGTAGGGAAACGTTTTGGACTCTGTTCTGCTACTTCGACATCAGCTATTGTCTTCCAATAACAGCGTTGAAAGAGATAGATTTCAATCACTATCATCTTATTACGATTACCAAGAAAACTGTCCTCGTTTAATGTTAGCGAAAAGGCCTTAGCTATGTTTTATCACGCTCACATCTGCAATATTTTAAGTTTCAGTATCACTGCCTGGTATGGCAATCTGAGCATTAAAAATAAAAATAAACTTTATAGAATCCTAAATGCTGCTGGTAAAATCATTGGCAAAAAAACAAACCCCATTCGGGCAGTTGTTTGAGACAAACATCTATAAAAAAGCTAACAAGATCCTCGAAATAAAGAATCACCCTTTGTGTAAGGATTTTGTGATTTTACCATCACACAAGAGATACAAGACACCGATAGCAAAGACAAACAGACACAAACACTCTATTGTTCCCCTGGCAATCAAATCATTAAATAAGAACAATCTGTTATAAATTTAGTCACATGTAAATTATGAGTGAGTCTGGTGTGAATGTACACTTTGGTTTCTTATAGTTATAATGTTTTTTGTTTGGCGTAATGCAAAAATTGTAAGACAAATTTCCATACGGACAATAAAGATTATATTATTATTATTATTATTAGTAGTAGTAGTAGTAGTAGTAGTAGTAGTAGTAGTATCTAACCGAAAGATATCTTATATGCTGAGCTTGTGGAAGGAGTCAGACCCAAGGGCCGCCCCAGACTAACATATAGAGATGTCTGCAAGTGAGACATGAGAGCCACAGGCATCAGCGAAAGTATGTGGGAAAACATAGCCAAAGACCGGAGTGCATGGAGACAGACTGTGCGTGCTGGGACAACCCTAGCTGAGAACAAAAGAATTAAAGCGGCCTTAATCAAGAGGGAAAAAAAGAAAGCTGCCCTATCCGCTAGCCCTAAATCAGAGGCATACACATGTACGAATTGTGGCAAAGTCTGCCGTTCTAGAATTGGCTTGATTAGCCACACCAGATTCTGCCCCGTCTCAAGATTAAACCAAAACCAGTGGCTCATTTGGGCCCATCCATTGCCTTTCGAGGCAAAAGGAGCCATATATCATCTACTCAATTATCAGCATTTCACTCGGTTTCATCGACATTTCTTCTTCTTTGTCATAGTTTTAAGAGCTGACTGAAAGGGTCTTGGCATTCTAGGCACACATAAGCTTGCCTCCATTTGCTTGTATGAACAAACTGTTTCGTCTTGGAAAAATACAAGCAGATGTAAATTTGTTACATCTCTGTTACATCTCTATTACCGATGGCTCACATTCCAAGGCGCTCGGGTTAGAAGCGAGGCCAATGGCCCAGCACACCAGTTGAACTTCGCCATATTCTTTCTCTTTACCAAACCAGGCGTAAAGGTGCCGCCATAAAAAGGGCCCCTTGAGTAACGGTGTCTTGGTTGTGACATGTTTGTTGTAAATATCTTCCAGTCTGCCAGTGCAATGGAATCGGCCTTTAGGCGCCCCATCGATAATTCTGTTTTGCTTTCCAGTGGGCCAAACCGTCTCCTCTAACAGACGTTTCCACCCGAGAGCCACGTTGAGACTGAGAAGCTTTTGTTCCGGCTTTATTAAAGGGAAACTCCGGTGATGGTTTTGACCAGTGATCCCCAACCTAATTCAATCTGCGGGCCATTTAAATTTCCAACACTAGTGTCGCGGGCCACATGATGGAAAAGATACAAAACTTGATGAAATTGACCTGAAACTATTTTATCTAGTAGGCTACTTACATTGAATTATTGGGATATTTGATTGTTATCTTTACACTTCAAAAAATGGCTAAGTTCTGTTTATAGTGTATTGTTCTTGTTTTTTTTTTTAAACAGCCACACTTTCTTTATAAAAACAAACATGTTGGCTATTAATGGTATCATGTTCTACAAGAAAAAAAAAGTAAAGGTCTTTTCACCTTTCCTTGTAGATTCTATAGTTCTTTTTCATGAATGCACAAATGTTAAATGTTTAGGTAATAATCCATTAGAAAAACGTGAGGGTCCTAGGTAAATATACATTTTGAACATTTTGTTTAGGGGGGGAGGGGGAATGTTCTATATTTTGTGCAAAAGGTGCATGATACATTTTTTTTTCACTTTATGGCACTGCAGATCAAATTTTCTATGATATTCCATTTATAGCACGAAACAGTTTCAATATAGAGGATACTCCTTCTTCCCTAGTGCTATTAGAGCATGGAATGGGTTGCCTGAGCTAGCCAGGAAAACCAGTGACTTGGCAGAATTTAAGTCATTGATTAATATGCATGACTAAATGCATGACGTGTAGGACGAAATCATCTTCTTTTTTGAAGTAACGTCTGTATTATATAAGATAAGATAAGATAAGAGGAAGCATAAGACTTTCCCTCTATGACTTACAAATTATTATAAAACGAATAAGCAGTTAACTAGCGGTAAAAAAATGAGATTTCATTTGCATTGACTTCTTATTCAAGTTGACAAGAGTGACACTCCATTTGGCGTTCTTGACATGGTCTATCTTAGTGTAATAATCTCTAATAGTTTTAACTATTGGGTATTAATCTAGAACCGAATTGTTTTGTTTTAGGACAGAAACTGATGACGACATTGGTGCTAGGAAAATGACTCAATGACAAATTCACCTGTACAAAAAACTATGTATTCTTAATAGTAATTATATTGATCGTTTTCGAGAATTTGTTATGTTATGTCGAGCAGCTGTTGATACTACTCTTAGTATGTTCTGTATCGTATTAGAAAACTTAAACAGACTGCTAGCGGACAACGGCTTTGTCTGCACAAAATGCGGGAAAGTATCCAGGCCACAACTGTGTCTGTAGTCACGATGCACTTATCACTAATCTTCGGAATGAAAGACAATGTCCCAGATAAGGTAGAAAAGACAAGAAAGAGAAGGTAGGAGAGAAAGTAAAAAAAAAGTAAAATATGAAGGGGTTCAGGTACGCTAGTGGACCAGTTTAGAAAGAAACAAAATTAAGAGCTAGAGAAAATGTAACAAGAAAGGGGGATAGAGAGTGGGAGAGAGAGGGAGAGAGGGGAAAGGGGAGAGAGAGGGAGAGAGAGGGAGAGAGGGAGGGAGAGCGAGGGAGAGAGAGGGGAAAGAGAGGGGAGATAGAGGGAGAGAGGGAGAGAGAGAGAGAGGGAGAGGGGGAGAGAGAGGGGAGAGAGAGGGAGAGAGGGAGAGAGAGGGAGAGAGAGGGGGAGAGAGAGGGGAGAGAGAGGGAGAGAGAGAGAGGGGGAGAGAGAGGGAGAGAGAGGGAGAGAGGGAGGGAGAGCGAGGGAGAGAGAGGGGAAAGAGAGGGGAGATAGAGGGAGAGAGGGAGAGAGAGAGAGGGAGAGGGGGAGAGAGAGGGGGAGAGAGAGGGAGAGAGGGAGAGAGAGGGAGAGAGAGGGGGAGAGAGAGGGGGAGAGAGAGGGAGAGAGAGAGAGGGGAGAGAGAGAGGGAGAGAGAGGGAGGGAGAGCGAGGGAGAGAGAGGGGAAAGAGAGGGGAGATAGAGGGAGAGAGGGGGAGAGAGGGGGAGAGAGGGGGGAGAGAGAGGGGGAGAGAGGGGGGAGAGAGGGAGAGAGAGGGAGAGAGAGGGAGAGAGGGAGGGAGAGAGAGGGGGAGAAAGAGGGGAGTGAGAGGGAGAGAGAGAGAGGGAGAGAGGGGGAGAGAGGGGGAGAGAGAGAGGGAGAGATGAGAGAGAGAAACTAGCGTAAAAAAAAAGATAAGTGAAAATGACAAATTTAGAGACTGATACATAGTAAAAAAAAAACGCATAAAATTTCACAAAGTTTTGGACGAGAAGATAACATACACACACAAACACACATCATGTCCAAGTTGTTTATTGTCCCAGGATATCAGAGGAAGGAAACCAAGTCTCAAGCCTGGCACTAAATCCTAATGAAGCTCGTATGTCAAGTTTACATTAAAGCAATATCTCAGTTTGCTATCCAACATCTCAACTTGTTGCCAAGTTAGCGCGTTTATCTCCGCTGTAAAGTGCTAACTCTATTAATTAATTTCTTGTACACAGTTTTTTCTCACGGCGACAGTTCAAGAGCTACACAGGAAATGAAAAAGAGAAAAGCAAGCCAAACATTTTATTCGCAATTGAAGGAGAAATTAAAAACCCAAAACAAAATATAACAACTAAGATG